>OY783198.1:156261-715045 GCA_963678675.1 Xiphydria camelus | reverse complement strand
AATTTCGTTTCGTAAGAAGAAGGGTTGTCTCGTGTGCTCGACACCGGGAAGTACGAGAAAATACGCGGCATTTTCGTATCTCACTTCTACCATATACAAAGCAAAAATAATATTAATAACAGTACGTAAGGAGGTCTCTCCGTCGCTTCGTTTGCTTCGATAATATAATCTATAGGCGATTTTCATTGTTCCGATATACTTTTAAGGCATCAACGTTTCTTCTTGTTTTCCCTTTCTCCTCGACTCCTCGCGATTATTCTTTACGTATAGGCGCGCTGCTTGTACAGCGACGCCGTCATCCGCTCGACGTTCGCTCCAACGCGAACTCGGATCCTCGAGATCGACGCTGCTGCGCGAGGAGTGCGGCGCGCAATCAGACGAGGCACTTTCGCGCGTGTGATTACAATATATATATACTCCGACGATCGACGATACGTTTAACGGTAATAAGAAATTGAAATAAAAATGACTACTGTCGCTACGACTACGAAGCTAGGAAGTGTGCCCTCGGAGTGGCCGCTGAACAAAGTGCACCCCTCTGCAACGACAGACGCGCGACGACGGCGACGATTTTTTCGTTATCGTCGTCGTCGTCGTCGTCGTCTCCCCTCGATTCCGCGAGTCTGAATTTTTCTCCCGCTTTTTTTCTCACTCAGCGTCTTCCGTCGTACGCGCGTCTGCCGGGCAAAGGGAGGGGCTTCCCCGGGTGACGGGCGGTAAAATCGTAGCGAGGGTATGGCTTGTGAACTCTCTCGGACGAAGGATCAATCGATCGACGCGACTCTACATACCCGAAAGATCCTCTTACATCAATTTCTGCTTGGCGCACTCCGGGCAGATGATGTCGTCGCCGTCGGTGATGAAACCGTGACCGACCAGCGAAGTCTTGCAACCGGCGCAGATGAAGCAGTCGTTGTGCCAATGCCTGTCCTCGAATGAGATGAAACGGGTGCCGCCGATTCCTGGAGGGCGGAGAACCGCGAAGATGGATCAATTGATGAACGGTCATATCGATTTTCAGCAAAATAAGTACAGCGTCATTATAACGTACCGGTAATCGGTTTGCTGCAAGCGGTGCACCTCTTGGCGAACAGCTCCCCGAAGCAGTCGGCGCAGTAGGGCTTGTCGTCGCGCGATGTAAATCTTTGACCGGCCAATGAGTTGTTGCAGTTGCTGCAGGTGAAGCAATCCCTGTGCCACGGCTCGTTCTTGTACGTTACGCCACCGCTGGTAATTATCTGCGGGAAACAAACGCGTATCGTATTCTCAATGCTCCCGGAGAAGAAAAGAATTTTCTTCGTCATTTGCATACCTTATTGCACTTGACGCATCGGGTGGCAAACTTATCCTCGTAACACGTGCCACAGTAGATCTCCTGCTCGCGCGGGATGAAGCTCTTGGTGCCGATCGGGTTCTTGCATACGACGCAGCAGAAGCATTTCTCGTGCCATTGCCTGGTCTTGTACTCCATCTTCTTGGTACCTGTGACGAAAGCGACGACGATTAATCATTGGATCGATCCTCTCGTACGAAGGGATTCAATTTTACGTTCCATTCTCACGCTATCGCGAAAGTTTGACCCACATTGTCTACGAGACGTTCTTGTACGAACGAAAGTGTAATCTTCGAAAAGTATCTCGCTCTACTCTTCCCCAAAAGTTCGCGGGTAACGAGATAATCGCGAGCGAAACGGAACTACGCGCTATTCTCCGCCGCGCAACGTCGTTTCTTCCGCGTGACGCGGAGGAAACGCCGAGAGGGACTTCCAGGAAATGGAACGAGCCGAATCACGCGACGTCCGTGCTTTCCGCTCGCGTGTACGCCGCAATTTGTTCGCAGTCCGCCACAGCAGCGGGGCCTCGCAAAATTCTGTTTCCATTCGAGGAGAGAGAGAGAGAGAGAGAGAGAGAGAGAAGAGAATCAGCGCGGGCTCGATGGACACACGAGACGTCGATCGATGCGTCGGTGGCGTACCATGCCGTTCCATTCGTGACTCGCGAGAAAAGTACTCGGATTCGCGGCGCCCATTCGTTTTTAGTACCCACTCATGGCAGGTGGTACAAGGTCGGAGGAATCTTCCGCGAAGTGCTGTCTAAAAAAGTCACCCTCTCTCCTCTCCCCTCGGCATTTCGCACACAGGGCGCGGCCGTATCCGCAGCGTTATACGCTCCGCGGTCAACCCCCCGCGTTAACGAGGGTGATAAATCTTCCCGTCCTTTTTTCTTTATCACGCTCGTGGCGTCACCTCGTTTGGCGAGGGAAAAAAAGCGCGGAGTCCCCGCGAAATTGATATCTAAACAGAGGAAACTTTCTGTCGCAATTCGCGAGCATATTAATCGTTGGCTAAAATTGATAATTCAGTAATATAAACGCAACGAAGAGATGCCGAAATCATAAAAGCTCGTTCGCATAGTCCTTTTAGACGATAGAAAAATCTCTAGCCCGACCCTTCCTACTACTGCAGTCCGGCAGCTGTGCACCCGGTGCAACTTGCAATTTAAAGCATCGCCATAAACGACTTGGCGGAATAACGGAGCCAAGGTGTCGAGACGCGACATCGATAGTCCGGTTTGCTCTCGCGTATCCGATTGACCTGGATATCACGAAGAACTCACTCGACGTGGTTTGGATCCCGATGCGGTGATCTCGTGTGTTTTTTTTTCTATCCAAAGTTCAACGAGTCGCGTGCATATAGATATCGGCAACGACTGATTGCAAGGTCGTGAGATCATTAGGTTCAATTCGGTCTGTCTACGAGAGGTGGGGCTGTAAACGAAACGACAGCCAATCTCTAACGGGATACGAGCCAAATGTAAATTGGGAAAAGATGCATTCTAGTTCCTATATCCGCGCTGCGATATATCCTTGCGAGTATTCATTTTTTTTTCACCGTGTATGTAAAATACTGTACGTACGGTATACGCTAATGACGACCTCTCACCCAAGCCCGCTCACAAAAAGTCACTCGACCAAAGAAATTGCCATATTCGCAGAGACGCGCGAGCGTAGGACGATGTCCATTAACGGGTTATGTTAATTCGATACGTCACCAGGGACGGGGCGTGGGCGACGCGGTGTGCCTTCTTTTCGTATCCTTTCTTCCGCCACGAAGTCTAGCGGCGCGATTTCAATGCATTCGATACCTCTTTCGCGTTGCAACAAGATGCGCGCAAAACGCATATGCGCGTCTCCCGCGAGAATTCGATACGCGTGACGCTAAAGCGCGCACTTCGCTTCTGTATGAACGTGAACGAAAAAAAAAAAACGCCGCAACTTCCTGTTTACGGAAAAGTGGCGTCTCTATTTTTTCGAGTAGGCAGGAGGTCGGCGAAGTGACTCACGAGAAAATCGTGGGTGTCGACTCCCGCGTGCGGAGTTTCGTCTTTATACAGGCTGAAGATGAGCTTTCGACGTGGGGATGATATGAGAGGGAGAGTAGATCGTCACATCTCTATTGAAATCTATACTGAAGAAATACGTCGCAATGTAAGATGACACGCGATTCGTCGTCGCATCCTCGCAATGCGAACGAATAAGCTCGTTAAAACTTCACGGATGGAAGCCAATCGTCGAAATGAGCACGGACACCTGTTTGCGAAAGCAGAAAAAAATCGCGCATCATTGCCAAGCCTCCGTAACTCATCTAATATTTCGCGCGGCTGCACCGACCTTTCGGTCGGCGTTGGCCGGAGAAGTAGCGGCTTAGCCGCGCGGCCACGGAATTGCCTTATCACTATTTTGAGTGGAGTCACTGCCTATTTCGGTCAATGACGTTCAGTCGGTATTCTCAACGATGATCTAAGATTGGCGTACGGTACTGGAATGCGCTGTTGAGAGACTTTTGGGGCCCGACGAAGTAAAAAGCATTGGCGATCGCATCCGAAAAAGCTCGTACATAGAGAGAATGGAAAGTGTAAAATGGAAAACGTTGCTTTCCGTTATAATTGAAGGCGGATAAAACAGTAATCGTTTAATTACGGAGTGAATTTATTAAAATAATCGACGAGAGAGGTAGTACTTTCCAATTAGTCTTCCATTTACACTACCGATTTTTTCTGGAAAATTACAGTATCCATTACTTTGCAAGATTCTATCGAGTTCCTCGATACGTCATAATATTATCTAATACGTATATATGATAGACGTACGTGGAGAAATAATTATCGCCAACGCAACAAACAAAACGTTACGCAACGTTAAACCGCGGAAAAGTTCTATCGGCTTAAACGTCGTTTATCCGAAGATCCGTCGAGCTTAATGGCCCTTGAATAAACTTCCGTCAAAGAGCTATCCGACAAATATATTGTGTTTGCCACCGCGAAAATAATTTATTGCCCCGCATATCAACCCGATAACGATCATCGTTACTATTTCGACGGTGCTCGTATTGCGTCGAAAAGAATTGTAGTATGTCGCGCTCTGTAAGTTTCATTTTTTTCGACTCGTAATATTCATACGACATTTAAGAAAAAACTGCGAGGGACATCAAGAGGCGCGTAACTACAGGAATACTTCGGTGGTCTTACATCATTTTCGTACACGACAACGAGTACAGAAAGAACAGAGAGAAAGAGAGAAAGAGAGAGAGGGAAATCCGAATGGCTCAGGATAGAGCCGTCGTGACGTCACGAGGTCCAATCTATACGTCCGTATATGTATAACGACCGGATGGTCCAAGGTCTCGACGAGAGATGTGGCAATTTTACGCGCCGCAGTGCTCTCGGCCACCAGATGTAAGCACACGTATAGGTGCGTGCATTATGGCACCGAGATTACGTATACGCCCGCGTCTCGCGACGACAGAGTAAAAAAAAGCGGAATCGCGCGCGTTACGCCGTAATTTGAGCGCACTGAGTGCGTTTCACGTGGTAAATCGACGATTCTGGTAGATTGAACAAATTTTCCGTGAATTTTCCACGCAAAAATCGAAATACATACGCGTAAGAAATTCGCAGCCTCGTCGAGGTGGCCGATTTTTTTTTTGAAAGATCGCGAGATCGTCGGGGCAACCGCTCTCGCGTAATCGCCCGCAGACGTGAAAGCGAACAACGTGAGTCACATCTAAATATACATACGAGTGGACATACCAGTACCTCCGAATCGTCTTGACCTACGCGAACGTCATTCGTTTGATTCGCGCGATCGAAATGTTCGCGTGTATGGTGGGCGATCATCGAGATCGATCGGGTTAATTAGCGTTCAATCGGTCGACGCGCCAGACAGGACGCGCCATCGCGTGCGGTCGTATCCACGTCGCGCGGCCGCTAATTTGCGAACTCGCAAGTAGGCTGCGGCGCGATTCGCGTTTCGGGAGAAGAGATCGCGTGCATTGCGTAATTGCATAACCGCACTCGGTGCAGTGCACCCGCGCACAATTATATCGTATACATGATACGCGTAGAAAAACATAATCTTATCGAATCTTCGCTATCTGCGAGCTGGAGAGAAAAATTCGTCGTCGTGTTGATAATAACTGAAGTGGAAACGTGGTACAAAATAAGAGTCACCGTTCGAGCGAGAAGATTTTTCAGTTTTCGATAATCGGATAAGATACGACGACCCAGTGTATCGCGGCTTCCGGCACCGATTACGGTATTTTTCTCGTTATTATCAATAAATTATGACGATACGAAGTTTTTATCGTCCAAAGACGTCGATACGCGTCGATTTGCAAAATCGGAGAGAGAATCTGAATTTTCTCGGCGCAATAAGGATGCATCGACTGGAGTGACGAATACAGATTCGCATTGACACGTGGACCGACTGCAGGATGCTGCGCGCGTGCAGCTGACTCCGATCCTTCTCGCGTAATAATAATCTATAATGCGCATGCGACTCTTATCGTTCCTCCGTGAGGTGGAGTTACTTTAAAGCGCTGCAACTCGAGTACGAGTGACTCTCAGTTCATAGAATTCTATAGTACTGCATGACAAAGGCATTTGCAGCAAACGCCTTCGATTCTACTTATGTATCTAACTAATAAATCTACGTTACACCGTCCTGTCGGTTCGTATTGAGTGGCGAATAAAAGTAACGTGGCAGGTTATTAGCGCGGTTCATTAGCTAAGTGGACGGTACACACAAGAATATGGAAAACGGCCGCTTGCTACTCCTGATAAGGTCATATGTACCGGCGTATAAATGCACCGGACGAACTGCCTCGCTCCGACTAGAAAAAGTGACGTGCGGAAGTATCTGTGCGATAATGAATATAATATGTAAATCATGTCGAATGAAGGTTTGGATATTTTTACGCTTTTTCACGGGGCATCGCTATTAATGTGAAACATCTTACATTTATACATAATACATTTCAAATTTTAATAAGAGAGTCTTCAATATTTTATCTCGCCGGACGTTCGACATAAAAAGACACTCGAGCTGTATAATTATTACGAGTTTAAATCTTCCCGGAGAATGAATTATTCCTCTACAATTACCCCTCGCGTCCGAAGCACGCTCGTTCGACATTAATCCACGCCCCCGTGCACTCGGTGCGCGCGACCCGCCGCAGTGCGCTCATCGTCGCTTCTCGCCGCGACAACGCGTGACCTTGCGGAACTCTGACCGTGAATCTTCATCCGCGGACCGTTCTGGCGACGCGAAAGAAAAAAAAATAGTCCAATTTTCACCTGGATCGGCTTTTTTCGGATCGCCGACGACGCAATCCTTGCCCAGGCAGCACCTAAACTTGGGATCGCCCTCCAGAGGGAACATGCTAAATATCGCGACATCCTCGTCCTTCTCTTTGGCCCGCTTGATCCTGTCATCGCCGACAGTCTTCGTCTGGAGATGCAGCTTGCTCGAAAGCCGGTCGCTCAGTGCATCCGTCGACATATTGTCCTCAAGCGATACTCTTTCGAGCCGACGAGTTAGAATTCTCACTACGATCCTTCCTTGTACGTGCTTCGAACTCGGCTCGAGCGAGAGGTCGCGTTAAATCACTTTGAAGAGGTAGAATTGAGTAGGCGAGGGTCGAAATAAAAATTATAACGAATCGGGGCTTCTCGTCGCGCACTTTGATAGCACACCTCAATGCGACGACTGCATATCCTGTGCATACAAAGATATTTAGCCGAAACTTCTCTCTAGGTCCTTGGAGGACTGAACCTGCGTACCCGCGCACGTGCTCCTCGTTCGAGCGCTACTCCTCGCTCTCATTTTATCTTTACCTCCATCGAGAGTCTGACCAATGATAGGAATCGCTCGGATTCCTCTATCTTAATCGCAGAGAAAAATGTGGAACAAACGTATTATCACGCGCGATGAAGCTACTGTTCTTATATTGACTGGTATAGCGATACGAGCGAGTTCCAAGTACAGATATCGACACAAGAGCCGATACAGAATTTAGAGTCTCTTGGCGATTAAAGCTAATAGCAGCATTCGCATACCACGCGCATATAAACAGCTTATATCTGATCAATAAATGATAAAATTGATAAATCTCGACGACAATTCTGCGCAGGAAAAAACCGTGATGAAACAGCCGAGCGAATCTCTAACGGATAATCGCACGACGGTTTAATTAGCACAATGTGGACGCCAAATGAGAGCGCGAGAATGGTGACAAACCACCTGCTGGTATAGAGAACAAATTTTCGAAGAGGAGAGAAAGAAAACGTTTCTCCTCGCGTATGCACAGGATATTAATCAGCAATCGATCGTTATCGGTGCAATAGGTACACGTAGATATTTCACACTGGACGGGTCGTATAGTTTTTCACGAAATAAAAGACACACGACGTCGGCTGCCGAACGAGAAATTATCGCGTGTCTATCCGAACATCGGAGTGACGATAAATATGTGGATCGCCCGTGCGATTGGCGCGAAGGCTTACGAGCTACTGAGGGCAGCGGTAGACCTCTCATCGGTGCCGGAGCCACTGCCACCGACAACGGGCAAGCGCAACATTATGGTGATAAGTCGCGGCACTATATAGTCGCGGAAAGTCTGCATTGTGCGTATCGGACGGTGTGTGACTGTGCCGCGTAATAGGGTGGAGGTGGCAATTATCGTGGCCACCCCTCGACGTAGTTTGTTTCATATTTCCGGTGGGAGAAAGAGCGCGGTGTAATGAGTTGTCTAACGTAAATTAGAATAGGATAGGGCGTATGTATAATTACAGTTCATTATGATCAATTATTCCGAGAGACACGCGCCGAATCTACCGACTGTCCGTTGTATCTCGACGCGAGTGATTCAAAGTCTGTGTCAAGTTTTTTGATTTTATAAGATATGACGAAGATTTAGGAAAATGACGAGAGAAAATGATCATGGGCAATTATCGCCAGTATTTCTCAGAGTTTTCTAATTTTTCGATGGATTATTTTTTTACGCCGGATTGAGTAGTCGAGTTTAGAAATGATTTATTGAACAAAAACGGGACCCGAGGTGAATGTACTTTTCTGAAGAAGACCCCCGAAGCACATTTCGCGCTGACATCATCCGAAGCCAATCGATCTGCACGGCAATGATTAGCGATAGGCGCTGGACGAATATGTGTACAAGACATACATTGCCTACTAACGTCGTCGAGTGTTTACGCGGCACGTACCGCGATGTCTTGGCACCTTATCGCCCGTCCGACTCGCGTATGCGGAAGTCATTTATTATTTGAACGTTTCACCTAGAAATTATCGTATTTGAGACGTCATCGCAGGAAATCTGCTATGTGCACAACTGGACGGTTTGAACGTTGCGATAATAATCTCTGAATGGTGCATTTTCGATTGCATATATTTGCAGAGTCGCGAGTGTAAATAAGCGACGCGTCGTCTCGACACGTATGTAAGTTGATCCATTATTTTTTTCCCGAATATTCACATTGCTCGTGTTTCTCTATAATATTGCACTGGGAAAAAAATCGATCGAGTCAATCAAATTAATGAACATTTTTTTCCGGAACTGCAACTGTCAAACAATTTCGGCATCTCTAATCTGTTAGCCATATTCGACAGTCGTGTAGGCCCGTACGACGCAACAATATAAATTCGTACCATGATCTAATCCTGCTCCTACCAATAAGCCATACGCCTTCGTATGGGAATCGGCTATATATACGCATATTATAAAACCTGGCTATAATACATCAGACATCAACCGATGACATCCTCTAAAACGCCCATGGTTCGTCGCAATATCTATATATTTACGCAACTTTTCTTACGAGGAAAAAATCAGACGATAGGATCAAAAAAATATAAATATCCTTCATAGAATTTCACCGATCGATTTATAACAAATATTCCTACGGAAATCGTACGGATCGTTATAATTTATTGATCGATATATTGCACGCGATCGTCTGTTCACACTCTATATAAGGCTTCGCGTCGGTCTCGGTTCGTTCGTTCGTTCGTATGAATAATCCTCTAATCGGTTTAATGTACGTCGGTGGTCCCGCGTATAATAGTCTTATTCCGCTTAGCAGCTTCGTAATTAGGATTTAGTGCGGACTCCTACGCGAGAGCCGCCTGAGAACCACGCCGATCGCCGCTGATGTCCCGAGCGCGTTACCGTCCTTCGAGAAACTCGATCGCGCGGTATTCTTCATCGGGGAACGAAGCACGAGCGAAGCGCGCTTGATTGCGAGCGTCTACCGAACGTCTGCGCTAAGCGAGGTATTACCACTGCGGCTGCACTCTCGGAAGACGAGCGGTCTGACGCGAACAAATAAAAGGCGCTGCAGCGTGAAATGCACGCACACGCGTCACAACCTCTGTTAATTCGTAAACGTATGCGTGATTCACGGGTATATCATGATGCCTTATAAATGATACATAGTTATGACTTATGTGGGTCACCTATCCAAGCCACGCAGTCTGCGCGTCGAAGGTTAACGAGGAGGGGGCACCCGCGCGCGGTAACTACGTGTATCCAATAAAATGCCAATCCGTCGCAGATACGTATCTCGGACTCCGAAGACAATTTTGTTTAGTGTATTTAATTTAAAAAAATGTAGAGATGCGCCGAAAAAAAAATTCATAAAATACGAATAAAATTAGAGCAGGAAAATGTTGTACAGAGTTTCGACGAGTTATCTCGAGGTAGCTTCAAAAGATAGTCGTGACATTGACTTTCGGAAACGATTCGACAGTCACCCTCCTACGTTCGACGATCGACAACGACGACGACGACGATCAGACGTGGGAGGTACGCGCACCGCGCGCGTTTCGCCCTATATCGTGCCGAGGACTGCACGCCGTTTCGCGCGGTGTAATTGCCCCGCGAGTCTGGGACCGGGGCCTTGACTCGGTTACCTTAATAAGAAACACACCGAATGCAAGATCTACGTGTCCCTCCGGCTCTCACTCGTGCGCGCGTGTGTTCTTTCTCGTGTGCCGCGCGAGCCTCCTCTCGTTCTCCTCTCAACTCCTTTTCGCAATTATATAAACGCGCGCGCAGGGCCGAGACGACGAGAGAGTAACCGCGAGTGAGCAAAGAAAAAGAGCAACGAATTGCTTACCGGCACGGAAGATTTCGCCGCATCCATCGCAACGGCTGGCGAATTGGGCGTCGTAGCAGTTGCCGCAGTAGATCTTGTCCAATTTGCTGCCGAACTGTTTGTCCACCAAGGACGTCCTGCACTTGTTGCAGATGAAGCACGCCTCGTGCCAGTGCTTGTCCTTGTACGACAGATCCTGGATACGAGGAAACGATCTATCTTATCGAGATGTATTTTTGTGCTTCTCATCACTGCATTTTATTTCACTGAATTCTACGAGTATAGTATTCGTGCGACATCGTCGCAAAAATATTAACCGGAGATAAGGTAATCTTTCTAGAACCATCAACGTAACCAGCGCCATCCGACAGTGTCTCCTATTAATAATAGCCTCCGCGACTGCCTCTGTTTACGCGCTCCGCAGAATTTTGAAATTCCAAAACAAACAAACCCCTTGCCAGATCCGAGTCCCGCGCGGTGCGTACTTGGAGCGCGGCGGTAGCATCGAATTTCTCCTAACGACTCTATAGTCTATATATCCCGTACCCACATTATCGCTACACGCCCACGTGCGCGTAAGTATTAGGTAGCTACACTCGAAAGGACCAAGTGGCGGCTCTCGACAAAGTCGAACGGAAATACGCGTGTACCTAGAAGCTCGTTCACCCGATACGGCACGTGCCTGCATCATCGGGGCTATTTGTAGAAATGACCGAGTCGACGCCCATACATTGCATCGCCACCTTACGCGCGTTATTATAATATAATGCGACGAGGCATAACCGCGCGATCCACTGTCGCTCGGCGAGTCCGTTTCTTTCGACGTACGTACCTTCGAGTCGATGCCGATGATTTTGTTGCACTCCTCGCAGGCGTTCGCGAAGACGCTCTCGTAGCACTTGATGCAGTAGGGATGCTCGTCCCTGAGAACGTAGCGTTGACCGGTGAGCGACTCGTCGCACTGCCAACAGCAGAAGTGGCCGCTATGCCAGTCCTTGTTCATCGCCTTCGTGTACTCGCCACTGAAAATCAACTGGAACGACAAGAAGGGAACCGCGTGAGAAGATCTTTCGAAAATGCGAGAATTGCGGGTGGGGTTTCGGAGAATTATCTTTCGACCGAGTTCTTTTTAACGCTGAATCCATGCATAGAGTCATACAGTCCGACTTCCCGCGACGACGGGGGATAACGACGTCATTGGAGGGAAAACATTTAAATTTACGCTCGGCATGTCGTACCGAGAGGTGACGTCGCGAAAGGTTGGACTGTGGGGTGTACATCGCTCGTCGAACAAAATGGCCTATACAGATATGCGCTATAGGTATATCGCATTCATTGTTTTGTATACGTATTCAAGTATATCTGTATATTTGTGTATACAGAGTGTCGTACGAATTAGCTATCGTTCGATTGCTGGTCGTTTTGGGTAGATATATATATTATATATATGTATATACATATGTGTACCTCGGTTGAGTGCTGTTGTATGTGCTGGCTGAGTAGGTATATATCTGTATTTTGGCGGTCGGTGGCTTCGTGCCGTGATTTTAAGTGACTTTCCGAACTTGTCGCGAAATGCGTATGTCTCGCAACGCGTTATACCTGGAGTGCCACGAAGAACTCTCGTGCCTATTCGCGGCGCGGATACGAGTATGCGAATGTAAATCTAAATTGTCCCGCGTTTAATTTGACACGATCGCACCTCTTCTACTCGACGCGTGAACAAGAGATCGTTTGTCGACAAAGTTGAAGGATTGACACGCGTATTTAACACGTTCATCCCGCGCACACGTGCGTACGGAGAAGAGAGATTAGAAGACGATAAAGTCGCGCCAATTCGCAGACACATTACGCACGTATGCCTCGTGCAAATAGGTAAATACAGTAGAATCTTCCGTGATGTCACTATCCGAGAACGAATTATTTCGAATGACATTCTTGTACGGGCGTGGAATTATAGCTCTGATTATTCATAAATTGCTGCGATATCATTAGCCGAATCGTATTAAAAATGCCCAGCTTCCCATTCAACATTTTCTCAGTTGGAAATGAATCATTCTACATAGAAAAAAAAGAGGCTGCATTCTTTAACGACGAATCATTTACCGAGGGTTATTCCATCCCCGATATCATTGTCGCTACAATACATAAACGTGCCGTGACGATTCGGTGAGTACTCCATGTAACGTTTAGTCAAAGCGAGGGTCAACCTCACGGGGGATCCAGCTGTACGCGCGTACGAGGCGCGGGCCTGTACACGGAGTCGCAACGTGGTACCCAAGGCGAGGACGAATGAAAGAAGGGAGCGAAGACCGAAAAAGCTCTATCGTCAGCCAGCACATACTCTTCGATGGCGTTGTGGTTCTGCGTGCTGTCGACCTCGGTGATCGTAACTTCCGCGTTCTGGTCGTTACTCTCCCTACGCTTCGTCGTCTTCTTCACTTTGCGAACTTTGCGTTCCGTGGTGAACACTACACTGGTGTCTACGTCCGCCATCGTGTGTGAAACTTGGAAAATAAGTCCCTTTTTTCGGAGCGACGTACGCGCGTTTCTCTCGGCCTCTGCGGGGAGTGAGTGCTTTGGAAAAAGTCTGAGCTTCGGATCCGCGGGGTTCTACGACCGACGTGTCTCTTTCGAGTTTGCGAACTGACTGAAATCTAGGATCGGATCCCTGGGCGTCATATCGGGACGCTATTTTCGGCGTCCCGACGACTCCGGAAAGCGCGCGGGCGCCTCTCCCCTCCCTCCCTCCCTCCCTCCATCCCTCGTCGGGACCAGTGCAGTGTGCCGGGTGCAACTTTTATATATTCGTATATACGCGCCGCGTGTACGTATGTATGTACGTGCGTATCTTTCGCGAAACTCACACCGTCGACTAGTGCTCGGATCGTTTTTATTTTGAGAAAGTATTCGAAAGAGAAGGAGAAGAAGGGAGATCCTACGAGATCTGAGCTTCGTCCCCTTTTGAGTGCGAGGGGAAGGATCGCCCTACCTTCGACGCTCCTCCGCGGTCGCGGTTCCGTTGCGCGGCGACCGTCAGTCGCGATCCGGCGGATCGGTCGATCGTGGCGCGCAGGCATAACGATTACTGGCAGGTTTGAGTAGAAAAAAAAATGAAAGAAAGGAAAGAAAAGTAGGTTACCCTCGCACGATGTTTCCTACTCGTGTAGCTGATTTATCATTTTTGTTTTCATTGCATATATCTTATCGGGCGAAGGAACGATGCCGATCCTGGGAATCGACGTATTTATCCCGAAGAGAAGGAAACTCGAAGGACCCCTACGATTTGTACGTATATAAATCCGTACGGAGAAATGATTTCGCGTCACTAATGCCAAAAAGCCGTATGCGCCAAAACCCGTCTTCGTAAACCCGGCTTTAGCCAAAAGGCCGTATGAATTTTGTTTTTATTCATTCAAATTTGCTTGAATATGAATAAATATAAAGTGAGAAAGAAAATATTAGATTGTGATATTTCCCTCATCAAAGCTATGAAAATATGATTCTCCCTCATCGTGACAGTTTGAAGCAACGGAGTGTTATTTTTTATACAAAGATCTACATTCGAATAAATTATTTCTCAACGACGTAACTTTCAAAATCTGCGCGTTCGATTGAAATAAATTTTTAACGTGGATCAAATGCGAATAAATTTTGTCGCAGGCCAATGTTCAAAGGAATCATTTCTCCAGCCGTACAACGTTTATCTATTTAATCGTTTCACGGCTACGTCCTCGACAGTCGTCGGGATCTTTCGAACAATTTCAGAACCACGTGTGGAAGGGCTGCGTGCGTCTCTGAGGCTACGGCATTAGTGGGATATAGATATATTTTGACTTGCACAGTCGTGTAAGCAACGCGAACGTTTCTATTTCCGCGTCGGGGAACGGTGCGACGGAATACGTGCCGACGAATGGCTCGATGCTCCTACCGACCGGCGTCCGAGAGCGTTTGCATGCGTGTAGTCGTTATAGAATTGCACCGCGAGTGTGTACGCGTACGCATATTTCAACGATTCTCTCGCGACGAGTGTCAAGAAGCGATTAATTAAAATGAAGGGATTGCGGGATCGTATGCATATATAACCCCGTGATAAGAGCGACGGACGGCTGTGGAATCTTTCTAAACGTAGATCACACGTACAAATATAGACATAACGGCTGCAACACGACATACGCGGTAATGTAATAAAAAATGCCGTCACCAAAAAAAATACCACCATTGATTTCCCAACCGTCGCGTCCACCATCCACGAACGTCTCTATGGATCGCGCAGGTCGTACGATCTCTTGATCGCCTGCCAAGCAGGTGGTTCCTAGCCGAAGGCGCTGCGAAGGCGTCGCCGGAGAAAAATAGAATCGAGAAATAAAGAAAGAGTCGCGCTCGCCGCGCGGTGCACACGGCGGAAAGTGGGGCGGAATTTTCCGCACATCACCAATATTGTTTACGTGCAACCACTCTCCGCGCGGCGGCCAAGGAGATTCGCTAAGTTATCGCGTTCTCTTTAATAAAATGTCGCACGTGGGGGTGGGTGGAAATCTATAAGAAGTGTCGCCGCTGGATGATCTCATCCGAGCGACGCGACGATCCGATGACCGAGGATATAAGTGGCATCGATATCGTCGAGGGGATCCGATTTTCCGGGAGAATTAAAAAAATGTACGAGCGATCTCAAGGCCGCGCGTATCGCGGGATCGTCGATGCACGACCTCTGTTCACCCCGAGTGCAATAAATACGGAGCGCGCAGGCCAGGCATCGCGATGTGAACGACGCAGGAATTTCGCGACAAGATCCCGTACCTCTGTACGCCCGTTGCAAAGCTCCGGTCTGCGCTGTAATATCGCAGACGGGTTGGAGATTGATATTTTGGGAGACTCCACGCCAGGCACACGGCACCAACAAACGCCGCCGCGCTCATGGCCGGCCATGCGAATATAAAACGTTTCGTCAAATGTACTCGACGAAGAGATCTTCGAATACACACAGACGTGTACATGTATAATACATATGTATAGATACATATTCCCGTTTCGCCGTAGTGACCTTAGTTCTCGCTTTGTTATCGTCGAAACTAAATGACGCGAGACCAGTTATCAAGGAATTGCCATTCCTTCGACTAAGCTTACGAAGACAATTTCAGGTGGAATAAAATTTCAAAAGGATGCATGTTTACTGTAATTAGTCTTGAAACTCTGTGCATAATAATTATCTTTATACGTATTTCCATGCAGACTTAATTATTAGGTGTACAACTTTGCTTCAGCCGTTTTCCTATATGAGTTTAATGTAAACAACGACGGTAGCAAAGTTGTACACCTAATATAATATAAGTAGGATTTGAGGTACAGGTGGTTTCTAGATAAGAGTCGTGTAGATAACGCTAATGTCAATACACGAAAAGGTGAGCTACAGGTGGGCAGGTGCAGGTACATGCAATTCGACTGCTCGAAAAATCCGTCGCGAGTAACATCAGTGATTACCCAGAAAGCTTCGTTCGTGTCGGTATCGGGGATCGAATACGCGATCGGATGCACCCTCGGCGCCGCGACGGGACCGTCCCCGTCCTCGGCGTCGACGAATTCCGCGTCTTCGACGGAGTCGGACCTCGACGAGGACTCCTCCTCCCCCCTTCCCGTCGACACGACGCTCCTTATCTTCTCGTAATCGTCGCGACTGGCCTCTTCGAAACTCGATATCCGCAGCAGCGATTCCCGACGTCGCTTCCCACGAGATTTCTCTTCCAAAGCGGATGTGGCGTTCGTCATCCAGACGACGTTTGCGCAATCGACGATCGAGTCGTTGGAATTGTCGAATCCACCGCTTCCGGCGCCGCGAGACCTTCCGTCGACGAGACTCGAGCCTCTCGAAGAGGAGAGACCTCCGGTGAAGCTCCTCGTCGTCGAGTCCTCCTCGTCAACGTCGTCGAAACTCGTCTGTACTTGAACGGAAATGCTCCCCTTGCTCTCGCACCTCGAGAGCCCGAAGAGATCCTTCGCTAACGGCCACGGCGTGTTCGTCGCCTCGTCACGCGTGCCGTTCAGACACTCGCGGACCGTCTGCACCGAGATGTCGGATTTGCGCCTCTCCGGTTCCCGCTTTCGCGACTTCTTCGCGCTTTCCTCGCGGAGATTCTCCGCCGATTTGCTCACCTCGGCGTTTCTCGATTTGAGCCTCGTGGCCTTCCGCAGGACGGTCGTCGACGACTTCGACTTGGACTTCCTCGAGCGAAGCGACGATCGCGGAGAAGGATCGAGGTCGCTCGTTTGCACCTGTACGACATTCTTAAACGAGTCCTGCTCGTCGTGATCGTCACGACTGTGGTCGTAGCCGTAAGACCCGCGGGATAAGGAGCTCTCGGACCGTGGATGACCGACGGTCACAGTCATCGACAAGTGCTCGAAGGATTTCTTCGTGGGCGCTTCGTTGCCCGAAAAGTCGTTCTCGAATGACGCCTCTCGTTCGCTCCGCGGTGAATACGATCTCGATCTCGATCTCGAGAGGCGATAAGGTACGGGCGTGGGAAGTCTCACGTAATCGTGCGAAACGTCACACGAGCTTTCGCGCGGAAGGATCTCGTCGGGACCGATCGAGCTCAACCGCGAATCGGCTCTCGAAATCGAGCCGCCGAGAAGATCGGCTGTGCTGCAGTCGGACAGGGTGCGGCTGTCGTACGGAGCATCATCGTCCCTTCGCGAGCTCGCGCCGCTACCGAGGAGGCACCTCAGCTCGCCCTCCACCCTCAAGCCGTACTCGTGGAGGTTCACCAACTTGGCGTGCGCGCTCCTCGGCAAGCCGTCGCTTCTGGAGCAGCTGAGGGTGCCGAGGGAGTCGCGACAACTCGCCCCGTCGATCGAGTCTTGAACGGAGGAGGCGTCGTGACGCGCCGAATCGGCTGCGATCGCCGAGGGTTCGAAGCCGACCGCCGCATACCGAAGAGACTCGGAGACGCGTCCGAGGCGCGCGAGAAGCTCCAGCACGCCGACACAGCCGATCAACGCCGAGAGCACGAGATCCATTTTTACGCCCCGATTATTCCACGGGAAGGGGCTGAGCGATATTTCGAATCACCGGCATTTTCTTCCCACGGCGAGCATAACCGGTGTGTGTGTGGATCCTAATTTAAGATCGCGCGGAGCGCGAGCACCTGCGATCGCCTCGTTTCTCTTCTGCGAGAGCGGAAAGCGCGTGTACGCATCGATGGGCGTACTTCCGCGTGTAGACACATAATCCGCTAACTCGTCCTTCGTCGTCGATGGGTGCTCGACGATTCGACTCCCTTCTTCATTCGCGAAGAAGTCTGCGGCGTTGGATCGATCGCCGGGGCGACGACGCGCCCGATTCGCGCGACCGCCGCATGGGCTCGACGTCGAGGATCGCACCCTCGGCGATATACCCGTGGACGGGAATCGCGACCCGTCGCGAATCACCCGCGCGCGCGCTCGCGCGCGATGACGTACCGTGCCTCCGGGCGACGGGTTACATAATCGCAGCACACCCACGTATATAAAGCGATTCGCTCGTCCGATTCGCGCGCGTATCGCCGCGAGAGTCGTACTCGGCGGGGCCCCCCCGCTAGATCCGATCGATCGCACCGCGCGAGATTGAGTTATCCATACCGCCTGAGGGCAGGTAGTACACTGTTTTATTTCATGCGAGCTCGCGCAAACTGTATAGCGCTCTTGGCCGTCATGTCGCTCATGTGTCTCGACACCAGGGGCACGCCCGGCTAAAGGCTAAAGTTAGATCAAAATCCCTGGACGCGGTTCGTGTCCTTAATGCGCGCCCGATCGATGAGAACGTAATAATTAACGCGTGCTCTTGGCACGCTGCGCCACGCTTGACACGCTTCCCCTTAGACCGTAGCTGCGACACGCGCGTGAAAATTCGCGCGCGCGCGCGCCCGCGCTTGGCTAGCCGCACTCGCCCGTGTGACGGAAGGCGATCGGTCTTGATCCAATTTAACGCGGGGAAGGTGGGTTCCAGTTTTGGTCGGCGAGAAATTTGTTCGGGGATTAAAGGCGAATTTTAATTTCAAATCGATCCGCTGGAGTGCTCGATCGCTACGTCGATCGGCATTGACGATCGAAAATCGATCCGACTTAGCGGAGACTTTCTTCCGAGTAGAAATTTCGCGTTGAATCGATCGTCAGGTATGCGGAAGAGTTGATGCGAATAGGAATTCGTAGAGATTATTCCCTCGGCTTCATTTTATTTCGGTGTCGATTTTAATCTCGACTATTTTTTCAACCCCTATCATTTTTCATCCCATCGCCCGCGTCTCGTACACCTACTCGTCTTTTCGCTTCTCGATTATATATACGTCGTAACGCGAGAATGACGTCACTGGACACCAGGGACGCATCCGCGCGATACGAGTTTTGCGCGCGGTGCAACTTTGGCCGGGATCCAAGAGTTATCGAAATTGTGGCCAGCGAGGGAGCGCTATATCGCGTACTCTCGATGCTTTATATTTATAAGCGCTAGAAGATGTGCGGAGCATCTCCGCGCGGACGTACACGTATGTGCGTATGCGCGTATTACAGCCGGGAGTTTCGTTGCACTTCGACTTCTTTTCGACGAGCGGCAACAACGAAAAGTTATAGCTGCAGTTTCTCGCCCGTTGCCGTTAGCTGAGAAAGAAACCTTCGCAATCTTGGCGCGGGAAATGGTAGCACCCCGTACCGACTCCACGCCACGACGAAACACGATAACGACGATGTCGAAAATCGTGGTTATTGTTTTCCGTTCGTCTTACCGCCGCGCTACCAGAGGGAACAAATTTAAGTCTCCCCCGGTGCAACCATTTCTCGGCGACCGACGCTGTATTTCGCCCGATCATTCTCGCGGGCGTCCGAGTAACACACACGGCAGATTCCACCGCGCGGAATCGAACGTCTCCGGTTTCGAGAGAGGAGCCGAAGAGTCCCTCTCTCCGTCCATCTCTCTTTCCCTCTCTCTTTCCTCATCCGTCGGCGAGACTCGCGCGTCCGGCCGCGTAACGTCGATCGAACTCTGCCTACTTCCCTGTGTCAGCGCCGAAAATAACGCGTGCGCCGTCGGCGGCCCATTCGCGCGATGCAAACCGAAATAAATCGAGGGAAACCGCGCGTTCGCGCCGAATTGAATGAAAATCGAGCAGCGAGTATTTCGGGCCGGCGGCGCTTTCACTCGTCGTCGACTCTGCCCCTTTTCGCGGCCCAGACTCTGAGCGAGCCCTGCGCACGCAGGGGATGCACGCGCGCGGCGAGGGGAAAATAGGACGATCGCGTACTTCCTTTTTTTTCTCCTCGTCGATTACAGACATTTTAGATAAGCGATTGATCCGCTCGATCGATCGGACGAATGTTTCTGACGACAGGCAGTGGAGATCCGTCAAGAAACGTTGAAAATATTTTCCCCTCGAATTTTCGTGGCTAAGTCCAAGATTGAATGCGATGCTCATCGCACCCATACGTCTCTCGAAAGTGCTTCACGCGCGCGCGCGGTATATCCATTTATATCGGACGCGCGCGGTTAAAAAGGACGATCGAACGGCGTCGCACGCGCGACTCTTTCCCCGATGTCGACGTCGCGCATCGACGACGATGACGACGCCGACGACAACGACGACGACGACGACGATGTGCTCCAGCGTGTGGCCAAAAATGGGGCGGCCACCCGGTGACGTCAGCCCCGACACACCCTCGCCGCCGTGAATCGCCACTTCTGTGTATCGCGAATATAGCGGAGGTGGTAGATCGGGTGTCGGCGCACGCGCGCAACTTGAATTATATACGGAATACGCTCGACGCGCGAACGATGCAAGCGTCCGAGAGGAGCGAACGCGCGGACCGCGAGAGGAAGACATCGTTGCCGCGCGGCGCCCTCTCCTCGAGGAAAGACGGCGCACCGCGTCGCGGCAACAGGTGGTGCAACGCCGTGCGTCAATTTGCGGAGAACGCTGTGCGCGAGTTCTTTATCTTTCGCACCTGAGGGAGGCGCCGTTGGCACCGCGGCGCGAAGGAACGCCACGTCGTCGCGTTTCTGGCGACAGGAAGTGGTCAAGAGCAGAGGCCCCGGTAGAATGCGCGGCGCGCGCGCCTCGCGCAACCCCTTACATATAGCGCCACGTATATCGGTCGCGACGCTCTGCTAGAGATCGTCCTACTGTGATCCCTCGCACAGCCCTTCCCCCATTGCTCGACCTGCGACCTGCCAGATTCGTCGGATGTCGTCCCCTCCGCCCCTCCGCGTATCTATCTGTCAATTCCTCCCCCTCTCACCGCTCTTCAGTTGCCACGCGGGACTCGAAATCTACCCATTCATCTTCGCGTTGCAAAATCCTTGGCTATTTCTAAATTGTAGTCGCGGCCGTGATTCACTGTCCGGATGGTACTAGACCGACCGCTCTCTGTCACTGGTTAGCTCCAGTGGGGTCGCGTGCAAAGTCCCTCCGAGAGGCTGCGCGAGGATGCCTCGAGTAGTTGGTGAGGAAGAGGGAGAGGGAGAATCTCGAGAGGAGGAGGAGGAGGAGGAGGAGGAGGGAGCATGATAACGATTACGTCATTGGTACGCTTCGATTCTGTATACAATAGTCCGCTTTCGCGGGGTGCCGATGGTTAGAGAGCTTCGCTACTCTGACGCACGAAGGAAGTCGAAAATTCGAAGTGAAGATTCTTCACGATAGACCCCCCCGGACGCGTCACGCGACTCATGGTCGGCTAGACGGCGCGCGACGCTCGCGAATTTCGTCTAATGGAGAACGTCATTTTTATAGAGAGCGACGAATTTTCGGTGGTACGAATGTCGTGCGTGGATAAAATGTGTAACGTTTAATTGAAATCCTAAGTAATTTTACCACCGAGTCGGTTCCCGATCGCGAATGCGATGTATACTTTTTATTTTACACCGAGTCAGCGTCGAAAGCTATTCCTATAAACGTCAGACGTGCAGAGACGTCGAATGCGTATCGCACTAATATAACCCAGTCTATCCGATTGCGAAACGGGTTTAAAATTGGTTATCTGTAATTGCCGGACTACTCCAATTTACTCGCTTCGAATCGAGAACGCTCTCCTCCGTGCCAAATAAAAACGACATAAACCGGGTACAGCATTCGTGCGTGCATAAGTGCGTGAGAGTGGGTGGATATATAGGTATACATGTAGGTACCCATTATACGCGAGATGTAATGCTACCACACTCCGATCGATCGAACGTGACACACTTGACTTAACCGAACAACCCGCGGAAATTTCCTTCTTCACAAATATTGACGGGCTACGGTGCCAAGAGAAACGGAAAGGGGAAAAAGAAAGAAATACACCGCCGCAAAACGAATATAGAACCGAGAATAGTCCTACAGCCGCACCACCGCGGAAGACAACGGGATGGGAAGAAGAATTAAAGAGAAAGTCTAATCGATTTACGACGAATTTCGGGGAAACGAGATCTGGGTCGTTGATAGGGAGTACTCTTGTGCGAGTTTCGTGCCGTCTCGCGAAACTGGCTCTAATAAAGACACATGAACGAGCAGTGTCGGTCTCTCTCTCTCTCTCTCTCTCTCTCTCTCTCTTCTCTCTTACTCTGAACATACTGCAATCGTGGTGGGATAGGAGCTTCGGCAAACAAAATAGATTGCCCTTATATTGGCCGAGTCGAAGCGAATTTTCTGCGCGAGCGCGATGATCGACCAAAAATCTACGTATACCTAAGGATCGTGATGAAAGATTTAGGATGCACCGGCAAGGGAAATAAAGAAGGGACAGGACCTTCTCGCGCGTTACCGCGCAACATAATTCGAGTTGCGCGGTCCCTGGAGAGGGATATGCCACCAAGATGATCTTCCGTCTTCTTCCCGCTATTTTGGTCATGCTAAATAAAGCCGAATGCGGCCCAATTCCCGCGCGACGCAGACAACGTTCGGCATTATACTCGACATCTCGTTCCATTATGCTCCAGATATTTTCGCAGACACGCAATTTTGGCGGCGGTATCACCGGGCGAGAGTGGTACCGTAGAAGTGCTCGCGATATTTCGCTATACCTGGATACATATTTGTACACCTTTGTGTGCGTAAAGTAGATGACGATATAATTTAATACGATACCCAGTGAAATCTGGAAATAAAATTTCCTCATTTCTCTCCGGGCTCTTTTTCCGGTCGAAAACAATTCGTTTGTCTGTGCTTTTCGTAATCAACGTGAAAAAAATGCATAAGATAGGGGAATCTAGCGATTGATTTCAGAGATTTCGATTTTTACGAAAAATTGAAATCCCTGAAATCGATTCTAGATTTCGATTTTTACGAAAAATTGAAAAAAAAAATGTTTGACATTTTGCCAAAAATCAAAACCCGTGGAATCGATTAAGGACACAAGAAATAGCTACAGTTGATGATGCATGACAGAGTAAGCGATTTTCGATTCGACCGACGCACGATGGTCCTTTCAAATTTTACAATCTCCGGACAAGCATCGCGTGAGGATACCGACGAGACTCGACGTCTGTGCAGCGCGCGGGGAATGTCCGCCTTGAAACGTTGGGTAGATATATTTGGGTCAGCGCGCATGTTTCCGATTCCGTAGCGGTGTAGTACGTATAGCAGAAGCAATCCCGGCGTCATATAATAAAAATGGCTTGCGAAACGACGTAGCGAACCTTCGAAATAAATCTGGCCTTATACATCGCAGCGCCGCGATTCGCCATACATGGGCAAGCGAGCCGACTTGCTGTAGGTATACACCGATATCGTGGAATAGGCACGGTAGATACCTCTATAGGCGATATATCACCAACTGTGGTGATAATTGTAACAAACGCAAAAGGTATATCCCTTTAATCTTTCCCTTCGTCGATCAGTTTCAATAATTTCTATCGTGTATATTCATGAATTTCTTAATGAAGCGAGTCTAATAAACGAGGCTATAATTGAATTTGAATCCAGCACGCATGTGACACACACGCAAGCGAGAGAGAGAGCCTTCCATGTCATGTATCGTCATTTTTATTCATTTAGTTACCAATTGTTGGCAAGGAAGTTATGCTACTATATTTTTTGTACCTACTATCGATCGTCATCAGCAAAATTCGCGTTTTGAGCTTTTAATCGACTGTCGGTAAAACAGTTTGTATCACGAATTGCCTGTAATTGGTAAGAATGTACTCTACAGCACCGTGTTTATGTTCGCGTGGCTTACTACCCTCTAACGTGTTAATAAATTGTACATGCACTCATAGATACGTACTGTAAGATATTTTAAGGTCACATCGAGGGTGACTATATCTCACAACCACCCGCGGGTGTGGCCGCCTTTAAAATACCCTAGAGTACCCGTAAAACAGAATATCCCAAACAGACGTTTCGCTTTTATTGCTCGTTAAAAATCTCCGTTTTTAGTGGCGACACCAATTGAATCGTTCTAAAATTAGAACCACCTACGTTAGATACAGGCGACTCGGTCCTATGGAGAGACCATCCCTTATCTTATTTTATTTTAATTTCTTACGCACTCTTTCCACATTGAAAGCGCGTCAGCGATACCGTTTTATAGCTACACTCTATCTTGTTCCCTCTTCTTTCACACTTTCATCGCATAACGGATTGAAAGATTCGGACAAAAAGACTCACCTCATCGCAAGCGGCGCATCTGGGCTTCAGTTGCTCGGCGTAATGCCTCTCGCAGTATAATGTATCGTCGTGAACGCAATAGGCTAGATCCACCAGTAACTCCTTGCACTCCGCGCACTGGAAGCAGGCGGGATGATAGAAGAAACCCAATTTACTCGCCGAAACTGCGAGGGTGCCGTATTTGAGGGGTTTGTGGCACTCGTTGCACTCCTGAAAGGCACAAGATAAACGGATCTTATATATAAGTAACTCCATCGTTCGATAAGCGCGTTTCAGGAAGACGACAACGACGACGATGCGAAACGTCGACGCTAAAAGCCTCGGGGAACGATTGACATCGAGTAAACACGCGATCTGTCTGATATCCGAACGTCTAAATTTAACCGTACTCGAATGTAGCCAAATGGTATCTATACAGGCGAAAATTGCTGTTAGAAAAAAAATTCTTTCGTCGAAATAAATGCTTCATTGCCCGCTGGTTATGAAATGTTGGTCCCATTGAAAGCAAGTAACTAATAACTGTATTTAAAAAATCACCTACATAATGGCAGTGCACTTTTTTCCAATCGCGTGATTCTTTCCTCATTCCGGAATGAGGGAAAAACAAATGATCCTGCCATATCCAGAGGAGGAGGAGGACCCCGTAGAGTGTTCAAGTTCACGATCGCAGCACGTCGTTAGACTCGCCTGCGTTAATAGAGACGCGCGGCTTAACAAATCATAAATTCACGCCGGGCAAGGTGTTCCTGCGGAGAGAGAGACTCCGTATTTGTTTTCGCAAGAAGACGTAACATCCGCTAACGCGCTCGACGGGAGGCCGCCGAAACAATACGTCTCGCGGTCGGGGTTCCGGTATACATCTATATAATTATTAGCGAAACAGCGCGCGCGCGAATATGCTCAAAGTACATTAGCAGTCATTACCCTCTCGACGTTAACGGGAAAGATAAATACGCGCGCGCGCGAGAGATAGGAAGAAAAATACTTACGAGACCGCCTTCGAGAATCTCCTGGACGCTCCCGATATCCAGGGCGATCTCGTTCCTCGCCGCCATAAAATCGTCGGCGCTCGTGGAATGTTGAGGATCCAGGTGACGACAGTAGGCCCTCGCCAAGTCCTGCTTGGGCAACTGAGTAGCCAACTGACGGTCCCTCTGACGTTCGCCCGGGGTGCCGAGGCGCGGCACCGAGATCTCTGGCAGCATGGAGAAATATTCCTCCACCTGGAATGGATCGAGGCTCTTGATCATCGGGCGTTCGATCGTTTTTGCTCGGGGCGAGGGCTATTCTTTCTTTGTAGCGGAGATATTTATCTTTGTAGCGAATAAATTATAAATAGAAGAAAGCGAGGATATTCCAATCGAGGTATTTCTCGGATCGGGCATTTCAAACTGGCGAGTTATCGCGCGGCTCTACCGTACGAGTCAAAATCAAAGACATAAGTCTTTCTATAAGCGATGCACTCGTAACGCGTATCGCTGCGGCGGTCGTCGGCCGTATAATCGAACCTCCCGCTCGTAAATGCAAACGAGAGGGTACTCGAGGTTATACGATCGGTGCGTACTGTAATAAAAAGACCAAACCGAAAGTTTATAATAAATCGACGCAGGAGTGAGCTTCTGCGCGCGCGCGTTCCCCGCGTTCTCCTCCCTCGTTAGTTATGACAAGCTTTCTGAAAATATTGAAACTGGGCGCGCGGCCAAGCGAGTGCACGAATGCATACTGTATATATGTGTACACCTATATGACTAAATGACCTAAACCGTGAAAATCGTTCGGCATACATAGGCGCGTGCTCGTGGAAAGTAGATTTGGCGCTTCTATGGCGATGATTCATCGTATTCATTGTCCAGAAAAAAAAACTCTCGCTGTTATTGCAGTCGAAATGATTAACAAACCCTCTCGATATGATTCGACAGTCCAATGCACCCTGTGCGCGCTATCATCCCTCGCTTCTATTTCAACCCTTTCGCTATACTCGTTTATTTTAGTCTCCATTTCGGTACACCCGCGTGGTGACGACTGATCCTCGAATTCAACAATTGTAACCTTGTGGGGTGGCAACCCGGGCGGTGCCCAGGCCAGTCCTCTGTCCCTCGGGTCGAATCCCATGGGACCGCTCGTTTCGTCCCCCTTGAGACCCAACCGGGCCCTGACGGACACCCACTCCTCGTGACACACATCGTGGGCCTCCTTGGGACATTTGCAGCTGGTACAGTTCTTTCTGAAACAGAGACGAGAAGCAATTACAGCGAACGAACGTCGTGCTGGTGCTTTTGGCGTGATAATGCGCGTCATTTTCGCACGCTCGATACACATCGAATCTCGCGTAGATCGCGGGTGATATGTGGCGCGCGCGGATCGGCTTGCGTTTAACTTGGCGTTAAATTAAAGTTAACTACGCGCGGCAAGAGGGGGGAGAAGCTGGGGCGCGAGCGATAAATATTTGCACGGTATTTTTCATTAAGGCGCGAGAGAGACGAGCCACGATCAAATCTTATATATCGCCGTTTACGGCCTCGACTCGACGTCGTCGGACATCCCGTTCGTGTCTTCGCTTCGCGCAGGGGTGGAACACGACGAACCGTAATCGTATAATCGCTGGAAATGTGCATTGGCGTCGGACGCTTATATCGCGCGGTACTACCGCACCCTGCCGGATGCAGTCAGCCCCAAGGCCTTTGGCGCTAATGCAGGGATATCTCTCACCCCTTCGCACCGCGCCCTTTTCTCCGACCGCGTATAAACGGCCACAAAAGCGGCAGCCATCGGCACTGATATACACGCTGATAAAGAAGATTCGCTTCGTATTCCTAACAGGAATAGAAATCGAGGAAACACAATGAACGACCGCTCCGTCAAGATTCGACGTCGGCGTCCGCGCCGTCCTCTCGTTATTTCGATCCCCGTGGAATAGACTAACTCGCAGCGCCGCGATAACGAAGCCCGTCCACTTTATCTCTCGCTCGTCGGCTCCGCTTCGCGAGGACGCGATATTCGTTCGTTACTCCGAGTCGTGATTTTTTTTCGCCGGCTCGACGATGACCGATGATTCGCCTCGTCATCGAGGGAGCGTTTATTAATATCCATCCGGTAAAATTAGGCGAACGCGTCGACGGACGGTTATGGCCGCCGCTTCGTCAGTCGTCCACGCGCGACCTTTCGGGTATTTCTTCGGGGAGGTTCTCGAGTGGATCACGCCGATTGTCGGTCCGATGACGAAGCGCGCGCGGGGACTGAGCGAACGAGGGTAAACATTCCTTTTCTCCGGAATACGCGATGTCGCTCGCCGCATCGTCGATGGACGCATGCGGAAAGCTTCCAATAACGATCACGGACTCGAGCGGTGCGGCGGTGGCGACTAATTGAAAAACGCGGTCCGCCCGTCTCGTATAATAATTCGATGACAGGTCGGAATGGAAAGAGGAAAAAGTCGAGCGGAGAGACGCGAACGAGACGCGGAGAGGACGACAATTATTAATACGACCAAAGCTCGAAAATGTCAGCGAGGAATGCTCTCGATTTGTACGAACGCGGGGTTTGACGTACATAATTATGCCATTAGTCGTGCGATAGGCGGGCGCGCAGCTAGACGCTCGGCTGCTTCCACTATAGCCTGTGGCGGATAACTATACCGATAAGGACTGCGCTAAATGAAGATAATCGGATTTGCGGGGCCACGCAGACGGTGTATGTATCGTACGTGATGTGGTACACACCTGCTATATGTATTTGCATAGGGATTTGCGGGATGCGTATCAAAAAAGGTAGATATTATTATATCACCGTTGGGAAGTGATTGAGAATTTTGAAGTGTCCGTGAATATACAATAAAATCGTTCACGACGAAACGTAATCTGTTAACAAAATTCAACGATGCGCCAGGGTCAGATGCGCCATAGTTACAGGTGCAAAATGAGGGAAACTAATTCCATTACAAATAACTTGGGAAATAAAATAGCTAGCGCTTCAAACGAAGATGTAGCCTGTCTAATGACAGTGGCAAAAAAATACGTTCCATCCGAGAATTTATTTTCGACCCGGTCCACTTCGGTTCTAACCCCCTGACATACATCCGCAGCTTAAAACAACAACGAGCGAACGTCAAAGCTAGGCGACCACTTTGAACGATAATTATCTCGTTACCCGTCTCAACTTTTCATCGAAATTGATACGACCCTTTTCGAAAGATCACGTTCCAATCTACGAAAAGAAGTTCTATATCAATATCCCGCAAATATTTACGGATCGCGAAATACCTAATCACGATCCGAGCAAACGAGAAGCAATTGAAAGGGAATCAAACACACCGGGAAGCTAATCGCAAGTCGGATCATCCTGACAAAGACACCGTCGTCACGTTTATCGATCCCCTTCGCTCCCGCGGCAATTACCTAACGATCAGCTCGAACAGTTCAAACTGGTCGAAGACCTTGCAATAGAGATGAAGCACCCTGACGCAGGCCCACTTCATGCCCGGCCACGGAGCCAGGCTGAGATCGAGGCCGTCCTCCTGCAGGGGACACTTTTTCCCAATGGCGAAGCCCCGCTTCAGCTCGGCACCCGACAGCGTGGGATACCGATTCTTCCGATCCAGCATCGGATTCCGTCGTCCTCGCGGAACGTCGACGGAATTGCCCCCGCCGCGGGCGAAGCTCCTCTTGATCTCCGCGCCGGAGAGTGTGGGGTACCTCTCGCGTCTGTCGAGGGAGGCCGCTTTCCGGTACAAGTCCTTCTCCGGGAAGGACGGACATCGGGAGCGCATCGCCCCGAGGCTCGGCGGACTCGTCGGCCTCTTCTTCGGCTCCGGGATCCTCACGCGGACGCCCTGAGGCTCGGCGCCCGGCGAGGGCACGCACGACACTCTCACCTCCATCTTCGAGCCCTCCCGAGTCAGCGGCGGTCCCTTGGGACTCATCGTCCGCGTCGCGCGACGCCTCTCCAGTCGTCCGCTCAGCTCGGAAGCCTCGGGCGCCCCGTCGCGACGATTTCCCCTCGACGCATCGTCATTGATGTCGACGAAGTACGACGCGCCGTTTGCCAAGTTGCGCGGAAGATGCGTTTAGCGATCGAACGTCTCTCTCTCTCTCTCTCTCCCCGAGTGCTACCGATTTGCAGCGACGATCCTGGGCTTTCCGCAAAGCGCTCAACACTTCGATGTGTGTTTTATCGGTCTTGAAACGAGAGTCACGCGCGTCACCGCCCCGCACGCACATCCACGCGGTTTATAAATTCGCGCCGAGACTTTCCCTCGCCGCGGACGAGTCGAACGAAAGCGCCGTTTGTTTCACGTCTTCACTCGACGGCGTCTTTGAGAATCGATCGTGGTCGGTAACGAGGTACCTGTGAGTTATACGACGACTTTAATTGAGTGATTCCGGATGCGTGCGCAAAATGGTATATCGAATGGACGGCTTGTACGAGTACCGATGCGATGGGGTTGAATGCTCGTAGCAGCTCGTTACCGATATAAAAAAGCAGCTACTTTCAATCCGTTCGTTAACGAGTATATATACGACTTTTCAAATCCAAGCGAAATTTCGTTTGATTATTTACCAAAGAATCTCCTCGAACAGATGTTCGTTTCAACCGAATTAACTTTTTCACGCTGCAAAAAAAGTACCGCTTCGATTTATTTCTTCGAAATTTTCGCGCCGAGTCTACGTCGCGAGACGAAGACACATTTTCTGCTTTGAAACTCGCACTCGCCCCTATATGAACAGCCGAGCCAATCGCGCCGCCGTAATACTCGATGAACCAACCAGTTTGTTTACGTATCCGACACCAAGAAGAAATAGATTTATTTTCACTGCGAAAAATCACACCGCCTGCTTACGATAATAACGGCTATTCATAAGACGAGATCCGAGGAGGCCGACGCGGAAGAAGGATTACGCGACGTCGTCGTCGCCGCCGCTCTTTCCTCGAATCTCGTTTCGACTGATCCGGAGCCAGAGCGTAGGCAAGCTCGCGCGTATACGCCGCGTTCGCCACCTGCGCTCCTATATCGTAGAGTTCGCGCGCGGTATAACAACCTCGTGTCCGAGACGAATTGAAGTTACTCCATTCGGGCGCGAGAAACCGTCCGCGGACCGCGAACGACGAGTGCGCGCATTCCGCGACGCGTCGCTGTGTCAGGGTTAAAAGCTAATAAAATCGGAGTGCCGTACGATGTAGTCCGCGGATCGTTCCGATAAATCTGGCATTAGAGATAGGGAGAGGAAGGGACGTGCCCGTCCGCCCGAGCCGCGAGTCTCTCTTACGAGGATATATGAGTACGACGCGGTACAGGCGGCGCGGTGATTCGGGGGAGGATCCTTTTATTTCGCTGAGAAAAACTCACGGGAGTCGAATTCCGCGATGGAATCGCAAATTCGCAATTTTCGAGCGTGACTCTGATCGTGGCTATCGCGCCATAAAAAAAATCTCGATAATTCCATTGCACCGAGACAAATATAATATTTGGCTAATTTAACCAAAGTCTTGGAGACGGTGACTAAACTGTTTGGTGAGAATAACTCGACATTTGGTTAGAATAGCCACATATTTCGTTCAACTGACCAGTCGAATTTCGGTTAGAATAACTAAACGCGTTTAATTAGATGCGTTTTGTCATTTTAACCGAATTATTTGTCTCGGTGCTGTTGCAGTTGCTAAAAAAAAGAAACTAAATACACGCGCAACGTGTCATAACCGAATTGTACGGTTTTACTTAACCGCGAATGGCAACGTACCTTCTTGGCACGCGCGCGCGCGCTCGCGATAGATCAGAGGCCCGCGGGCTAATGGCTATTAATTAGATAAACGTTCGCTATATCGAGAGTCGGTAATGGTCACCGTTTAAAATAGCCGGGGATAAAACGCAATTTCAAGTAATTCTATTTGCGTCCCCCGGTACACAGCACGGGGCTTTTCGTTTTGCGCGCGGTGTGTCGCGCGAACGGAACTACCTATAGGTATCATTGTAAGCGCGGGCATCGCGCACATGGGATGTCGGATCCCCCTCCGAATTTCGATCCCCCTCCGCGATGTATTCGGAACGAAGAGCGGGCGAGGTGTATCGTACCGGTGCTTTTCAGCTCGAAATATTATAATACGTGTACGTCGAAGCGCTACACGAAACGGTGAGTACTCTTTCGAATGACTCAATGCGCGCGCAGTGGTTCCCGCTTCATTCTGCACGGTAGGGAGATTACGCGGAGCGCGAGATTCGCTTTGGCACCGCACCGCCAAACAAGCTTTACGACGCAATCGAGCTCCTTCGTCGCGCGGTACTGTTTCTTCGCGCACGACGCTTACGCTATCGGCCGGACCTATAGCGGACAATATCCACTGGTGGCTAACTTAACGAGAGAAATGATGAAGGGGAGATCAAATTTGTCAAAGTGAAGAATACTTTGCTGCCAAAAATCATCGAGAACGATTTAGAGAATCTTTCCAAGCCACCACGCGTTATCTGTATAACCTCGTCGGCTCGGGGGCACGTTCCCCCTCGGATCGAGAACCGCAACCGAGTCATACACGAACGTAAACCGCGATACAGTCCAATATTCGCGCACGTTCAAAGTCTTACTCGCACCCGCGGACACGCGTGACCATTATCGTCCGATTTTAACGACCGTCGGCGCGCGCGCGCGCGCGGTGTTACAGCCGCGCCGATATACATATATGGAGAAACTCGAGCAACGCCGTGCACCGTCCTCGCCCCCGTTTTACGCGCGGATTAATTCAGATGGATCCCTCTCCTTTTTATCACTCGAATTAAAATTTCGCTCCGTTTAACAGCCGCGATCGTCGCCGCCGCACTTTCGCGCCGCCGATTTTCTCGATTTTCACTCTATCCCGGTATGCGAGACATCTGCGTACGTACGCACGCGCGCGCGCTCGATGTCTGACGAGACGCGCGCTCCACGAGACCGAGTCGCGATCCGGGATCGAACGAATCGCGGTATATTTTCGCTCGGGCGCGTGCCGTACTCGAGAGATCGCACGCGTTTCGGGGTACCGGCGCACCCCACTTGAACGCGACGCCACCAAGCCGCGCGTTTAGGTGCGCGCGGAAGAGTGCATCCAGAGAAGAAGCGTACTTCAAACTGGCGCCACGAGGTTCGACTACGTAGGTAGGCGGGTGGGCACCTATACGCGGAACACCGGGTGGCCAAGAAACATCGGAGAGGCGCAAGCGCGCAACTGGTGTCATCGAAAGCTCTCTCTCTCTCTCTCTCTCTCTCTCCCTCTCTCGTCGAGTCCAGCTCCCTCTTTATAACACGCACACGCGTGGAGACGCGAGCAAAGTGTCGGGAGATAAGAGTTTTCGCGGTTATTTGATTTCCTCCCTGCAAGCGTGTGTTGAAATCCACGTGCGGTTTCCTCGTGAGCCGCGAAGCATGTCTTATTGGTGAATATATTTTTTTAAATAAAGTTATGATTTCAACCACAATTCGGTGGAGTTTTTTTTTTCAATTTTAGCTAGAATTCTCGCGCAACTTGGATTGCAATTATAAATTATTTTACAAATTTAATCGCCGCGTGAATTCATGGTCAAGAGTAATGCAAAATCCACGCTTATATAAGCGGGCAGCGATTTTTTTCCTCGTCCAAATATAGCCGTACACGCGTGCGTACGACACTGGTTCGAATACAAGGCGTTCGATTGCCGTTACGCGACACCGTGCGAGAGACATTTCGCTCGCTCGTCGCTTTCGCATCGACGTGAATACCTAGGTGAAAGAAGCCTGCACTCGTCGGCGCATTTTGGCAGCCACCAACCGGGGCTGTCGTTCGGACTTTCCGTTCTTGGTGAGACGGCGGACGCGTGACGGGTCGTATCTACTGGCTGCTACTTTCGGCGTTGCGCGAGGGTCTATATCAAGAGTTTTTCATTAGTATTCAAGCTCGCGCTTTACACGGAGTTTGCGGTCGGGTTCATCGAGGGAAGAGCGTCGCTCAGATATCGCAAACGCGTATAAAGTACACATATTTTACCCCCGGAGTGCGTATAAGTATAGATTATACCTTTGCATATCGCAAACAATCCGTACGGATGCTCACGAAATAAAAACCGTAGACGCAGACGGGGACCGAATTTTGTCGGAAACTCTTAATCCACGCGTAACAGCGTTTTTTATTTTTCTCATCCCTTCCCCTTCCCACCCATTTTTCTCGATTCTAATTACCGTGACGCGAGGTGGGTGAGCCGACAGAATTTTGGCAGGAACGCACCCTGCGCACGGCTCTCTCATATGTATCACGCGATCGTTAGCGCATCTCTCGGCACGTGTGCGTCGACGAGTGCCTTTGGACGCGCGTCGTCGCGACGGAGACGGAGCGTCGCTTCGCCGAAATCGCGAAACGTGATTAGACCCGGGAGGCGACGAGCCAAAATGTAAGGCGAAGAAAGGCGGGAATGCGATATCGTTCATCGCGATGACTTCACGTTCGATCGTCGGAAATAATAATTACATCAGTGCATTTATCGCGATAAGCGAGGAGTTCGACTATTCGGGAATGTATGCGAGGCTCGACGGATTATTCCAATTCGGTCCGAATGACGTGACGAATTTCGTCAGATTCGAAACAAGTCAACGCGCCTTTTGAAGGATTCGCGGATAAACAAATATTGCGATCACCGTTGGCAACACGCGTCAATCGAGCTTCCTATCCTTGGGGTGGTGGATTCATTCGGAAATCTATCGAGACGATGAAGGTAATGTTGTGTAAATAGTGATTCGTTGCAACGGGGATCATTTGTGTCGTATGCGTACACATGCGTCATTCGCCAAAACCGTCGCCAAAACTCGAAGCGGACGAAATAAATGAATGAACAATTAATCAAAATAGCTTTTCGAAGTGACCGGAAATATTCAATGGGGACTGGCTACTTGTGAGCAGAATGGTTTTTCATCCCCTATCGGGGACAAGTTATATGTTTCCCGATTTCCTGGAGGCTCAAAATTTCCGTGCAACGGAACCTCGTTAATTCGATCTACAAATTATTTCTCGCATTCCTCGATTTTCCCGGGGAGAACGATGACGCGCGACCTCATCTCGACGAAATTCTACTTTCCGCAACGATACACGCGACATACTCGCACGGCGACTGACCGCGGCGTCTCCCACCCCGTTTCACGACGACGCCCCGCAATCATTCGTTCGACGCGACTGCGGGAACGATCGAATTCGTCCCGCTCCCTCAGAGTCCGCCGTGACGACTGTTCCGCAACCTCCGAGAGTGCACCGAGTATAGGTACGGCAAATGGCTAAGTTACATACTCGCCTATTACGTCGTACAGCGACGGCCCTGACATCCTCTCGACGCGCATAATTTCCTCTCGCGCGATGAGCGCTTTGCCGTGCGACGAATCGCGATTCGAGCTAGTTTCGCGAATCAGGGGAAAGATTTCTCTTTCGGCCTTTTCGTTTCCCACACGGCGACGTACATTTCTTTCAAACAGTCCTGCATCCCGCAATGACGATCGTCTTCGCCTACCGCTCGGACTTTGTCCCTCGCAATGATATGCGTAAAAATATAAAGCGCTGACGTCACCGCAAATCCCACGGGGCCAAGTTCAACGGCAGACATCGTCAGCTCGAATTCAGAGCCGCCGAGCAGACGAGCCTTCGAATCGCGCGGATTTCGGCGCTCCGCACTTTCGTCGCATTCCGCGCACGCGAACCGACCGGGGCGACAAGGGTGAGACGCGCGAGAGGGAAAAGTAGGGACGAGCCGTTTCTGAAAATAACCGCGGCGCTAAAGTGCCTGACCTACGCCGGCGCACGCCGAGGAGAGCCGGAGTACCTACAGGCGGCAAAGCCGTGTACCTACGCAGCTAGAAGCGAGTCATCGTGCAGTGGGGATATGTACATAATTTCTTACGCATTTGGCACGCACGTGACACTGTCGTTACGCGAATCCATGTGTGCGCGGCAGTCGGCGCGACACGCTTCGCTTCGACGATCGGAGATTGACGAAGAGGAGGAAGAGGCAGAGGAGGAGGAGGAGGAAGCGGAGGAAGGAGTCGAAGGAGCGCGAGGCAACGGAGAAAGTTGCGGCGGGGCCGCGGCGATCGGTGGTGGATCCTCGCCGACCGCCGCCAGCGTGGAGGAGCGTCGACTGGCCGAGCGTCTTCGCACGGCAAAATTTCTCTCCCTCGACGGAAACCGCGGCGTTTTCTTTTTTATCTCCGTCACTTCCCGCACCGACAAGTTATCCTCCCAAACCATATTTCACTTCGATTGTACTCCGCACTCGCGCGCGCGCGCGACGACTCCGACTCCCGGATAAGAAGCGCGTGTATTGAAAACAGCCGAACCGCGACGCGAAAAGCAATCGGCGCGAATGCACTCGACGGGTAGGTATGGCGCAGCAGCCGGCGCGACTCGCTTTTCCGTAGTGCGAGCGTACCCCGTGGCGGTCGCTCGCCGGAGTAGCGATCGGCACGGGCGTACAAGGCCGACGATGAACCGGCGGTCGATCGGGGAACGCTCAAAGTCCGTCGGGGCTGATACGCGCGATGAGTCGAATGGAAACTGGTCTACGGCGGCGGAACTCGACGATTACACGGATCGTCCGCTATGTGCGACCACCCGGCGACGATCGGCGGCGGGCGTTTGGTGCCCTGTAGGTATACCGACGTCGCCAAATCACATTACAGTGGTTGATTCAATTATACGGTTCGTCTCTCGTCGTCGGCCGGATCGAGGTCGTCAAGCGCGATTCCGCTGCGCGTCCCGCGCGCCGCTCACGCGCTCCGGGCCCGAAGCCGTTGTACTGTTCGGAGTGCCACCGCGTGCACCGATCGATTTCGTCCTCGATCCGCACGACTGTGGCGCGCGATAACGCAATCGTGCGCCGCTATCGATTTTCGTCGCGTCCGTGCGGAGTGCGAAGAACCAATGGAAATCTTTCCGCGGAGGGACGAATCTCTCTGCCGTCGCGGGTTCGCGTGGCGGCGTCTTCGCTCGAGACAGGCGCGCGATAGCCGAGCGCCTTCTTTCCCCGTTTTCGAACGCCTACGGGACGCGAGTTGTGTGCGGGATGAGATACAAGAAAAACAAATGAGACACTCGCGCGATAACCTCCTCGCCGACACGAGTCCGAGTTTCGACTGACAATACTGGCTTGGCTCGTAAAACGCAGCTGGTCGCTGCCACTCGAAGACGCGCGACACATGTACGTAACCTTCGAACGGTGTTTTGTATTACGAACCATTGTTCGAGAGGATCTCTCTCTCTTTCTCTCTCTTTGTGCTTTATGATTTCACTCCATTCTTGCCGAGCACGGTGCATAACTATGACACTTCGTTCGGTCGTCTGTACCGCGTCATCCGCGCCGGGCTGGTCTCATCGTCGAGCGGCTACTATGTATCGGGCGCGGAGCATATCGGGTAGGATTGCTTTGCTGGGTCATTTTTGTCGTAGCGGGACGGAGTCTGTGCGGAATTGGGTCAATTTTATATAAGTTGGCTTACGGTCGATCGAAACAAGTGTTTAATTCGACGAAATGTCTGGAATGACATTTTGGCGAAAAACGAAATCTCTGGAATCGATCGCTCGACTACCCCATCTCGTGTATTTTTTCACGCTGATTACGAAAAGCATTGTTATTTGGTCGCTATCTCAAAGGAAACAAGAGATATCGGTAATTTTATACATGAGAAATTTGTTTCTCTTCAGAAAATCATCGATATCTCGGTGTTCCTTTGAGGTTTCCTCGATAAATCTGTCATTTTTGGAATCAGCGCGAAAAAATACACCGGATAGAGTGGTCGAGCGATCATTTCCAGAGGATTTCAATTACAGTCAAAGGATTTAACCTGATCCAGATTTAATAATTTACAACTCTACATTTATCTATAATACCAACCTATTGATTTTTGCCAACTCTGGCTATACCTTCACTTATCGTCGTTTTTTCATCTCTTCGCGTGAACCTTCTCACCGATATCGTTATACGACTGTAGCAGAAAATCAACCTAACGCCGTATGCTCCTCGAGCTACACACACCGGCGTGTCGGCGCTCGGGAAATTTGACGAGAGCCCCGCAAAGTCTCGAGAAGCTTCTGGAATAATTCAACACCGACGACGAGCGGTTGCCTAATTGCTGAAACGCGACAAGCCCCGCGACGAAGAGAAAGTAACTCGCGCGTGAGTCGACTGTAAGATAAGCCCCGCGATTATATCGTGTACAGCTGCACTTAGAACACGTCTGAAAGGAATCAGCACCGACTCACCGGTCGCCGCGGTAACATTTCGCACATTTCGCGTCCTCGACGATAACGCCCGCGCGTTTCCAGTGATCCCAAGACCGTCCGATGATCGCCATCGGACTCGGCGTATAGAGCGAAGGATAGGATTAGCGCGCGCGCGTGTATTTTCCCCGAGGATCCTCTCGAGCGACACGCGCACGGACGATCTTATCGCTCGATGATTTGGTTCGATAATGCGTATGATTCGCCGCTCTTTCGCTCTATCAACGCGGCGTGTGTATGTGGGTATGCGGCGCAAGGAGATAAGGCACTATGCGTATAGTCTGCGCGCGATTACAGACGAAATGTAGCGGCGATACATCCTCCGGACGGAGCACTGTCGCGCATAACAATAGTACGCCAAGTCCGTGCAGTACGTATGCTCGGATAGATACTACCGACGCGATGCGTGTCCGAGTCGGTCGTTGGCACGTAGTGTTACACTTGTACGTCCTCGCTATCGTTATCGCGCCGCGATTTCGCTCGCCGACCATGTAGCGAATTTCCGTTGACAAACGTGGAACGCCTACAAGGTGAGATACGCTTTATACAGAGAGAGGGTCGTAAATTTGCTTCGCTGTTGCCTGCCACCAGGCGCAGCTGTAGTCGCTTGCGTTGCGCCTGTGGAAGGCAACCTCGAAAGCGAGCTCCCGTGAAAAATGTATAAAGCGTATCACATCGTGCGGGTGTCATTACCGTTGCCTTACAATACCGTTGCCTTGCGAAAATATTTGGCCTTCGTCGCGCACTTTCGTTCCGCGCATCCACGACGATTGATAACGCAGAAATCCCACCAAAATTTCACACCGATGTGTCAAACCGTCACGCCTACCGACTTCCGACCGCGATACGTATGTGTGTCGTATAAATGAATGTACACGCGTGTGTATAGCTCGCGAATTTTTTTGGGGAGGAGAGTAGGTATCTTTCTCCGTGTGACTGGCGCACGATCAGCCGTTGTACCGTCGCAGGAGATAGCCGGCAACTCGAGGAACACGAATGCTCTCGCGGATTGTCCGAAGCGATATCACGAGACCGTACATGCACGCGTGCGCGTACGTTTATGTACATCGGGGGGGTACTTTATAGGCATTTTTCGCGGCGCTCCGTAGATTCTTCCAGGGTGAGGTGTTCAACGCGCGCACCTCCCTTTCTTCTCCTTCTTTTCTTCGACTTGCTGCGATTATACAGTCGCGCTCTTACGTATACATACGTGTCGACTGTGTATCGCGAGCTGAAGCGCATCCCGTATGAGTTCCTACGTCGCGCAGACATAAGGAAAATCACCGACTCGAAGAAGTTTTAGAACCCTCCGAGTCTCTGCCAAATTCCTGAGCAAATGACTTCCGCGGAAAAGCGTCAAGGTATTTTCGCCTTTGGCCGCAAAGTGTGTATACCGCGCCAGTTTACGCGTATTTGATTTTCCACGCTCTCCGTAACGCTATTGTATTTCACAAAAGAGCGCGTGCCGATGCAAATTGCGCCATATTATATAAGCTTAGCCATATACTCGCGTCCGCTGCTGTATAACACGTGCACGACGTTCAGATATACGAACTTCCGGAATTCTTCCCTACAGATGTACAGAGGGGAGCGGTAACCGAACGCGTAGCTTTGAAAGGGTCGGTTTGTTTATCCGATCACCGCGCCCTATCGTGTCTCTCGTACCTGTATATATCTACCCCGCGTACCTACGCATTAAGTGATTGCTTTTTCAAGGCCCTGCACTCGGTAGAGAGACAAAGGGAGAAAGAGAGAGAAGGAGGAGAGAGAAGAGAAGCAAGAGAGAGAGAGAGTGTAGAGAGCGCCATACTACGACTTTAATTAACATCGAGCGAGGGGAGCGAGACGCGATGACACGCGGTATATAGGTCATAAATGTACCGATAAAGGTGTAGAGCGAGATCTGGTAAAATCGAGACACTTTTGGCGTTGCCTCGTATGTATTTGGATTATGCACTTCGATCTATTCGTTGAGAATAAATTATTTTTAGTCGACACGAGAGATCTTTGACGTCAACCTTACGTATAAATGTTCTCCGGGGAGATCCGCGTATCCGTTGATAATGTCACTGGAGAAAATGCCAACGAGTACCCTTTCGCTAAATTCTCGAGTGTTATACGAAATTACAGAGGGGATCTTAGCCACGCTACAATCATCCGCACGTGGCACGGATAAGATATACGGCAAACCATCCGCTCTACGCGAAGTGAACTTTTCGAAGAGCGAAAAGGGTCGGATGAGAGAACGCGGTCTGGATTACGATCGCGGTTGGTCGGAAATACTGTTCGATTTTGCAGGACCAAATATTCCCGGATTGGTTAATTTTTTATTGCGTTTCATAATTTTTTGTTGACGCACAACGTCTAGTTTGGCTATAAAATAGAAGAAAAAATAGTCGGGAAAAATCAGATGACTGATAATATTTCTACTATGTATAGAATGACGAAATTTAAAGAAGAGTACGAGATAAAAGAACTTTCTCCCATTTACGAAATCATTCTTTAATCCCTCCGATCACCCTTATTATCGCGCTACATTTCGTTACCGGCGCCCGGTGAGAATGTATAAAGGAGCAAAAATCCTTTTAATTTTAGATCGCATCGAGCCGGAGAGCACAGTGGGTTCGATCGCGTCAACCGTGGCACGCCGTGCGCGTCAACGTCGTGTTTTCGGAAGGCTATATATACATTACGTACGCCAGAGTCTGTCGAGATTAACGGCGGTGAATTTGCCTGATTCACGGCGCGACGAATTATCTCTGCGTGCAGTCGAAAAGCCGGTTGTTGATTAGACGCGGTATCCATCCAAAAGAGGAGATGTTCGACGCGAATACGCGCAGAGTTTGCGGTTGTGTCGGCTACTTTATACATACCCCCGGTACATGTGTATAGCGCGATTTCGTCGTGACTAATGAGTCAAACTATAAAGGTGAGCTCACTACGCGTCGCGTGGGTGTACACATATACCGTGCATACTCTCACTGCGCGATATATATATATGTATGTGTGTATGTATATCGGTACAGCTCGGTAAAGTAGGCCCCCCATTCTAAATCTAAACATTTCCAGCGATGTAAGCTGGATACGTATAGACATTCTTCGAGAAATAATTTTTAAAGGCTAACTTTACAAGATTCTCGACGCGAGTCATTCGCATCGCGATAAATTCTTTCGGATTTCCTTGTGTACCCCGGAGGACGGTTAATCTACACCCAACTCTCGGTCCGCATTGTCCCGGAAAACGCGTGCTTCTATTTTTATCGCGTTACGCGGATCGTAAATCATTGTTTATCGCTGCCGAAGTTAGATGCTGATTCAAAAAAATAGTTGAGGAATTTACGAGATCCGGCACACATTTGTACGTATCTTTCTATATATGTAGTTAACTACACACGTAGGTATACCCTCTTCTGAATTAGAGCGGCGTCACTATCAGCAACTTTTAAGGCGGTGGTTTTTACTGCGGTAGATATATATAACTGTAATTTTTTTGAGAAAGAGTGTATCTATATCTTTCAAGCGTTTACGTATAAGTACGTCTACGCAGAGATATGGTTTCAGCTGCAATTCAAGGCCGCAAAAGCTCTCGAATCAGCAGCTACACGAACTACAAAACGAATCGTGCGGGATGAGTAACGTAATAAACGTACAAAGGATTGATTGTGTGTCAAATAGATTCTCTCTTCACCGCGCGTGCCAAGTGCAATTATCGGACGAACCGAATAGAATCGAATAGAACTGAGTCATCCAAATGTCCCCACTCCTCGTCTGAAACTGTCTCCATGCAAACGTCGACAACAGCCTTCGGAGTATCCGATGTTTGCTGCAGCGTAAGAGTCGAGAAAAGAACGTTTCCCTCGCCACGCACGCCGCAGGGAAAAATATTAATCAAATTCTTCAGCCGATGAAGACTTCGAGATACGAGAGAAAAATCGTTTTTCAATATTCAATCGCCAGAGAGACACTCGTATGTATATTTAAAGATATGTAGATCAAAAGCGATCACGAATAAAACACTGCTCGTCGCGAGTCGATTCTAATTATCGATTCATTCCCCATCACACTGCACTCGCTCTTTACGATCGTACATCCGCACGAGAAACACCCGAACGAAAATCACGCAGATGCATCATCGAACGACGGAATATCCTTCCCGACGCATAGCCGAACTTTCTCCGTCGACGCGATATCACACGTGCTCACCGGCCCTGCCTCTACACGCGCACCCTCGTACGCCCGCGGTGTTAAGCTCACTGTAATGCCTATAGCGGAGGTAGATGCACGGCACCTAGGTATAGGCTCGCCTGCCACGGAATGACTCACGTCTCGCGCGGCACATATCTATATCTACGCGCGGTAAAAGGTTTCTCGTTCGACACTCGCGTGCACGTCGCATCGACGCCGCGCGGCAATGTTTACACGGGTTTATACCGAGCACGTGTTTTAGGAGCACCGCATAAGACGGGGGGTTAGGCGTGTACGAACGTAAATACGCGAATTCGAAAGACGAAACAGTTTTGGCGAAACAAAGAGGAGTAAAAAGCAGTCAATCGTTTCGCGAAATTTTGAAATAATCTTTGCAGTGATATATATCGTGTCAATTCTGTTATCTCCGATTGGATTATCCTCGCGATTCGTGTTGTACGATTGATTATGACGTTGAAGCCAGTAGCCAGTAGGTACGACCCGTCACACGTCCGCCGCCTCACCGGTCCACCGACTGTGGCGGACACACGACGGACCGTACCTACTGCCGAATCGCGTCGTGTGTCCGCGACCGTACGGTGAGGCGGCGGACGTGTGACGGGCTGTACCTACTGCCTGCTACAGCTCCGTCCGCTGTACAGCTTCGATATTATCGATCGATTTGCTCTGTAGAAGTACGATTGGCGATGTTGAGTATTCCAACATACAAGGCAAATAATTCAAATCAGAAGAAAAAAAGTCGATTACACTGATTATTATATTCCACTTAACGGCGAAGGCAACACAAAAAACGATAGTGCGAGCGGCGCGCACGTGTCCTAAACTCGCTACTACACCACCGTGACGTCCCAGCGAATGGCCCACCCCTTTCGCGCGTACAATACAATCCCGCGAAACGGAAGGGACTCTCGGTGAAGGATATCACGATATAATATGACTCTTCCACCGCACTCGGATCACCGCTCGCGTGCTATGCGGGCGCGCTTCGCATTCTGCCAACGCGAACCGCGGAACAGTTCGAAATAAACTGAGCGTCTTTAACGGACGAAACGGTTCGAGATTCGCTTCGCGAATAGCCCGATTGAAAAACAGAAATAGACGTGGAGTCGTAGAAACGTAGATACGTAGACGTAGGTACGCTTTGTGTATGTATATGTAGGTATGTCTACGCGTACAGCGTGGTCGCGTCGCTGTCACCCCGGACGAGTCATTATATTTTCGGAAGTGGAGTAAGTATATAATTATAGTGGCGCGCGGAAGAGAAACGACTTTGCGATATTTGCCAAAATTTCTGTGTGGTAACGAGTTTGTCCCCGATAGCGTCGAGTGTTCTTTTTTTGGGGTAGATATACGACATCGCTGGGTTGGACGATATAACTATTATTTTATCTCTCGTTCCAGAAATGTCCTATAAACGATTGAACTTTTGGAAGAAGTGCAAAACGAGAGTAATTCTTTTCTCGAGCGACAGAATCTTTCCGATGACGCGTATTATTTTTCGCTTCCTCTCGTCGATAGTTCGTCGACGCCAGAGACCCCATAATCGTTAATATTATCATCCGCGTCGAAGTAGCTTTTGATTTTCGCTCGCGCCGATATACCGAACGACCGCAGCATGGGATATAAAACTATAAATACGAACACACGCGGAGCTCTCTTCCTCGGGAGTGCCACTGCGCGATTTCCCGACGGATGAATATATTTGCGTTTAGTCGACCCCCGGAGTGAATTTCATTAGGGTTTATTAACGTCGTTCGACGATTGATATCACATAGTCGACTCAATTTTATTATCGGATGCGTATATAATACGTCCTCCCTCATCATTTTATCAATCTTTGCGCAGTTTTGTATGCAAATGGAGTATTCGACTCGGAGGCAAAGCTATTCCGATTATGAGGAATGGGTTGAAGTTGATAATATAGAGATTGGAGAATGTACGATTTTCTTACCTCCACGAATGTGGCGAAAATCCGGGACACGAGTATCCGCACTGCAAGCAGGACTGGCCCTCCTCCACGTCGGTGATTTTGACGCCCTGAAACGTGACGGGAAATGTTCGATTAAAATACCGAGGTAAATCTTGACTCGCGCGCGCGCGCGTGTCGTGTTTCGTGGCACGTGTATACGAACGCGGAATAATTCGGAAGTCCGTATTACGATCGCTGTAGCGATTAGTGCGAATGCGAGTTAGCATGGCCCTTGGATCCCATTCCAAATCACGGTGGCCAGGTGCCAAATTTCACCCCGCTAATGTCTCTCTCGCGTTTTCTCGCACAAACTCGAAGAAAACTCGTCGCACCGCGAGACCCCTCGAAATTAGTTCAAGATCCACGCGATCCCCTCTTCACCCGCCGCCCGAGCGTGCCTGACCTACACCGACGTAGTAGGTAATTCATGGCGCGCGTTTCGCCATGAATTATGGTAGCCGCTCCGACCGCGCATTCTTGAACGCTTTCCAAGTGTCTCGAACGCCGTTGCATCGCGCGAGCGCATAAGGCGGGCGAAAAATCGATTTGCCCTTTCGAGATCTCTATGCCGAGAACAAAATTTTGTTGTTTTAACTAAATTGTTTATGCTGAAGGTTAAATTTCGATTATATATGCCTTATCATTTTATCAAATTTTTCGCGAAAATCGAAATCTCTTGAATCGAGCTCTCGACCATCCTATCTTATGTATTTTTTGGCGCTGATTCCGAAAATCGCCGATATATTTAACCAATCTCAAAGGAACACCGAGATATCGACGATTTTCTGGGAGAAAAAAATTTTTTTTAACACAAAATCGCTGATAACTTATATTTTCTTTGCGATGTCGACCTAATGACCATGATTTTCGTAATCAGCGTGAAAAAATACATGGAATAGGGTGGATCAGTGATCGATTCCAGAGATTTGCATTTTTGCGAAAAATCTAAGGGGTATGCCTTAGATTTTTCGCAAAAATCGAAATCTCTGGAATCGAATTCTGGACCATCCTATCTTATGTATTTTTTCGCGCTGATTACGAAAATGATAGATATATTGACGATATCTCAAAGGAAATATAAGATATCGGTGATTTCATGTACCAGAAAATTACTTTTTTCGCGGAAAATCATCGATATTTCGGTCTTTCTTTGAGATATCCTCGATATATATATAATTTTCGTAATCAGCGCGAAAAAATACATAAGATAGGATGGCCCAGAATTCGATTCCAGAGATTTCGATTTTTGCGAAAAATCTAAGGCATACCCCTTAGATTTTTCGCAAAAATGCAAATCTCTGGAATCGATCACTGATCCACCCTATTCCATGTATTTTTTCACGCTGATTACGAAAATCATGGTCATTAGGTCGATATCGCAAAAGAAATATAAGTTATCAGCGATTTTGTATAGAAAAAAATTATTTTTTCACCAAAAATCGTCGATATCTCGGCCTTCTTTTGAGATTTCATCAATATAATAGCGATTTTCGGAATCAGCGTGAAAAAATACATAGGATAGGGTGGTCGAGACTTCAATTTCGAAGATGAAAATTTTTTCGAAAAACTTGACACTGCTTAAAATGCAAATCTCTGGAATCGATCACTGATCCACCCTATTCCATATACTTTTCCACTCTGATTACGAAAATCGTGGTCATGAGGTCGATGTCGTAAAGGAAATATAAGTTATCGAAAGTCGACGACATCGGTTGATAGGTTTTTTTTAATATTTCTGAACAGATCGACTGCCTACAAATTTCTCCGTTCGAACACCGGTACATTTTATACGTTCCCGCGTTTATCAATCCCTCGGAACGGCGAAATCGATCATTGCGATTGTTTAGAACGGAAACTACATCGCCGATCGGTAGATTATCGAGTCGTACCGTAATGGGCCCCGAATAAACCGTACACCCACACCGACAAAAACGAAAGTACATACAAATATGCATAATCCGTACACGTGTAAAAGACACGGCGCCGAGCCGCGCGCGGTTATACTCGAGTATAAAATCATACCCAACGTGCACAACCGAGCGGAGCGTGCGGGCAGTCGACTTTTACTTTCCTCGCGGCACAAAAAGCGTCGACGGAGCGTTAAAACTCTTAAACCGTCTACGCAATCGGGCGTGCTCCAGATCCGTATCACCGGTCGCGATACGCGAAACATATTCGTGCCCCGCGACCCGTGCTACGGGCTTCCAGTTACAAGTAATAAGCATACGCTGAAGCCCACCTGAGACGGCGAGGCTAGATCGTCGTCGCGAGCGCGTGCAACGACCTTCCTCGCGGCAAATATGGTCGCTCTACCCACGTGCGGGAACGGGTCGTCTCTGTGGTATCGCCAAATATTGAGCACTCGGTAGAAACGCTAGTCGATATCTGCCCGGCTATATTTGGTCGTCTCGCTTAAGGATCGCGTACATAAATCGGCGTTCGCGCGCGGGTCGACCTAGTCTTTTATTACAGTCGAATCATTGACCCGAGGGGAGCTTTGAAAAAAAAAAAAAAAAGAGTACAGACGTCTCTTACAAATCGCAACATTTGAGGATACCTGTAATGTGTTTAACAGGTCACTGGAAAATCAATCTCAACTAATCCGGAACACGCACGGAATCTATATCGAAGTCAAAGCATAGATGTACCCCATCGCGATAATTCCAGATCTTCCTCGAGGGTGTCACACCGTCCCTCGCACTCCTGCCGCACCTCCCGCGACCTCGATACCCGTCCTCCTCGTCGTTGTCGTCGTCGTCGTCATCGTCGTTCCGCCGTAGATCGTCGGTCCCGCGTCTACCGCGGTGCACCTGATCGTCGATCCGTGTGTCGGCAAATCTGCCTCGTCGCCATTTCTTCTCGTTATTCGTCGCCCGCGCTCGATCCTCCCGCGGATCGTTGCGAATCTCGATAACCGTCGTATTCGCACCGACGCGGGGGTCCGCGGTGAAATTCCTCTTCGTCGCGGAACGATCGACCCGTCGCGGTGCCGCGTCGTCGACCCGGCAATTGGAGTCGCCGAAATAAATCTCCCTGCGCTCCTCGGTGTCGACCTCGGCAAAATTCCGCCTCGGCGAGGTGCTCCCGTTGCGAACGCGGCCGTGTCGCTGCCGTTCGTCCTGCTGCCGCGTCGGAAACTTCGGGCGCCCCGCGAGGGACGTCGAGGTCCTCGCGCGATCGTTGCCGCACGAGTTGTTCTCGCGGAAGTCGAACCTCCCGTTCTCCTTGTCGTAGCCGCGGTGGGAGTTGACGTTCCTCGACGCTTCGAGGCACTCCCTGTCGTCGCGACGACGATAACTGCTGTCCAAGGAGCCGTAGGAACTCTTGCCGTTCGACTCGGGATCCCTCTTGTCGGGTGACTCTCCGCGGAGGGGCAGGGTCCTCTCGTACCGCTGAATCCGCACGTCGAAGTAACTCTCCGGGGATCCTTCGCAAGTTCTGCCTCTCCTCCTCGACTCGTAGCCGTCCTCGTCGAACTCCCGGGGCTTCCCGCGATGTGAGGAGTCGTGTCTTCGTCGCGAAGGCGATCCTCCCTCCTCGACGGCTACGTCCTCCCGCCTCCTGTCGCTCTTCCTGTCGAGAGATCTGTGGTAACCGGCGCTGGAGTCCGATCTACCGGGTTTTCTTCTCTCGCGAGGATCCGCCTCGTCGCGTAGCCTTCCCTCGCTCGCCGTAAATCTTCGTCCTTGCCGAGGAGGATCGTCCTCGTGATTTTCCGCGCCTTCGTCGATACGTCTGTCCCGATCGTTAGTTCCCGGTGAATCTCTGGTGGGCTTCCCCGAAGGACTCTGCGATTCCCCGCGCGATAGTACTCGACGACGTCCGCTTCCCTCCTCCGCGATGTCCTTCTCGTCGATCTCGTCATCGCGCGACTTAAACCTCTCGATCAAGGCGCGAATCCTGTCGTTCTCTCGATCGGGAGATCTACAGTCGACGTCGTACCTCCTCCCCCTCCTCTCCGCGGTGGAGGATCGCTGCGGTGTCGGCGATCTCGTCGCGTTCCTCTCGCGTCCCCCGGACGAACTAATATTCTCGATCTCCTCGCGAAGGTCCTTCGGTAGCTTCGCTTCTCGTCCTCGACTCGGCGATCTGAACGAGAAGGAGTTTTTCCGCCTGGATTGCGAGCTACGCTCGTTATCGCGATCCCTTCCATCGCCATTATCCGTCGCACGATCCTCTTTATCGATCCTATTCGACCCCTCGAAGGCGTCGAAACGCGACTTCCTGCCGACACGCGCGCCGGACTTCCTCCGCTCCTCCGCGTTCTTATCCTCCAACGTGATGTCCTTTATGTCCCAAGAGCCGAAGCCCTCCTTGCTCCTGCGGTACAGCAAGTCAACGTCGAAGTCTTCCCCGCGATGATTCCTCCCGTCTCCCGCGCGGGATCCCTTCCGCGACACCTTGTTCCGTCGCCCGTCACCGCGCCCGAGGTCGCCCTCGGAATCCTGCTGCACCGGATGAGCCCGCGTCCCGGAACCGCCGCGTCCGTTCTCCTCCTTCGGAGTCCCGCGAAGACGCGACGCCACTTTGGCGAGGAACGGCATCTCGACGGACTTTCGAAGCGAGCTATCGCGACGCAATTTAGCCGCGTAAACCGCACGACACAACCGCGCGACGAGCGCGAACGACGCGAAAGTAGATTCGCGATCGATCGGTTCCGTGCGCTCGACGTGAAGCCCGGCGATTGATCAGCCTCTCGAACCGCCGTTTTTCACCGAGTTTTAACTTCCTCCTATCCGTCTATTCCACGCGTGCGACACGCCGATGTACCATCGGTAATCGCGTGCAACTGTGCCGTGTAATCCTAGAGCTAGCTACCTACGGATATCACTGATTCAGTCTCGTCGTCACCGCCGCGGTTACCATGTCGACGAGTGACTGCACCTCCGCGTCCAGCCGGATTACGGACACGGAAAGACTGCCGACGGGGCGAGCGAGTGAGAGAGAGAGAGAAAGAGAGAGGAATACAGTGGGGCGCGCGGGAGGAGAGAGATTTCGACTCGAGAAAGGGAGAAGACGGACACCGAAAATTCGCGAAACGATCACTCCTAGCGGGATTCTGGCGCGACGACGATCACGGCGCGGCCGTGTCGGAATAGAGGAGCCGGTGTCGTACGTGCACACCGGAGTAAACTCTCTCGGCTCTCCGTCTCGGGCCAACGCAACGCGGGAGAGCACGATAAACTGACGAACGAACGGTCGTTGGTTGGTCGACACGCGGGAAAGAGACACTACCCACGTGTTGCGGCGCAGGTAGAGCCGAGTGCGTTGGTGCGCGTACGTATGCTCGCCGGCACGGAGATTTTTCGAATGACCGCGTGTGTGCGAGCCGGTATCGATCCGCGATCCACGTCTTTCGCGCGGGATTCTCGAGAGAGATCCTGGGTTTATGGATGTGACGGCTGCGTGACCGGATTACGTCTGACGCGAGAGCGGTTATATATGACGCGTATCCTGTAATACGTTATCGCGTGACAGGCTGGACGCGCCATATACGAAGGATCGGACAGGATGCAGGTAAAGTCGTATCCGCGCGATGTGTGTAGAAAGATCGATGATAATCGATGGTATGGAAAAATGGAATATTTCAAAAATCGGTCGATACATCCCTCGAGAGTATTTAGGCGATTGTCGAAATACATTCATTCGAAAATCGTATATATCGCTTTGTATATCTTTGCGGGATCGAAAGAAACGGCAACTCTCCTTATGATGACTTTTCGTCCGATTTCGGTGAACTGTACCCAAAGTGGAGTAAACGTCAGATTCGCCGGTCGAGCCGCGGTTTCGTACGGCTTTCAAACATTTTCCCGTCGTTTCCACTCCGGTGATTTTACAATCTGCACGAAAGAAACGGTACATCGCTCTCTTTGCCCTCGTCGCGCATCTGTCGTGAGTCACGGTGATCGTAGAGTGAAAGCGCGACTCCTGCAGCGTTTATAATAATTAATTGCAAAGGATACAGTAACACCGAAATTCGACGAAATTGATTCGGCTCGATCGTCGTCGCAATTATCGCTTCTTATCGCTGCTCCAATTCGAAAGTGAATCGTACATCAAAAAGATTCCCCTCGAAATATTTGCACAAGGAACGTTAAAATATTTCAGAGGAATCGATCGCAATTCAACGTCGAACTTTACTTTCAAATCGAAAGAGAGCGTACAGTGGTATCGGACCGAGCGACACAGCCTCGGTGGCATTCGCAAGACACCGAGCGCGAGCCCAACTTTTCGTTCCGCGACATCGCGCGGTAGAGTCGGGAGTAGTCGCGCGGCGAATCGTCTTATCGAAAGTCGGCCGTGCAGGGAACTGCGCGTCGAATCGACTCTTCGATCCCGGTGCGCTTCCCCGGCGCCTTTTCCAGGGCGACCAACCGCACCGAGACACGTCCGTGCATCAACGGCAGTTTGACCGAGGCGCTTCCAAGCTCGTCAACCGGTTTCGACGAGGCGAGCTGGGAGCTCTTCGAGACTCGCAACTGCATCGAGCCATTCGAAATCGACTTTTGTCCGCATATACTATACACGCCGCACGATAATCCGTATAAATTAAATCGGTCACGCATGGAACGCGATCGCGGTAACGCGCGTCGTATGCGGCCGACTGTGCGGGCGAAACGTTACGTTCGAATCGATCACTGCGAACGCATCGGTTTGCGATGCGCTTCAAAATGGAAGTGACATTTGCAACGGACAAATAACGAAGCATAAAATGGTCATGGATGCTGCTCAAAAAAAAAGCATGTAAATCCCGGGAACAGAATATCTGCCCGCGAAGTGGACACAGGTTCTTATGCAATCATACGTGGGAAGCAATGCGTGCTCAAGTCGAGCAAATATTCCGTCCCTGGGTTAACATTATCATCCAGCGATACTAATCGAAATTCACCGAAATTTCGCAATCCAATTTTTCATTCGGACAACAGCGAAGCAACGCGCTAACCGTACGCTGATTATTATTATTCTCATTGACCACCGGTGAAACGCTGTTTCCTAATTCCTTCCTTCCTTCCTTCCTACGCACCGATCACGCCTCTATCTCTTACACTCTCGGCATGAAATCTTGTCTGCACTGTGGTACAGATAGGTTAATATACCTGGACACGCGAGCTACGCGCGTAACTGCGTAGGCATGCACTTACACCCGTTTGCGTTTACGCCTGTATCCGAGTAGATATATATACGTACGGGGCGATGCTCGTTATCGGGTGCGCGTGAAAAATGCATCTAAACACGCGGTTACAATTTAATACGTTCCTGTAGACAGATTCGTGCGGCGGTTGAGAAAGAGAAAGAAGGAGACTCGACGGACGAAGCGAGCGAAGTTCGTCTGCGAGCGCGATGACTAGATTGGACGTGGCCTTGAGATCTTTCCTGTTTGCACGAAAGATATTATGTTGAAAGAAGAGAACAGTCGGCGCGTTATCGCCTCATCGGACGATTACTTCCATGAATCACGAGGGTTTCGCGATCCGATTTGACCGCTTGGATCAGATCGTCGCCGTGCGATCGTGGAGCGAAAAAAAAAAATAGTTTACTACAGTCGCGCGATAACCTCGTGTCCTATTTTAGTAGCACGATTATACTACCAAATGATGTAATTACGTCCATTCTTTTTTTCACGATGCACTGGGTTGCTTTTTGGTAGCACTTAACCGCGCGGAGAAAAACGTTTCTCAGAGATAATCGAAGCGAAATTTTTTGATATCAACTCGACGTCAATTTCATTTCATTTTGCGTGTAATATTTCGACCCGTCCTGCGCCTAACTCGTCACACGTAAATACATTCAGCGTCGTTAAAGATGAAACCGAGGAATAATGAGGAGCGAGAGCGTGGGTCGACGCTGGTATACGCGAGGCGAAGAATCTAATTAGGCATCTGGTTGGGCCTCGAGACCGCGTACGTTCGATAATAAGATCCGGCGGAGAGGGGAGGGGGTGAGCTTGAGGGTGTCGTCTCCCCGTTTCACCGGAATCCGATGCGGATCGAGCGCCGCGCACGCCGGGGCTCGAGCTACTACCGCGCGGTCGGTCCTCCGTGGACTGTCATCGCCGCGAACTCGACGCGACGCATTCCGAACCGATTATGTCACCGCTCGCTTAAAGTGGTCGGAATCTTTCGGTACACCCCGTACACACACACATGCAAAACCACTTCTGTCACCTGTTGGCGCGTACGCGACGAGACGCGCGCTGCCCAAAGCGGGCCGTGTGGCCGAGGTGTCGACGCGAGGCGACTCTCCCGTTTTCGCGTACGATGGAGTTCGGTGCCGCTGCGCGCGTACGGGGAGCGCGACGGGATTTGTTTACGTGGATCTTGTCTATCGCTGTGAGTCGACTCTACGAGGTGTTTTCGAGGAAGCTTGACACGGGAGACACACGAGTGCGAGAGAGAACACATGGCGAGTGCACAAGAGCCTCTGGCGCATTTCCCCTAGACCTGTCGCACAGTTGGAGGTTGCGCGGCGACAGAGAGGCTCTCATGCAACTCGCCACATATTCTCCCTCGCACTTGCGTGTCAAGCCTCCCTGTGTCAAGCTTCCTCGTGGAAAAATCTATCACCGATCGATCGACATCCGAAATCGTTACTTCTCCGACTCCAAATTCAACGAATCGTCATTAAGAGGCCGACACACCCCGTCTGGAAATGTAAAGCTATATTTTCAATATGGTGCATAAGAACCTTTTGCATTTTTGCCACCACACTTAAAAAACATAAATCTAGAGCCCTATAGAAAAAAAAATATTATAATAATAAATTTCTGATTTTGCCGATTGATTACAACAAAAAAATGTATTTTTTTTTCTATAGGGCCCTAGATTTATATTTTTTAAGTGTGGTGGCGAAAATACGAAAGGTTCTTATGCACCATCTTGGAAATATTACTTTACAGCCGCGACAATTTTCGGGCATTTTTGTCGCGGCTGTAAAGTAATATTTCCAATATGGTGCATAAGAACCTTTCGTATTTTCGCCACCACAGTTAAAAAACATAAATCTAGGGCCCTATAGAAAAAAAAATAAATTTTTTTGTTGTAATCAATCGGCAAAATCAGAAATTTATTATTTATTTATTTTTTTTTCTATAAGGCTCTAGATTTATGTTTTTTAAGTGTGGTGGCGAAAATGCAAAAGGTTCTTATGCACCATGTTGAAAATATAGCTTTACATTTCCAGACGGGGTGTGTCGGCCTCTTAACCGCGATAATCGTCGATCGTTCGGATGCAAAATGATTCCGAGTCGTCAAACTCGCGGTGGGTTACGAAAAATCGACAGGTGCGGGATAACTGCGTAGGAAGCGATACGTGCGCGTATTACATATGCATAATGTCATTCGTAAATTACACGCGTCTCTCGGCTAACGCGGTTTCACCGTCGGTGAGATTGACCTTTATTAGATTAAGTGATGTGACCCTGGCGCGAGCAACCGGGAACCGCGCGCGGTCAATCCATTCCACGTGTACGTATATATGCCGCGTATACCAAGCCGACGCGATATTCCGCCGAACGATTTGTCATCGCGCGATTTCGGATTTATATGCGCGCGAGTCGGCGGCATCGTCGCGAAAACATCGAGCGCGACATTTTCGCGCGATCCCTCCTAATCGCTCCGGATTTCTTTCTCCGCTTCTCAATATATTGTACGTTCACGTGTATACCACGGCACAATCCCACTTCCGTCCCACGTCCACAAAGATAAGCGCGAGATCCCGTCCGATGCGTTTATGCAGTGCGGTTACGTATGTATGACGGCGATATCAGGATTTTTGCGAGTCGCCGAAACGAATACACTCGTGCGCGATATCTCGAGAGGAGTCCCGTGAGATCCGGGGGTAGGTGTGCCTCTGAAAATCGGCCGTCTGCGCGCACGAGGCGATGCGCTTCATACTTCGCGGTCACGGCTTTCGTGGTTGCCTTCCGTTAGGCGCAGCCGGGGTCGGTTATGCCGCGCCTAACGGAAGGCAACCACGAAATCCAATTACATCAAAGCGTACACGGCGTAGCGGCTAAACCGCGAACGCATTTAATCTCAATTACTCTCCCCGCATGACTCGGCTCGACAATCGAATCGCAGTTCATATTGCGCGTCGACTCTTCGGGGAGATAACGAAACGCACGGAACTCCCGGCGGAAAGCAAGTTCGACATTTAATTCGACCGTGGCCGGTCAGCCACGCGCAGACCTCGCGTTTCCGCGAACGATGACCTCATTGCCGGCCGAGCTTGACGATCGCCCGGGAACTTTTCGCGCCGCGTCACGCGACGATCGCTCTTCCCGGAGCGTCCGAGTTAAAGCGCGAGGACTGTAGCGACTCGTAGCGCGGCGAGAGAGAGAGGTTGACAGAGGACCCGCTATTGCAGCGCGTCCAGCATCCGCGCGCGAGAGATTGGGCTAGGCCGGTAGACCGGTAAAAAGAGACAGCCGCGGTCGCACTCGTAGCCCCCGCGCGACATGTGCGCGAGATCGTACCTGTGCGTGTCTACGTGCGCTTATAAATCCTAGCGTGTGGTACCTGGATCGCGTAACCGCGAAAACGGCGCGCCCCCGTTAGCCCGACGGCGCCGAGCGACGTCTATTGAAAATTCGTCGACCGGGCCGCGCCGATCGTCCGCCCAATTTCACCGGACGAAAATCCGCCGCGTGCGAATCTCGCGGATCCGTATAGACGAGGTGATAATTATGTACGTGTGTATAGACGCTTGCTTCGCGCGGATCGCCGTTATATCGGGTGATTTCGAAGAAATCGAATATCGGCGAGAGGGAACGACACCGTTCCGTATGCACGGAAGTGTCGCGTTTCATTTGCACCTATGCGAGCCTTGGATCGAAATTGAACCCGATACTCTTTTTTTTGGGCTCGTATCTCGACGCACCGAAGCAATATCTATTTTGTACTACTCGTACTTTCTTACGTATACCACATGAGGTTAAACTTACTCACACCGGGACAGAAACTCGAATCACTATTATTACTCATTATCTATGAGCTTTTGGCTCATATGTGTGTCATACTTTTTCCACAGATTACATTATTTTCAATCTACAATAAAGTCTCATATCGGTACGGGCCAAAAGTTCACAGATAATGAGATAACAGTGATTCGAGTTTCTTTCCTCGCGAGCCAGTGTAGCCTCGTGTGGTATTATTCGGAATAGATGACGGTCGTTAGATTCCAACGCGAGAGAACACTTATCACGCGAGCCAGGAAACGCGTATTCTTTTACGCTCTGGACACGAGAGCCGCGCGTTTCATGCGCGCCGAACGATAGATCTCGTTTCCCCGACGACGAGGCTGGAGGAGGGTATACGGGGTGATTTCCATTTTGCGTTCCCTTCCAATCGAACCAACGACGTAACGAGTGCCCGTTTAACGCGTGCGCTTTATAACCGACTCATATGTACCTACCCCCGAGAGGAGTATCGAAAGATTTCGATTCGACGGTCTTCCCCGACGGGGGATGCCAAGAATTTCTCGAGAACGCCGAGGAGTCGTGATGTGATATAAGAACGCGAGGGGTGAGGCGGGGAGGACAGCCAACGCGATCGTTCCAATTTCATTTCCATTATCGGCGTGATTGCAGCGCGCGCGATCGTAATTGACACGCGCGTCCTATAATTGGACTGGACGAAAGACGGAAAGGATTCGCGCGAGGACGACCTGATTATGTTTGCGGTTTTCTCCGCGATTCGATTTCTCTTGTCGCGAAAGGGGTTGGAAAAGGACGACGAAGGCTGCGCGAGAGACACGCGCGGAAGGGTGCAGTGCGGCAGATAACGCTTTTGGGTGTGGTTGATTACCGCTCGCGATAAAGACACATGTCAGGTACACAATAGCCAGCTACGGGTGTACGGTTGGACGTGTTCGTGACTGTACGACGGTAGACGGTTCCTCGATCCCTGAAGGGTGGCTACCGCATGGAACGCGGTTACCGTAGGTGCGATATATGTACGCGCGTATACGTATCTTAATATATGTGCGGGGGATAGGTAACGTAGCTGTAGCTGTAGAGCCCTTTGCGCAACTATACATTGAAGATGGTAGTCGTACACAAGCTACATAGACATCTCGTAGGATCACGTATTGCTACTCAATTAGATCGAGTCTAATATCGCGCGACGAACGCTATAATCGCTCGAAAAGACGCGGAGCTGATAAAACTCCCTGATCGTCCTCAAACCCGGCAGGAATATACCTACATTCGATCGGATTTTAATCAAAAAATTACTCCAGAGACTCATCGCAATCGGTGCGCTTAACCGCTGACAACGGTTGGGTTCGGAAAGTGACGCGGAACGCCGCGGAGCTGGACGAACGATCGATTCCAATTACGGTGAGTCCCAGCACGCGCGGCTACACGCGACATGGCTGGGCCTGAGTACCCGACTCTTCCGGAGGTGAACTTTACCGCGTCACGTATAGGCGGAAGGAGCCGCATGGGTTAACGATTCTCTCGTCCTACGTTCCTCCCCCTTCTCGCTCCCTCCACCAATGATCGCGAGAGCAACTTTTTAGGCGATTGCCCTATCGATTTCACCCGTTTTGCGCGATGACGCGCGTTGTACGTCGAGTCGCGTTATCTCGCGTGATACGATTAACCGCGCGACCTCCGATTTATCGAGGGGAAATTAGATCTCGATACGCGGATATAGATACGGAGCGAGCGATCCTCCGTTGTCGTCCGAATATCACGAAAAACAATTTCGGGCCCTTTGCCGTCGAAAATATTACCGATCGATGGTCAACTCAAGGTCAATCGGACAGGGGCCGATTTTTTTTCGATAAAATACGCGATTATTTTAAAATCGTGGACACGGTCGCGGGGAGTCGATACAGCCGCATCGGCGTACCGAACGCTTCCGAAGCGAAGTAGCGTATCGACGAGTCAGAGACGATCCGTGACGATCAACTGATCGAATTCACCGCGGGCCGATCTCTCTGCCAAATAGCGACGAGTCACCGCGCTTCTCGCGATTCGGACGGCAGATTCGTGGAGTTCGATCTAGTATAGTATTCGCGCCGTATAGTAATAATAGTCGCCGAGCGATCGAAATCGATACGAGCGATAACCTGTACGTCATGGGAATTTGTTTCGAAGAAATCGTAATATCGCAATCGCCCACCTAAATTCGATCTTCAAATTATAAATATATTTCTTTCCGAGTAGTAATTACCGTACCGAGGAAAATAATTCCTCGACTCGAATAAACTTTTATTCTCGCGTCGTCTAAATGAACATATTTTCCGTACGCGAAATAATCAATGTCGACTGAATTCTAATCAAGTACATTTCGATTTCCATCGCGTGTAAATCTCATTAATCGCGGCTAAGTACTCGTAAAAATCAAAGTCGTCGAACCGAGCCGATTCGAAGAACTCCGAGCTACCTTTCCCCGTGCCTACATTCCTAGCTATGGATGCACGTCAATATCTGCGCGCTTGAAACGGGCGCCCGGGCGACGTAAAAAGTCGTCTAACCATAAAAGAAAATGTGTCTCGGCATCGGTACGATTTATACGTTGGCCTCCGAGAGGAGGAATGTCTACAGTTTCGCTCAGGACGCTTCGACTCGTAAACTTTTAAATACGAGAGCCTAGTTGTAAGTGAATATCTTCAAGGTACCGACTGTATCGCGTACGCGATATTTACGTATGCGTATGCGAAGTACCGCAGGCCCGAATCCGAAGGACGATGGTAATTTTATCGTGACGCGCTCCTCTCGCAGGCGCGTATAACGCAGACATGCGTCTGAAAGCACGGTATTTTAAAATGGATCGAAATATATCAACCTGTATGGTAGATATACGCGCGGGAGCATATCATGTGAGGTTAAACTTACTCGCCAGGAAAGAAACTCGAATCACTATTATCTCATTATCTATGAATTTTTGGCCCACATCGATATAAGACTTTATTGTAGATTGAAACGTAATTTTGAAAAAAGTATTATACAAATATGAGCCAAAAGCTCATAGGTAATGAGATAATAATGATTCGAGTTTCTTTCCATATGCGACATACGAGCATACCCGAACCTCGTATGCGAAATAATGAAATTTATGCAGAATGCGGTCGTTTCGTAACCCCGATCAAATGGAAAAGGAACGCACTCTGCGACCTGCCTACAGTCCAACCTCCCGCGACGTCCTACCCTCGGAGTGTCGCGTACGTGAAAAGCCCCGAATACGAATCGTTTCGACCAGCGAGATCCCTACCCTCGCAACGAGAGTCCGCGGTAGGCCACTGAAACCCCACCCCCCGCTTCGACGACGTTCCGAGAAGTAATACTTGCTGCATATTATACGAGCAACGCCGGCGTTAAAATTGATGTCGATGCCGCGAAACTTTTCATTCAATTTTTTAACGAGACTACCAGTGCATCGGTCTCGAGTTGCTTTCACTTCGCGAAATCCCCTCGTTACAATTCCTTCCCTTATATAGGTATATACTCGTAGTGGGACCGCGGCGATGCATAAACGACGATGTGGATTTCCGTGAAATTCCTCGTATTGAAGATCTACCGTGTCCTTCCTCCCGTCGATTAAACTCGTTCAAAAATATCATCTACGCTCTGGCCCTGTCGTATCGTTAACGTTCACTTAACGCGGTGCGCGTGTAGAAGATATCTTTATCTACTGCGGTCTTCGGGCAGAACGGCGCAAGTAACATCTCCGAGAGAGAAAAGGAAAAGGATGAAGAAGAAGAAGAAGAAGCATTTATTCGCACCGAACGAGAGTGAGAGAGAGAGAGAGAGAGAGAGAAAACGATAACGTCTACCCTTCCAGAATCTGTACTACGCAGATGACCCTTATCGAAAACGTATTTCGTGCCGTTCCGCTTGCAAACCATAGATACGTGCAAACGGGACCACCGGCGATTGCTCGGCTGAATAACGTTCCGTACGTATCAACAGTCGGACCACCCATGACGTCATCTCCCGTTTTGTCTCCCGGGTTCGCTTGATGTCATTCCGAATGCCTAACGAGACGTCATCGTATACTTTACAGCGCCGATATCGGCGTATTCGAATCAGAGAGCGTACGAGAGAAAAGAGTATTCGAAGTAAGTGAAAATTTACCAACGACGAGCATTAAATCGTAGCAATATAGATCGGTTCCGTCGAGCGGAACCAATAAAGCGATGTCACTGATAACGATATGGGAGAGAAAACAATACCCAGGTACAAACTAGGACGACCGAACACTGCAATCTTTGCATTAGGTGCATTCGGTGCGTGCATACAGGTCGGGTACACATTATAAAGTATGTAATAGCTAATGTGCCATACTTAATAAGTGCCCGTATCCACCGTAACGTGTTAATCGTGCAGGACCCGCGCGTATATCGACAGATACATGCACGTAGGTGTGCAAAGGTCCTACGCAGAGTTCTCGTTCGCATTATTACCTACGTGCAGCGACCTCGATGCGTTAAGCGACACCTAATTATACGGCTCTATACGTCGCGTCGGACACACGCCCCGCTCTCACACGTATACAGCACAAGCTCGCTATATAGGTACGCCGAACGGCCGGCGAAGGAAAGTGGGTGAACTCGTGTACTTTTCTGTCCGGCCAGTGCGCGCGCGTTCCACCTGTCTCTCGGTCGCGATGCAGGACGTAGGATACCCACCATTGGACATAGAATCGTGTACCCGTATCTATCCGCGTTCCACGTACAGGACACGGGATTTTATTACCGGCCGATATCCTGCTCAGCCGTACGGAGATTGGAACTTCGAATCGAGACTCGCGCGCTACAACTTGTCGGATAAATAAAAGTCGGAAGAAACGCGGTATTCGAGTTGGCCATCGGTCAGTGCGGCGGGTAGGGGGAATCGAGGGCCAACCCGAGAACCGCGGCTCTCCCGATTTTAGCCTGCGCCCGTATAGGTATACGTGTGTGTTTTCGATTTAAAACGATATGTAGACCACGCAGACCGAGCGACAATGTTGCAAGGTCTCCTTATAAAGCTCCCTTCGAACGGTCGAGACGCACACGCACGTACGTACGTACGTACCTTCGCGTCGAACATTTCGGCGGACGTTCTGTGAACCCCATTCATCTCCGCGAACGTCACGATCCTCGCGTTCATAGAATTATCCCTCGCCTCCGCTGAAGAGCCGTCGTTCATCGTCGCTGTTCCTCGCGGAAGTACTTATCCCTCGGGCTCTGGCACCTTATCCGAACTTGACTTCCGTGATATCCGCGTACACGTAGCCGACACTCGACGAGACTCCGATGCGCAATTCCCACCGCTTCCTCGATTCACTGCACCACCGGGTCCTCCTATCGGTATCCAACACTTCGATCGACGGTTCGCAAGGACGCGTGCCGATGCGTCCCTGCGAACGTCACGCGTGATTTACTTTTTCTCGTGAACACTCGTGCACGCGCGGTGGTCCGTCGGTCGTGAGGGAAGAGAAAATAATCGGTGATATCCGCGGGGGGAGGGGGAGCAGGCGTTTCCTATCGCTTCACGCGAAGGTGTCACCGTGTAAGATCTATACCACGCGGAAATCGCGCGAGCGATCGCACCCGACTAACCTAAGGAAGCGGAGTCACCTGATACGGAACGGTAAGTCAAAACTCGCGCGGTACGTCGCGCCCGACAGCCGTGAGAAACGGCTCGTTAATAATGTCCGCGAGCGATCACCGGCTTCTTTAAAGGACGCTCAATCGAGTACGCGTCACGGTAAACCGCAGTGGAGCGCGATTCGAAACTCACGAGTTCGGTGCACGTCGCGCCGGGCGCTTGCGCGCCCACTTTTTCTGCTTTCGCGACCGTAGAGAGCCACGTGGGGTCCCCGCGCGAGAATCGAGCAGCGGGGCGAACCCCGTGGCCGACGCGTTCAGCGCGATTTTTGAGGAATCTCGCATCGCCCGAGAATGACTTTGGAAGAAGATGTAAATGATTTCAGGGAGTTTCGATAGAAACGGTAAACAAGTCGATCGCTGTCGCGTGATTTATCACACATTACATTCGTTTCGATTTCTGCTACGCACTCTCGAGTCGAACGTTTACCGGAACTTTCAATCGGGATATTCGTTCGTTCCTGAATTCGTTTCGTCTCGCGCATCGGCTACATCCTGTAGCTTCGCGCAATGGGATTTCAATTCGGGAGACGGCTCGTAAATCACGCGCAACAGACGAGTGTATGCATTCGCGAGAGAAGACGCGATAAGGATTCGTCGGCACCGAGAGCGAGCCCGCGCGCGCGCGCGGGGAGGGGCTTCGGAAGGACAACACGAAACTGCAGCAGAAATAGAAGCAACCGGCGGGAAGTCGCCGCGCGGAGAACGCGAACCCCCGTCATTTCGGAAATGGCGGGCGCGCGTTCGTGACGATTTCCTTCGGCGATCACTGACGTTTGCCCGACCGGACACCACGTGGCACATGTCCAGCGAAGAATCGAGGCCTGGAACGTAGCAGCCGGCGTTCGAGCGCTCCGCGTCGCGACTGCCGCCGCGGCTAAGAAACGATACGATGACCTCATCACCGGCTGGCTATGTTCTCCTGGCCATGTCACTACTACTAGCCGTACCAAAAACGTCGTGGCCTGCCTCCTGGAGATTGCAATGCCTCGCGGTATATCGCGGTAACGCGTCCCACGGTGCACGCGGGGTGCTATGCCTACGTGACGCGAGGCAAGGGCAGCCTGTACAGGGTTTCGGGAGGGTGTAAAGACGTTCCGAATTCGACCGCGCATCGATACGCGGCGATCCCGGCACTGCGCGGCGAAGTGGCGTGTGTACACGTGTGTGTGAGAGTGAGTGTGTGCGTGCGTGCGCGCGCGTGTGGATATGTAGGCCTCGCTTGAGTATATACATCGATTGCCGATCTCGTAGGTATAGGCGCTGTAAAGAGCTAGAGTATTTACACTGGACGCGTGAGCTTCAAGTGTTATGTGGTCTAGGCGAACATGCGCGGTACAGGTATACTTACATAAAAGTACACATTCTGAGAAAATATTTATTTGTATGTCTATACCAACGTAGGCGTGATTTGCATCGACTAAAAATGTAATTTTTAATAGATAATTGTTATACCCTAGAAGCAAATAAGTTTTCGTCTCGTTAAAGAAATATAACATTTTCGATTTGGGTTAAAATACTTTTGTTCTTATTGCAAGTGCCAGTTGGTACTATAGCAGTCGATGTGGCACTGATATTTCTTCACGGACTCATTATTTTTTCATTAAAATCCCGCATAATTACTCCCGAACGACAGAATCATTCTCGAACAATGGGAAACATCAATCGAATATATGAAATGATTTATGATTAGCCTTTTGTACGACAGCGCGTCGACATGTGGGAGGTCAACATGTGCTGTATGGTTACTGTAGAGACGTTGGAAAGAGTAAAGGGAGCGGGGGGAGTAGAGGAGGCGAAGAAATGCCAAGTCCCTTGGGACACGATCCCCGTCGTCGTAAGGAAGTGTCGCATCGCTTGGGCGAAACGGCGCTATTTCCTTCGACATAAATTACGTTTTACCCGCACGCTCTCAAAAATATGCAATTAACGAAATTTTAGGCTTTTCTCGACGCAACAGGCATTTTACCTTACAGATTTTACTTAGAGATAAAAAATCGTATTTTATTTAAAAAAAAAGGTATTGGGACTCTGATATCTCATTAAAAACGCGAAGTAAAGAAAATCTATTTCGCTCATCATGCAGCCCCCTTGGAATCGTTAAATTTATACTAAAAATGTTTATCTTTCTCCGGGATAATGAAAGTTATTCAGGTGATCTATGTTTTTGGCAATTTATCATTTAGACAGAAATGGAATTTTAAAAAGTCAAGAAGAGTGGCGCCATGAAGGCGAATATACAAGAACTAAAAAGCCGAGTTTCCGATATATTCCGCTGTGAGGGCAATACCATTCTCTTCTGAATAAAAAGCTGTGTACAGTTATGTACAACTTGTGTATTGTAGCAATCGCTGTGTGCAATCTTTTTTTGGTAATTACGAGTGTCATTTAACGGCATTTAGTGGCAATAAGCTATTTATAAACTATGATGACTAGTGGTATCGTACACTCGTCATATTCTATACGGTGAGTGATTTTTATACCTATATTTTTCAACGGATAAAAAATATTTTTTGAGGTTAACACAGTACTCCGTTGTAGTTTAAATATGCTTGTTGATAGAATTTAATATCGGCGTCTACTATTCCGTTCTTCGTACACGGTAATAGCATTGATATTGAAATGAAAAGTACCTAGAGCACTTGCTCTATGCCTAGGAAAAACGTTTCATAGATATTGAATTTACGTCCTTCCAATTAGCACGTCCATCTAAAAATGGCTTCCAAGGAAACAAACAATGCAGACCACACTAGATCCAATTTTACCGCTCGCATCAAAGTTGAGTCGATGGAAACTGCGTCTTCATTGTTGAATGAGATAAAAACTGAACCAGGTCTTGCCGCAACGACCACAAGGTTGACTTCTTTTCGGATACCACGAGATTTAACTTTGAGTGGGAACGTCAAAGTCGAAAGAACAAAGAAAGTTTACGCTCCGAATATTAATGTTCGACGAAATAAAAAAGCCGAGTAGGTGTTTTCAAATCTCCATCCTTTTAAAGCGTGACATTCTGCAACAAAACAATACATTCCTTTTTCTTATCGCAGAGAAGGGATAACGGTAAAAAATGATTCTAAATCATCAAAAGACAGGGGTCGTGGTCGGGGAAAGGCTGATAGAGGAAGGGGACGGGGCAAAGCTGCGAATAATTTGATTCAGGTACAATCCGTAATTTCTGGTCGATGGAGGGTTGTTGAATTTCATTAGAGTTACAATTCCAAATGGATGAACGACCTCTTCGTCATTTTTAGTCTACTGGTGTATTTTCGGAAGGAATAAACGCAGAATCTCGCATTTCCAAACGAATCGGTAGTGGTGTGAGAGACAGTTATAATGAAAGAGATGCTAAACAAATTTTGGAAAAACCAAAATTGAATTTAAATCGTAATTTTGATGAAGCTGAGGAGGAGAAAAAGTTAAAATTGCTACTCAGAGATGATTTCATTGACGATGGTACAGATCCAGACCTGGGAAATAGTCCCATTATGTTGCCAATGATTGAAGATGGTAAAGTTTTAAGATTATAATGTAAACAGGCTCAATTTTTTCTATTGATCAGTTGAAATTCTTAATTAGTTTGGTTGCATTTCCAGTTAAATTGTTCGAAGAAGACTCTAAAGCAGAATTGGAAATTATTAATGATTTGGAACTTGATAAAAAACCCACAATTGATTTTGAAAGCGGAGAGGGTACGTTCTTACTATTACTAATTTTTTATGTACACGTTTTTTTTTTCTATATACCAAGTTATTTCAAGCGCAAATCTACACGATTGATGTTTTTGCAGTAAAATTCAGTGAAAAGGCTGGACTGAAAATACCCGCTCCTAAAAAAAATGCCGCGACAAAGAAACTACCACTGACAATTCCACAAGTCGTCGAGAATAAGTCCAGTAACTATATCTTAATTCAGGCAGGTGGAAAGATGTAATAATTATTACTATTACGCTCACTGAAGCATCTGCTTTAATCAGGATTATCATTTGCAAGACTACCAAATATTTCGATTCGTCGTACCATACAAAATTCTATGTTGCATTTGGTAACAGTTTCCAGATTGTTTACCTGGCTTACAAAGCGACAGCGAGTCGGATGACCCGCGAGCGAGAAAGGCTGCCACACCGATCGCATCGGGAGAAAATGAAAATAAACCAAAACCTGAGTACTGTACATTGGGTAGTTTAAAGGAAGGCATGCTAGGCAAGCTTCAGATCTTAAGATCGGGAAAAACTCGATTAGTTTTGGGTGACAACAATTTAGTGGTCGATCTCGGTTCCAATCTCAGTTTTCGGCAGGTAATATTTTTGACGTAATCCACGCGAAGAAACATCCGAACTAATATTCCAACATGTGTGAACGTTCATTTGTATATTGCAGGACCTTATTGCGACCAAGCTTGATACGGAGAAGTTGACCGGCGATCTTGTCAATTTGGGACCAGTGAGTAGCACGTTCATATGCTCCCCAGACTGGGAATCTATGCTGAGTAGTCTGTGATCCACTTGGTAAATAAATATTTATATCTTCGCCATATAAAATAACTACTTCTGAATGTGATACCTACTTCATCTCGTGCGGATATATTAATTCGACAGCGCTCCATACTCCTCCTCCTCTTCTAAACAACGATGATAGGTGCGTAAAGAACATCAACGCGTTATTTTCTAGAGTTCATATATTTTCAGTATCTAAACCTAGTTGTGAAATAGATTATAGCACGCACCAACTAAATACAGTAAATATGAAGTGCACGGCATTTTATCGAATTAAGAGCCGCTTTGAATTGTTTAATCAGAGGTCCGAACATCCACAACTAGCAAAGAAGGTAAACGTGTAGGCAGATCTGATTCTTTGATAGAATGAAGTTCGTAATTTCCGTGTTGCGTAAACACAACATCCTTTCTTAACTGAGAAATTGACCTTCCCTACATCCATTTATCTTTACGAATAGTGACGCAAAAGTGACACAAATGTTACGAAATCCGTGCTACATATTCACCATGTTGAAACTGTAAAAACTTCGTTCCACTTTTTTTTTTTTTACAAATTCAAGAAATCACCCACTAGCACAAATTATAATTATTTCGATTTAGGGCCGGTTTTACCAACAGGTATAAACGCGGTATAGCGCTATACTGAGAATAACCATAAGGCTTATTGCTGGTTATTCTCAGTATAGCGCTATACCGCGTTTATACCGTGTTGGTAAAACCGGCCCTTAATGTGAAATTAAAACAAAGTTTGTAGTTTTTCACGCACGCGAGATTACGCTAATTGGTTATTTTATTATAATAAAATAACTAAACTAAGTCCCTCCGTGCGAGGCGATAGTTCCCCCGTAGAATATAGTTCAGATCGTTTTCTCGAGCAAAAACGTACGTCGCTGCGTTAATGATTCAACGATCGACAGTCTGTAACCATTATTCTAATTACTAATCGCTTCGTTCGATGCTGTGTCCTTTTTTCATAGATTTCAATGCCTTTTCTCGGAGCTTTTTCTCCAACTCCTCCGTGTTACCTTCGCTCGCGTCAGACTCGTCAGTGTCGGCCACCTTCTTCTTTTTGTGCTTCCTGTGCTTCTTGTGCTTCTTATGTTTCTTGTGCTTCTTATCCTTCTTCTTCTTCTTTTCTTCCACTTCGCTATCCTGTTGAAAGCAACAAATACGATTTCAAACGCAGTGCTTCCACAGGTGAATTTGAGAAACAATGAGTGTAAACGAAAAAACTTACCTCTGATTCACTTGTACTAGTTTTCGCCCTCTTCTTTCGTTTCTTCTTCACTTTCTCTTCATCGCTGCTGTCTTCGGCCTTCTTCTTTTTCTTCACTTCTTTCTCCACAGCATCTTCATCCTCCGAGCTCGAGTCCTGCTTATTCTTTTTTGATCTGGATCTGCCTTCGTCGTCGCTCGTCGAATCCTTCCTAGACTTTCTTGTTCTAGACTTTTCTTCTTCCGATGAGCTGCCTCTACGTTTCCTAGATTTCTTTGGTTCTTCTTCCGAGCTCGACTCTTTTTTCGACTTCCTCGAGCGTGTCTTATCCTCTTCGACTTTACTGGCTCTCTTAGACTTCTGCTCATCCTCCGCGGAGGAAGAATCCTTTCGCGACCGTTTCAACTTTCTCATTTCTTCTTCAACCTCCTTCTTTGATCTCTTCCTCGGATCAGTCTCACTCGCCTCGCGTCTCTTATCTTTTCGATCTTTATTGCGTTCATCTACTGTGTCCAACAAAGAAAATACCGCGATACTCAGATACATGACTGGCATAAGTTAAACGTAATTCGAACAATAAACGGAAAATTTACCGGTACGGCTCGAATCTTTCGTCTTCTTCTTCTCCGGGTGTTTCTTATCTTCTTCAGACTCTGAACTCGAATCAGCCTTGCTTCTGTCAGACTTGGCATCCTCTGTAGAGACTTTCCGAGACTTCCTAGACTTTTCACTCCTTTTTGGTCTTTTCTTACCTATAAAACAAATAAAAACAAGCTATCAGACACGTGGTACATTTAGAATAGCAATGCATTCAAGTGAAAGAGAAACAAGTTCTTACTGCTTTCGTCACCGCTCGCATCGCTATCCGACGATCCGTCTCTCTTGTCCCTCTTTGACTTCCTGCTGGCGGGTTCTTCGGTAGTCTTCTTTTTCATTATAGGTTCAGCTGCTTTTTGACTCAATTTCTTTTCCTCCGTCGATACTCTTGCCACTTTGATCAGTCTGTCTTCCTTCTTCAGTTGGAAAGCGTCGCTCGTGGAGAGTACAGTCTCGCCTGTTTTAGGAGATTCTTCTTTCCCCTCCCTGAGCATAAAGAAATTCACATATGTAATTGTAATACTTGAACTCGAATTATCGTCGAATATTTCTTCGCTTTCAATACCACTTACTTGATGGGCTGTTGTTTCATTTTATTTGCCGCGGCAATAATATCTTCGGTCTTCTTGAAAGGTGACGGCGTTCGCGATAAGCTCTTCGAGAACTACAACAGAGTTTAACGATGTTTACCATTCCGAATTAAATCGGAACCAATGGTACAGGTTGACAAATAAATTTATAATTAATAGGTACCCTGTGCCTAGAAACGGGCAGAGAAGAAGTGGGCTGCAGTTTCTTCGGAGAAACACTAGTAGTCTCCACCTTTTTTGTTGCGCTAATGGTCTCGACTTTTTTCACCTCCTTTTCAGGGCGCTTAGGAGCCTCTTCTCTAACCACCTTCTCCCTCTCCCTCCGTTTAGCGTCGTCCGCATGATCTCGCTCCCTCTTATCCTGAGTCACTTTCCGTTCTACGGATTTTCTGAAAACAAGCAATAACAGCTCATAAGCGAACGTACTTAATTTAAAATTGATCGAACGATCGGTTCAACTCTCCAATTAGTCTTTAAATCCTTGTGAAAATTCGATATTAAATTTTATCATTCGCCACTCACCTGCTTGGCTGCTCTTCATCGCTAGAGGAACTACTCTCGCTACTTTCCGTGCTACTCGACTTAGACCTCCCATTTCGCAATTCTTTCCGCGTGTCGCTCGACCTCTTAATCTTTTCATCCACCGAAGTCTTCTTGTCCTTTGTCGATGATGCCGGCTTTTCCTTCGTGTCCTTCGAACGATCAGGAGATCGTTTTGTTTCCTTGGAACGATCCACCGATGACCTCTGATCTTTCGACCTGGATCGACGATCTTTGTCCCGCCGATCTCTTGAACGCTCTCGCCTGCTAGACCTGTCGCGAGATGAAGATCTATCGTACCTGTTCGATCGATCTCGACCTTCGGGCGAACGCCGGCGACTGTCGCGACGGTCGGGCGATCTGCGCCGATCGCGGCGCGAGGATGACCTACGCCTGCGGTCGAGTGACCGCCTCCTTCGTCTATCTCCGGGACTCGGTGATCTACGACGGTATCTCGCCGGACTCCTACGCGGAGGACTTCTGTAAAGCAACAAGCGACAATTAACACTGGATTGTGCGCGGTTCATTATGTGTTTCTACGATTAACTAGATACAAACGACTTACCTTCGCCTACTCGGGGCTCTGCGCACAGATGGAGGTCTCATACCGCGACTACCGCTGTATCTGTCCAATCTGTCCCTCTCCCTGTCCCGGTCTCTCCTCCTGTCACGATCTCTATCCAGAGATGATCGCCTAAACGTAACAATATATAATATTTATATAATACGTAAGATTAGATATAAGAATAAACAATAAACTCGATCGTAAAAAACATCAACACGCGCTTACCTTCTGGTTCTATCTCGGGATCTGTCTCTATCCTTAGATCTGTCCCGATCCTTTCTCGGCGAAGTGCTTCGTCGTTTCGGAGCCTGCGTCCTCTCTCGGCTGGAATCGCTGTCACTGCCGCTGTCATCCTTATTAGTCTTCCTGTAAGACCTCTTTGCCTGGACGCCATCTTTTTTCTTTCTTATCTCGAAATCATTATCCTTCGCTCCTTTCTCCGCATCTGATTCCGAGCTGCTGCTCGAACTCGCGTCGCGCTTTCGACTCGACTCGTTATTGTCCTTCCGTTTATCGGGCGATTTCGAGCGTGATTTCGATGATCCCGAGTCGCTGGAGTCCGATCGCGACTTTCTAGATTTCCCCCGATCATCGCTCTTGGATCGCGATTTCTTTGAGCGCGAGGTAGACTTTGATCGCGACTTCCGCGATCTCGGAGACTTTGACTTTGATCGCCTCGATTTCGAACGTTCTTGCGATCTCGACTTTGATCTCCTCGACTTCGACTTGGATCTCGATCTTCTGGACCTTGATTTGGAGCGAGATCGTCGTGATTTCGACACCGGAGATCGAGATCGTCGGGATTTCGATACGGGCGACTTGGATCGAGACTTTTTGGAACGGTTGGCGGGAGATTTGGAGCGTGACTTCTTCTCGGCATCGACGGACGGCGAGCGATTGTTTTTCTTCTTCCCGTCGGCTATGCTCATCAACTTGGCTTGGAGACGAGAAATAGCCACCGCTGCTTCCCTGTTCGTAAGCACAGTAAAGAGCACATTCCTTTCGAATCAAATCTACGGGATTTAACAAACTTACGGTTTAGTTTTGATGGGCATAAGCGGTATAGCGTTCTCAGGTTGAGGTGAATCTTCCCGCTCGACCTTATTGATATCCGTCATTTCCTTCCCATTGTCCTTCAGAGAAGTCTTACTGGGCGATCTTGACCCGGAGCGTCTCTTGCGAGTGGTACGATCGCGATCTCTGTGGCGATCTCGTGATCTGCTTCGCTTGCTCCTGCTTTGTAGGAAAGAAGAATGGTTAATGTAACGAAAAATCGATGACTCTCGTACGCGCCTTCATTTCGAGAAGATAATTTAAACACACCTGTCCCTATCGCGATCTCTACTTCGCTCTCTCCTATGCTCCTTTGACGAAGCGTGCTCCTTGTCCTCCTTCTTTAGTTTATTCTCCGCCTCATCCTTTTCTTTCTCCCGCTCCTTCTCCTTCTCTGCCAAAGAGGCTTGAAGTTTCTCCTGCTCCTCCTAAAAGGATATTAACGTAATGACTTGATACATACATAATTATGCACTTCTCTAATGGGACGGCTCAACCGTTTAGCGGTTACTATTTTCTAACTCAAAACCACTGACTACCGCAAAATCGTTGTACAAGATCCCGCTGTCAGACATTCGCTTGAATATAAATATATAAATAGACATTCGATTGTCATATTTTTCTTCAGCGAACTATGTAGATCCCACTACGTTTGAAAAATAGGGTGGGCTGAATAGAAGATAATATTGCTAATTACCAGACGCTTTTTAATTTGATCCTTCTTTTGCTGTAAGAAAGCCTCTGGAATTCCCGTAACGCTCTCCTGCGCGGAGACCAACAGGTCCCACAATTCGCCCATGAACGAACGAGCGTTTCGCCCGTTCAAGAAGCCCGTTAAGTTGATTTGCATTTTTCGAGGATCGGGAAACTGTAAAACACACGGCACGTGGCATTAATTAAACTGCATGCAGAGATTATCGAATATAAAGTGATAATAATAAAAATACTAATACTAATACTAATAAGAAAAAGAAAAAGCGAAATCGGTTATTGCGTACTAAGTGTTGCCATGAAAAACTATCGACGCGCAGAAACCACGGACCTAGAGAATTAAAACATTTCGAACGGCAGTCTCCCTCGCATTTGTACATTCTACAGAAACTGCTTTTCCCCCTCGAAAAGGCAGCTAAATTCACTTATCAACGATCTAAATCTACCTTACCACATTTATTACAGAGAATATTCATTTCGGGTCCATTCCGTGGCAATGGTCGAACATGCTAAGAACGAAATTGTATTATTAAATATTGTCGATATACGCTACTGACGGGAGATTCCAGCAGCTTACATGGCTCCCTTTGTCGACCTAAAGCGTTGCATCGTAAGGTGAGCGATGAACGCTAGAATGAGTGAGAAGAGGTGGAGAGATTAGCGATGTCGTGACTATTAGCTGTAAAACGAAGGATTAATGTGAGATGGAAAAAACGTCCGAGCCACCAACCTGCCACAATGACATAGATCGTCAAACCGTGGATCAGGAATACATCATCCGCCGCTGTTCGCGGATCAATTACATGCAAACGTTCGACAGTACCTCCCGAAATCGGAACTGCTTCGTCGGCTCCGTTTGTTCAGGGCAGCACGTAGGATTCGAACTGTCGACGTTCCGGGAGTCGCCCACCTTCCTCGCGCCTCGGTCAACCCCGACTGCTCGTGCGGGTTACGATGCGAGTCCTTCCCCGGCGGCGGTTGATCCAGCGTCGGAAGGTCTTACCGACAGCGGGACTCTCGTAGAACGAAGACGCATTGTCGTCGAACGGCGACTTTCCCGCGTTGACGAAGATGCTCTCCGCTGCTCGGAATCGGCAACGCGGCTTCCTCGGCACGGTGAATCTGCTTTACTGCCTGACAGAAGGCAGTTGGACGCCGGCGCTGCGACGAGCGGGAACGTGTGCCGCATCGGGTCTCGCTCGTTGGTGACGTCCTCGGAAGAGGCTCGTCCGAATATAGCCAAAGGTACCGGTATCCTCGGATGAACGGGCACCGGACGCGTTGCCCGACGATTGCCGGCGACAGCGACGGCAAACAGCTTCCCAGGTGACGTTGAATCGCCGTCATCGCGAGCTGTGCCGTCGTGACGGAAGACGCATGGCGGGTGCTCTAAGCCGACGGCTGGGCGAGCGAGGGTGTTGGGATACCGGTTGCCAGCGGTTGATGCTAGGGTCGACTGACGGCTGATAGAAAGGCGGCCAATCGGATGCAGAGAGGAGCACATCCGAATGCCAATTGGACAAAAGGGTTGAGCCCCAGCAACGGTCTCTACTTATACTACCGGGGAATTCAAAGATACACGATAAGAAACAGCGTATTTACGATTCGATTTAGCAGGATCGGCTATGTAGAGTCGGATGTTATTTGCTTTTTGCAAAATACATTTGGAGGGGATAACGAGGTTTGCAAAGAGCGAAGTTTTTCTGGGAACAGCGTTTCCAATCTAAGGAAACTACTGAAACGAGCGACCTGCACGTTTTTTTGCCTTATTCTTGCTTTACTGATCAAACGCTCGAAACAAATCGTTCGAATCTCGTTCAAAAACATTTTGCGTGAATTGCATTATGGAATTTTCTGCTGAAATAATCTGTGTATCTGTCGATTTCCTAATATGAGGGGAAAAAGCCGAGCGAACGCATGTCTTATTTGGTTTCACTTTAGTTGCTAAATTAACATGTTTCTTAAAGTCTATTTTCGGTCGCTTCGAAAGTACGGACGGGTATTTCGGTTTCCCTACCTTTTCCTCCAGCTGATTGTATACAAATTCGACCACTACGTCGTCTTCCATGCCAAGAATTTGTGTGATCTTCGTCGTGATCCAAGGTTTAATGACATCCAACTTCACCTTACTCATGTCGACCTGGTGGTATCACACGAAAGGTAATTAATTACAGAGTTGCAGGGATGCACAGTCAATATTTGCAATGTTTGTAACATGCGCGTCCGTTGATAACGTAAAAGTGCGTACCTTTTGGGTCAAAGAATCTCCAAATTTCATCTGTTTAAGCAATTTCTTCTCCTTGTCGCTGAACCGCGTATCCTGCGAGGCAGTAGTCCCCTGAAAGCAGAACGTTCGGTCTAAATTCGCGAACGCTACGAACCCCTGCGCGACACATTCCTTTCTCGAATTTTCTACAAAATTAGCTACGATCCTTTCCTCGGCTTACCGTGTACATCATCTTGAAGAGAGTCTCGTAACACCTGGCAGAAATCGGAGTCCCGGCTCGTAAAACGATGCGAGTACGCGGGACCGCTTCTTTCTTGCCGCTCCGCAAGAAACAATTGTTTCCGTAATATCGAACACTGCACTCTCTTTATTGCAATTTAGTGAAATCGGAAGGATGGTCACAATTCAAGAGATATACCCATTAGTTTAACGAAATAAAACACTGATAACCGACCCGCTACCACGTAGCGCAAACACACGCGATGAATGGATGGATCAATCCATCAACATGGCCGCCGCGTTTTAGTCATCGGCAGCCATCAGCATTTTACAGCACAGGAAGTCGCACTGTGTGACATCTACATAATATGTCGCGAAACTGATATCGCATACCTACCTAGGTAGGTATGCCACTGCGCTCTGTGAATTTTAAAAACAGTTGAGACTCAAAATTTGAATTACGTTCTCTAAAACGAATCGCAGACAATCTCTACGGATTACTACAGAATATATAATTGATAATAATTAGGAAATATAGGAGAAGGCTCTAAAATGAAAGAGAAATTTATAAGAGCACGATGTATATTATATTTTAATAAATTATAAATATACGCTACAAAAATTACAGTACTACAGAATTATTACAAAGTAATGACAATTTCGTGAACGGTACGATGACAAATAAAAAAATAATAAATTGATGGCATTGAGTGATCGTTCGTTTTTCAAATTTCAATTTAAAAGCATCGCCTATCCTCTTTCACGCGATTTAGAAAAGTCTAGTCCCGTAATTTGCCTCGACGAAGCTAGAATCGAGCATTTTTCACCGATTACGGCTATACCTATAACAGTGAATTAACGAGCAAAGTAAGTCGACGGGTCCCGTAAAGCTGTAACGGTACATTACACTCATCGGAATTCACGGTACGGTCCACTCGGTCACTATCTGTACCTCCGACTCGTCCGCTTTCCCGTCCGTCCCGTCGAGCAAATCCCGATACAGGTAATCCTCCCGAAGTCCGGTTTCTGCACGCGCTATTCAGTGGCGTACTCGCGAGGGGGTCGGGAAAATTCGTTCGGAAGGGTGTGGAATAAATACACCTGTATTGTGTGTGTACAATTCCACGAGCGATAATGCGATTACGCGAATAGACTCGACTTTAGTCTTCGAAAAAACGAACGATCAGCTGTGCCGGCGTCATGACGACCCATATATCCGTTACGATCGATATTCATACAGGTATAGGTACGTCGTCACCGGGTTGAAAGGTTGGATCTTTTCTTCCGAAAAAAATTCCGCCTATTCTCCCTCTGCAAAGGCGCGCGACCTGATCGAAATTGCAGCTTTTTCAGGCGCAACGCCAACGAGAATCGAGGGCGGTAACACCCAGTCGAATTTCGGAGATCGAATATCGCGTCGGAGAATGCTTTCGATCACTGGTCTCACTTGCTACAAATAAACGTCCTTCCTCTCATTCGCAAACCTTCGCGAAGCTGTCCTTCGGAGTCGTATTATACGCGGGTAGAACAATCGGATGAATTCCCTTCGAGTCGCACGAGCGCGTATACGAGTACGCGTCGCTGCAGTTTAATTTCGAAGGGAAATAATCGACGATCTTACAGAATCACGAGAACTCGTTGGACACCTCGTTCGATCGCCGTGCAATGTGGAGTCACGTGTGTACTATCGCAGATGCAATTGCATTCGGCTAAAAGCTGGGCACCACCGGCGGCTCGGAGACCGAGCTAGCCGAATTTTTCGGCTTGCAGACGCATCCGCTTTCGACCAGCACGTAATCCTGCCCGGTTAGCGTCACCGGTCCGAGTGGAATCACCAGGAACAGGTATGGAACGTAAGTCTGAGTGCACTCACCGTGCACCATATCGCATTCCTTCGATCTGCAATGTGATAAAAAGGGATTTTCTCCAGAGGAACATCGTTGATAGCGAAAAATGTAGATTGCAGGAAGTCTACAAATTTTTAACCTTTTATTGCATGAAGGAAATAGTAGCGCGTCAACGCGATATGCGCTTCATTACTGAAATGGTAAGAAAAAAATAGCGCAGCGGACCGCTACTGCAATTACCTTACCATGGCTATGGAATAATACGAGTACATCTACCCGCGTAATGCCGTGGGATAGCAATTGCTATAATAAAAGGATACGCGAATATACTACGCGAGGAGCAAGACCGCCGGGGTATACTGATTACCGTCTCTCGGCCCACTGCACTACATTCGGACGGGTTACTCGCGCAGTAACTCCTGCTTCGAAAAATGCTAATTTAGGAATTGGGACGTTCGTATTTGCGATTCGTATTACAAGGAGCAACGCGCGCGACGGTGTCCGCGCTGAAAACCTAGAGCCTCTCCCGGTCAACTTGACCGTACTTTCTCGGAATTGGAAAGATCATCGCGAGCGTATCTATTTTCTATGTGAGCGGGATACGTATACTCACTCGCAAACCTCGAAGACCACCTGTTGCAAGAGATCCGGGAACTTTTGTACGATGGTCACCGGTTGTCCGCTGGTCAAACTCACGCCGTACATCGGCGCAGTCGTGTTGTATCTGGTTTTGCACAATCTGGCCGGAGAGCCGCACGTTTCCCGCGTGGAAATGGTTCGTCCTGTAACGGGATTTCGGAAATGTAGATCGCTTTAAAATTATTTCAGAGATGCGTACATCGGAGTCAAAGTGGACCAAGCCCGCTTGACCTAATTTTCTGAAAAACATCACCAAATTCTTCTCTTTTGAAGATAACATTCACGAGTAGCGTTGTAAAAACGAGATTACGAATTTCTGAGTTTCGGAAAAACGGACTTGGTCAGCTCCGGTATACTCGGTCACTATTCGAGCCGTGCGATCGCATGGGAAACGTGGTTCGCAGTATGTACATATCTTTTGGCTGCAGCTCTCCCCGCCAGGAAACGCAAGTGTGGGCAGAGCGTCCCGTTACCCTATACTGTACGAGTACATTGGTCCTATACCTATACGGAAGGCGATAACTGTATTGGCAACGTAACGCACGTTGCTTCTCGGAAAGATAACAGGGAGTTCGCCGGGGCAGGTTGTCGAGGTCGCGTCAGCGAGAGTTCGTAGCTTCGCACTTTTCCAAATTAGACCTCTAATTAGTCAGTTAAATCTCTTCCCACATATTCGCGCACCGCGAGTAGCTACAGTCTCGAGTGTGGGAAGCACATCGAGATGCGAGTTAATTACGGGGAGCCCGTGCTTCCCATACGATCGTTAAATATAGCGCGCTCATCGCGCCGAAGACTCACCAGCCCGAGAACTCGCCGCGATCGAGTAATCCCCGCGGGCGACCTTGTAATTGTGCAATAGCGTTTGCCTGGTCAGTTCAGGATCGATGGTGCGCGGCTGATACGACCGGGCCGAACGACTGTTGCCGGTCCAGAGACTCTTGAAGCTCCGCGCGATCGCTGCTCTGCGAGATCGGAGACCGTGTAATGAATAGCTGCAAAACCGCCTCGCGCGACGAGTCCTTCTCCCGGACTCTTTCTCCCGCGGCGGGACGAATACTCACGAGGGATACTGCAGATTGTTGGGTCCGATACAGTCGGGAGAGTCTGTCAGCGCGTCTCCCCACAAATGCTTCAGTCCTAAACCTCTGCCCTCGCACTTGGTCGATCCCCGCGCGTACGTACTCGCCGTGAGCACGAGCAGCAATCCGAGGTACCTGGACATCTGAAATGACGAGTTGAGAAGCGCCTCGCGCAAAGCAACCGCGGGAAATCGGCAAGAAACGAGCAGTGTGTCGCGTTTCGCGGCGGAAAAATTGCCGGTTCGCGACGGCGCGGGCGGCGTCGAGCGGGCCGAAAGCTATCGATAACTTGCGCGCGTCTACCTATACGCCGCGCGTGTTCGGGGTTTCTAGGTTGCGATCCACATAACTTCCGTTACATAGGCATGTCTGTCGCTTTCGGCAACGTGCGCGCGAAGACGAGTTTGCGATGAGGAGCGTCGAGTGAAAGCGGATGTGCACGCGTTCCGAGCGTAACCGGGAAACGTTTTGCGGATCGTGATAATTCATTTCTATCATTCGATCGGTGTCCCGGCGCGCGCGAGCTCTTTTCGCCACTCTTCGCGGCCCCCGCATGAAGCGAATAAACTCGCCGTCGCGTCGGGGCCCCCTGTGGTCGTTGACCGCCGCGCAACCCGCGAATCCGAGTCGAGCGCGCGTGCAGTCCTCCCGTCATCGGGAAATCCTCGAGCTCGACTCCTCGATCGATCGATTGGCGCGCTCGACTCTTTCTCGGCGCCAATTTTTTGCTCGCGTCATTTCCGCACGCAAGTTCACGGCCCGGTGGCCGGTCGCTCGTCGCGTGCGAGCTCGCGCGCCTCGCGTCTCAGGGTCTCCGAGGACTCTCGAACCGATGCGGCGTGTAATTGCCGTGCGACGCGCGCCTGCAACAATGAAACCATCTCAGGGCTATAACGGATCGCGCGGCATTCGAGTCTCAAGATCACGGTGCGCTTGGCCGCGCCGTGAGAACGGACCGAACTTCACGCGCTCGCGCCACGGAAGACACGCTTCGCGTTCAACGCGGAATCGCGATCGCCGTGCCCGTGCGGATTTTAGCCGTCCGAGGAACCTTCCCACGACGCCGAGTAATCGCGTCGCCGTCGTTCGCGAGTTCGCGCTGAGGTCGTTCGCCCGTTTTTACGTGAAATCGCGCGACTTCCAAACGCGTGCAGCAGCTTTGCGATGATTTTTAAGTGGTTCGCGTTCCGGCGATGTAACGGTAAAATATCAGAATCTCTTCTCATTCTTTCTCCCTCTTTCACTCCCTCTCTCCTTCTCGAATAGCGATATTCTCGTCATCGTGCAGTAACGGTACAGGCACTCCGGTCAATCGTTTCACGAATACATTATACCGATACTACTCGCACGGAGTAGGACGACCGGCTATAGTAATTTCTCATTCGTCGGGTCAAGCGACCCGGAGGAAAACTGGTCGGGATCGTTCCCGAGCAATTTGCGGTACGGGAAGAGATGCGGGAATGCGAGGTATGTAGGTACCCGCGGCGCAAGGGACGACGCTTTTTTGGGAGGCCGGAATTCCGCAGCGCGGGGGAGCGCGTACCTGCAGCCTCCCCGAAGAGGCCGAGGAGTAACCCGAGCTCGAGTCCTGAGTCAACTTAAACCTTCGTAAGACGGTCAACGAGTAGAGCGATAATTCCGAACTCTACTCCACGTGACGAGACACTACCTGCTACAGCGGTACACCTTTTGTGCCGCCGGTTTCGTTACGCTATACGTGTACTCTACAAGTACCCGTATACGGCGGTGTCTCGCTAAATCGGCGGCTGATTGAAATTCTAACGAAGCCGGACGCGTATCTCGGCATAAATGCGTATTTATAAGCTCTCGAGGTGAAACGAATTTGCTCGCGTTAAGCTGTACCCACGCATCGTACCGTGGAAAAATATCAAGGACCTATCGTTAGATTACTCACTGTCGACAACACTCTTTTAGACACCATCCTGTAAATCTTCGTCTTCCAAAGATTGCACGAAAAATGAATGAGTTTTATCGAGTTTATACTTAAAAAAAAAATTAAAAACTAAACTCTGCGGCGACGTTTTCAAACGCCGCTCATGTCACTGCACCGGACGTTTCGAGGTCGAGTACCTCTGCCTTGGCAGGTGGATGTCCAGAGGTTGACTGTGGAATCGTAAGTAACTGCTCTGCGCTTCGCTCGGAGAGGGGCAGAGGGACGAGATGGGCGCGGGAGGGAGAAGAAACACGCGCGGTCCCTACGATTCTACCTCGAAACTTTTTTTTTACTTCTGCAACGGTGTGCGTGCTTGGGGGGCGGAGGGGGTGAACAGGGGGTGCGCGACAAGTCGTGTACGCGGGACCAGGTTACAACAGCGTTATCGAATATGCGCTGCCCGCGCGCTGATGGCCAATATTGTCTTGTTTCAGTTGCTGAAATGTGGTGAAGCCTTCGGCGTTCGAGGCTACCCGGCTCTCCCCCACGGTATACAGCGAATATCGAAGAATCAAGGTAGGATATCGTAACGGCGAAGCACGATGGCAAAAAACACAAGAATGGTGAGTCGATTTTCTGTTCTCTTTGTGTATATTTATTATACGTATACACATTCCGAAGGATGCGTTTCGCTTTGTGTACAAAGTCGTGTTGGTCTTCAGTAACGCGTAGACCAATAGTTCTAAGTGTGTATCGTGGGTCAATCAGAACCTCATAAAGTAAATGATGTATCGTCGAGAAATCTACTTGGAATAACATTGCTATCGATGGATTACTAGAAGTGGCTTCTGAAGAATATGACAAGTCGTAGTAGCGGCGGGTAGCCAATTCGAGTGTAATCCACCGACGGCAACTTTATTACCCCGCTATATCACGAAAATTACCACGTGAACGACACGTTCATTTTTCCACATTGGAAAAAGACACTTTCCTCGTGCGAAAATAGTGAAACCACTACAATATGATTGTTTGCATTTACGGGTATCGCATATTAGGATCGCGTAAATAAAATCCATGAAATTATATCGGCTATGCATTTAATTGGCGTGGTAATAGCTATTGCTCGAGCATTCGTCCGTCGATTGACAATCAACGGAACCGCGAACGAAGTTGTCTTGCTGATTAAAAAAAAAAAAAGAGGAAACGTGCGACAGATCTATCTCGCGACGGCCGGTCTTTCGCTCACTTTGAAATAAAAGGAGTTAGATTAATCGATACTCTAAACCCACATCGAATGATCCGCAAGTTCTGTGTGGAACGTCGTGATTCATCATAAACTGTGCCGTGCAACATTGACGCTGACTTGGCGTAAGTTAAATACATGTAAGATAATTCGTGTCACGTTATTTGCACTTTTCCGTTGGTCTTCCAAACTTTGAAACGACAAAACCATAGAGTCTCCCTTTACTTTTTCGTCATTGAATACCAGAAGCGACGTCCTCTCGAATGCAATTATAGCGTAATTATATAGACGATGTAATAAAAACTAACGTATCGCGCAACATCTAATCTATATAGATACGTTAAGATCCCGTTAGAATACGATAGAAGTGGTTACGTTAGATCTTTCAGCGAGTAAAATTTGTTTGAACTTTCCGCCGTTTCTGCATTGCAAGTGTCGTTCGCCAACGAACTCGGCGTATATGTGTACGAGATGATGCGACCATTCAGGCATACGATATTCTCGTAAAATTGATATATATGTATGTGTGTGTATTTTGACGAATTCTCATGGAATACGAGTTATCGAGAGGTGACAATCTTGCTCTCGTCTCTCGTGAATCTTTCGCTTCTATTTACAGTCAATATACTAATCCTCAAATTTAATGGAATTGACACCCATGTCAATCTGACCGCCCCGGTAACTACCACGTTTCTTCTTGGTCTTCTCGTGTCGAAAGGACTTTCCTTTCGTATACTTCAAATCTAAGTTTGCCTTTTCTCCCCAAGATCCGCGTGCACCTCTCTGTGAAAATACGAAACGTGAATTAAGTAACATTCAAAAGCTGTGAGAGAGTCCGTATCCTCCACCCGCGAAGGATCGGCCGACGTCGCCAAAAATAGGACGATCCCTCGCTCACCTTTACGACAATCTACGATCAGTCATCGAAGGTGATCTTTTTATTTTGTGGCGCCGCCTCCGCCCCCCCGAAAGAAGGCTTTCTGTCAAATCCACCTCTGCCACCTCGGAAGCCGCCGCCCCGCCCGCCCCGTCCTCCTCTATCATTATCTTCGCCACCCCACGATTTTCTGAAGCCTCTACCCCTGCCCCTCTGATTATCTTCACCGCCACCCCACGATTGTCTACCCCCGAATCCTTCATCACCGCCGCCTCTTCCTCCTCTAAATCCACCTCTTCCTCCCCTAAAACCACCTCTTTCGCCCCGATCACCTCCTCGCCCTCCCCTTCCGCCTCTGAACCCTCCGCGATCACCGCCCCTTCCGCCTCTGAAACCTCCGCGATCACCGTCCCTTCCCCCTCTAAATCCGAAACCCCCCCTGCCACCTCTAAAACCACCCCTATTTCCATGCTTTTTAAAATCACCACCCTCTTCGTCCTCCTCCTGAAATCAAAAGAGAAACGCTGGGTCAGTCGCCTTCTTCATGAAAGTCAATCAGAGTACGTATGCCTCTTTGTGCACATGGCTTTTTATAAATATGTATTATAGCGTTCACGCCTCGATTCGTCGCCCGGCATCTGAAAATCTACAATGAATATGTGGAAACGAGACAAAGCCCGACGTGGATGTCAAAACTGTGAGGCTTTGCGATTGAAACGTTCTTGCTCATATTGCGGATCAACGCGATGCTTTGAGCTTTCACGAATAAGCGAGTGACCAGCGTTCCTTCGACGTTTCGGAACATTTACCTTCGCCTCGAAGGAATTGTTGGCCACCCTAGGATCCACTTCGATTTCGTCCGTCTTCACGCGACGAAACGGGGTATTTTTCTGTGATTAAAGATCGTCCGAATGGGTCAAAAAATAATAATAATTCGGTATTACATTGCAAATCTAAGCAAGATTGATGCTAAGTTTTACTGAGATGATAAAGGAGAATTGGTTGCACTACCTTTTCGCCGTTCGTCCCGTTGTTGGCTCTGACAAAATTGCTATAGTTGTCCTTCTTTGCTTTGGTAGCCGGCGTGGTGGTGTCTTCTTCTTCCTCTTCGTCGCCTTCGTGTTTTCTTTTTCCCGGTTTTGCGGGCGTCTTGAGTTTCGGCGTTTTCTGTGCTTCGTCGCTCGATTCACTTTCTTCAGAACTTGACGCCTTCTTTTTAATTGGAGTTTTAACCGCGTTAGTCTTGTTCGGCGTTGGTTTCGTTACCACCGCTTCATCCTCAGAGGAATCGGAATCCGAATCTTCATCGGACGATTCTTTCTTAGTTGCGACTGTCTTAGAAGCAGCCTTAGTGGGCATAGGCTTTGTCACCGGTTTCTCGTTTTCAGATTCGTCCGAGTCATCGCTCGAGGATTCTGCCGGCTTAACCGCGGGTTTTGTGGCTGGCTTATCGTCCTCGTCCGAATCGTCGCTCGAAGACGATTCTTTCTTAGATTCTGTCTTGACAGCACTCAACGGTTTAACGAGAGCGGCCTTTTTGGGTGGTACCGCGTCATCGCTACTGTCACCGCTCGATGATGATGATTTATTTTTATTGGCTGGTGGCTTAGCTTTTACTGCTGGTTTTGATGGAGCAGGCTTTTTCGCAGGAGGCTCATCTTCGCTGCTCTCTTCGCTCGATGATGATTCTTTCTGCGCGATTGTCCCTTTAGCTGGCGTGCCTGCTTTAGCTGGTGTTCCTGCTTTAGCGGGTGTTCCTGCTTTAGCTGGTGTTCCTGCTTTAGCTAGTGTTCCTGCTTTAGCTGGTGTCGCCGTTTTGAGGGCTGATGCTTTCGTTGCCGGGGGTTCGTCATCGCTGCTGTCTTCGCTGGACGACGATTCTTTCTTTGCTGCCGCTTTAGCTATGGGTGGTTTTGCAGCAGTCTGCTTTTTGACAGTTTTTTCGTCCTCTGATGAATCATCCGTTTCTTCGCTCGAAGATTTCGGCTTTGTCGCAGCAGCGGCCGGTTGTTTTACCGGCGCGACGACGCGCTGTTTGACGGGTTCTGCATCGTCATCAGAAGAATCTTCCGAACTGTCGCTAGAAGCCTCGGTTTTCTTTACGGGTGCGTTGGCGGGACGTTTAACTGGAGCTGATTTTGCAGCCGGTTTTGGAGCAAGCTTAACAGGAGAATCATCAGAGGAACTATCGCTATCTTCGCTCGACGACTTTGTTGCCTTAGGTGCCGTCTTTGGAACATTCTTTGTCACTATTGGCTTCACCGCTTGTTTGACTATAGCTTTAGTTTTTGACACCGCATCGTTGCTGTCTGATTCTGAGTCATCAGATGATGGTTCTTTCTTCGTGACTGGCTTTGCAGTCGTTTTGATTGGCGCTTTTGATTGCTCCTCTTCCGAACTATCTTCGGAGCTTGTCTCTTTCTTCGTGGGAGCTGTTTTAACAGCAGGTTTGGCTATAATCGCCGCTTTAGTCGGAACCTTTTCATCTTCGCTCGACGACTCTTCAGAGGATTCTGCCTGTTTAACTGCTACTGCTTTAGTGGGTACTTTCCCATTTATTTGCGACGTACTTTTAGGAGCATCATCTTCACTGTCGGAACTCGATTCCGAACTGCTATCTTTCTTTTGCGCCTTTATGTTAATCTTTTTTGGCGAAATTTTCTGAAAGTGTTGGAATACTTCTGCTATCGAGGGAGCCCCCTTTGGTAGTGCCGGCTAAAAAAAGAAGTTATAAAAACAATTTACTTGTGTTTCTTCAAAAGATCAGAACGTTACACGTGCAAAGGTGATGCGATAATTGCCACTCCAATAACTTCTAATAATTTATGAATGCGAGGTACTTTTAAAAAATTAATCGCTCAATATTTAACAAGTACGTGTGTTCATTGATCGATAAAAAATTAGTTACAATGCAAATTATTTTGGAAAATGGGAATATTCGGAAAACCGAGGAACGCCTAGTCCACGTGTTGTAGCGGAAGCGGTACGCCACTGCTGCGGAAGTTTACAGTGTAGCGAGGGAAAAATGTGGACGGAACGGCTATTTCTTTTGCATGCTTACCGCGTTTGTCTTCTTTTGAAAAACTTTGGCCAGTGACGCATCCTTCTTCAACAAGTAATCGTAAACGAGCGCGGAAACTCCTAATTCGTCGGTGGATGCCATGACGGACGCGTGCAAAGAACTGTGAAATGTTATTACTGCGCGCTAATACTAGTCGTGCAACTTGCTCTCATCGCCGGTTCCTAGCGAGAGGAGCACCTCTTTTGGAAATATCGGGCACTAAGTTTCATGATTGGAAATACTCCTTTATGTGATAAATTTAAAAGTTTATAAAGATTAAACCATAATCATATACATCGCAAGAAAGCCTTGATGGTAATAAAGGAATATTATAGTTCTCATATTCTTTTTTAATACGATAGAAGTAAAACGGAACAAAATCAAGTAGAAATATGGACAAGTAACGCGTGCTGCTAGCGCCAAATGCCAGAGGAAAAAATTCGTAAAGGCCATCACACACAAAATTCCGTAAGGCCGTAAGACGTAAGCGTAAGCGAATAGACCAATCAGGATCAAGTATTCCGTTGTCCGTAACCCCACTACAACGGAATACTTGATCCCGATTGGTCTATTCGCTTACGCTTACGTCTTACGGCCTTACGGAATTTTGTGTGTGATGGCCTTAACTATTCATGCATTCCAACCTCACGTCGAAATACTAGCTACATGTTCATACATATGTACATACACACATACAAATGACATCAGATGGTAGATCATATGGTCGGCAATGTCGGCAATTGTTCGGGAGTGTGGGATGAGAGAGTATCGTTATTTTACAATTTAGAATTCGATAAATAACTTTTTGAATGAAACACTACGTTACAAATATCCGTATCCTTCCGTCGATCTTTATATCGCGTCGCGCGTTTGAATGTTAGTACGCGCGAGTGCTTCAAACTTCGGAACATCCGAAAGTGAAGTTAACCATTCTCGGAGAGAAGAGGAGCATCTATTTTTTACACCAGGAAAAATGAATTTTAAAATCTGTCAGAGGGTGTCGCACAATTATACGAGAAATATATATACGAGCGTGACTAGAATTTTATTGAAACAACACGAAGATGCCCAGGTCCTCCAAAAGAAGAGGTTACGCACAACTTTGAATTATGTTATGACTTTTGGAGTGCTGGCTGTTGGTTTGAGCTACGCTGCAGTCCCTCTGTACAGATTATTTTGTCAGGTAACGAATCAGTTATTTAACAAATGCGTTAACAAACACAAGAAGATAGCGTTTATCCGCATTGCGAGCTTTATATGTTGACGATGAGTAAGAATTCTATGTGGTACAGTCATACAGTTACGGTGGAACGACTGCAGGACATGACGCTTCTAAAGTTGAAACGATGAAGCCCGTAAAACATAGAGTTATTAAAATCAGATTTAATGCGGATACCGCATCCTCGATGCAATGGAACTTTAAGCCGCAGCAGAACATTATCAAAGTTGTTCCTGGAGAAACGGCGCTCGCATTTTACACTGCCGAAAATCCTACTAATAGACCTATTACTGGAGTATCGACTTATAATGTAGTGCCTTTTGATGCAGGGCAATATTTCAATAAAATCCAGTGTTTCTGCTTTGAAGAGCAGCAGTTGAATCCGCACGAACAGGTAGGTTTAAAATGGAGTTATTGCGCATAATATTTAATAAAGTTGAAGAGTTGAGAGATGTTTACGTAATAAAAGTTGAATGAAACTGGTATACAACAAGAGTAGTTCCTTCTTTTAAGAATTTCTTTTTCTAGGTGGACATGCCAGTGTTTTTCTACATAGATCCGGATTTCACAGAAGATCCTAAAATGGAGCTGGTCGATGAGATATCGCTCTCCTATACGTTCTTCGAAGCCAAAGAGGGTTTGACGCTCCCTTTCTCGGACTATGTGAAGAGGCACTCTTAACACGGTAAATGTGAATACTAGATTCTACTATTGTACAGATCAATAAATGCTTGACTATCCGTGGTCAGTAACTAGCGCCCATTACTGAAATTTCACGACCTAAATTACTTTAGGAGTGCATTTCAATTGTGACATTCATATTTCCCTCTGTTCGGGCTAATCTGGCAAACTACGCGAATCAAATCAACGATTCGGGCGCTGCGGTCAAATTACACTTCCAGCAAACGTACGGTTTAAAATCTAAAAAGTGCGTTAACGGGATATGCACGTCTCAGCCCGCAGACTTTCTCTTTGTCAACGTACATTGCGTCAATTTTCAATGCAAGATCGTGTTCCATTATGTTTCTCGTCCTCAGTAATCTCTGATGTTGATTCTCCAACTCCTTCAATGATTTGTACATCCGCTCTACCTGTTTATTTATTTCATCAATTTCCTTTTGCAAACTGTAATAAAGGTTGCATGTTAGTCCCAAAGAGTAGTACATTATTATTTAGTGACTCACAGTACCACTAAACATGCGAATATACCTCATGTGGGCATTGTCGCGGCACAGTTCGATCTCTGGGCGGTGCATCCTGGCCTCCAATCGAGTATGCGCTACTCTTATCGCATAATTTTTATCCGCGATAGCCTTGCGCATCAGTTCTAAGTTTTTTTCAACATCGAAAATTTCTTGATGTATCTGCAACATTCAGACAATAAGAATTCAATCGCCCGCTGTCCCACCGATAACATACCTTGTGAAGATGTTGCTGCAAATTGCTCTTGGCATCCAGCATTTCAGAGCATCTTCGCGAAAGTGCATTATTTGTATTGGTCCACGCATCCCACAATTCTTGCGCGACTCTGTTGACCAAGGCTTCTGCCTCAATTCGTAACTGACAAGATGCGGCTCTCTCCGTTTGCGATTTTTGAACGATTTTATTCGCCGCCTGAGCCCAAGAGTCTTGTTCGGAAACGCTAGAAAAGAAACGCAAAGAAAATTCTATTTATAAATGCCTAAGATAGAAGAGATCCCCTGAAACACGTACCACTGGTCACTTTTCTCTATACCAGAATAGTATTGTATACCCTGACTGTGATTGCTGATTTGATGGCAAAGCACGTCTATGCCAAGTGCACTCTCTTTGTTCTTCATGTCGAGCTCGAGTCGATTCTGCGAAGCTCTGCAGTCGCGTAGCTTCCGGGAAAATATTAAGATATCATAACTTGCCATATCTTGAAGAATAAGAGTGTTTACCTGGTCCTTACACTTGTCAAGAAAAATCTCGAGTCTCCTCTGGCAGTTTCGCAAACACTCGATCTCACGAAGCAGACACTTCTCCGTCTCATCGTGCACCAGTTCAGTTCCTGTAAGCAAGAGAGCAACGCGAAAATTTCGTTCGAGTTACTCTAAAAATCCGATTCGTGTACAATCGCGTATAAAATCTTTCACGACACCCTTTCTGGATTCTCGATGGTACAGGCATTCTTCCGCAATGTGCAAAGGCCCCTCGATATCTTGAATTGCCTTCTCTAATACCCGCCGACAATCGTGAAGCCTTTCAATCTCTTGAATTAATTTTTCGAGTTCCGACGCTACCTCGTTACGCCAAAACGTCACGTCGGTTATTCTTTCACCTAATCGTCTGCCCGTATCGAACTGTCCATACTGAATCTTCTCTTCCGCCTCTCTAAATCACCATGACAAATAGGATCTTATCTTTGGGTAATGTACTTACTCGAGCTGGTCGTACCGATCGCGTAGCTCATAAATAATTACGAACCTCATAACTTTCACGGCATCGTTTCTCAATCTCTCCGAATAATACCTGTTGGAGTCAGCCTCGTTGTAAAATTTAACTTGTTTTTGGAACCAATCATTTGGCGTGTATCTCGTATAAAGAGCGGCCTGAGCCGCATGTGCGGGATTCCTTTGATATCCTGTTACTAAATTCGGAAACTTCAATGGTTCGGTCGTCATTGCACTGTTGGAACAGTATGGCTCCACTATGTTCTTAGTTGTACGCTTCATTGACCTGCAGAGTAATGATGGAGAAGTCCCAGTTCTAATAGCATTCACTCATTATTAATTTGAATTATTAATTGAATCATATGCACTATCTTATACCTAAACAATTTACTGTTTGTAAACAGAACACGGGATAAGTTTAAGTATATCGTATTATATGTAGAAAAAAATCTTGACCTGTTTTTAAAAAACAGTTAATTTTTCTTTAAGAAATAGTGACGGCAGTTCTTCACAGTCTTAAATTACTATGGGCAGTGGCGGTATACCGTTCGATGGAATGTAAGAGCGGCTCGCGCAACAATGCGGTTTGTTAAATCAATAGAGCGTGATATTTTTGACATTCCTCAACTCCGTCAATCGTTCTGTCGTTTCCGCAGTGTCGATCGAATTATTCCAATACGAATGTGCAATATTTATTCCAGTTTTCAAACGATAGTACGCTAGATTTTTCTACAGCTGGTGAGATATTCATGTGCGTACGTATACCTACATATCTAGAGCTGAAAACTGGAATTCGTAGAGGATATTTTGACTTACAGGCGAATTAATTCAGCATTCTGAGAGTCCGTATTAGAACGCCACGGATATATTTGGGATATTGGGTAACAATTGCTAGCTCGTATGGGAACGAGTGGTTCGATGTAGGGCATTGATGCTCCTATGACGCTCCAAGGATGCAGTTGCTACAGAGAAATAATTAAGAAGTTGTTTACTCCTTACAAAAGATTTAAAAGAATATCTTCTTATAGAAGATTTAAAAGTCTATAGTTTATAAAGATAGCTGGAAGCAATTAGATGTTAAATAACTGTGATGAATAATAATAAAAAATAGTAGGAAACAGATAGTCAGGTGGTAGCTAAAGTCTTCAAAAAGAAATTTTTAGACAACAGTTCTGTAATATCAATGCCTACTATTATTTTAGTAGGCATTGGTAATATGCATAACTTTGGTACACGTGTGGAGACAATAGATTTGCTTATCGAACTTCAGTAAGTCGAAAGAAGAAAGTGTTGTATATAATTCATAAAAGTCAATTGGAAGTAGGTGAGAGTTCGATATCGAGAATAGTCGGTTCAGTCTAAATCCAAGATGGCGGACGTACCTAGCGAAGCTCCAGAACGTAAGCTCCGATTTTTTCACTAAATCAATCAAGCAATTTGAATAAGCTACGAAAGAGATGCTATTATTTTTCTACAAAAATTGAAATCTCAATGATGAAATTCTTCTGGGCATCTCATTGATCTACTGAAATCTCACATGTTAAATGTTATTAGAGGTTACGTGTCAAGCTGTGTCTCTTACTGCAATTCATTGCAACAATAGTGTCAAGGATTACCAATCAAATTTATCCGAATCGTATTTAATTGCAATAACTGCAATGAGCTAATAATAGTTTATAATGTGACACGGTTCCTATGGGGTGTCAATTAATAGTTTCAGGAAGACATATAATTAAATTATTTCTATGGAAGGCGAGGGTTGTCGCACCGCAATTGAGGAAAGATCTCTTTCAGATTGTCCCGGGACTGAAAGCAAAGATGCGGGTAAAGCTTCGGCGTGCGCCGGTTGCCCGAATCAAAATATCTGTGCTTCCGGTGCTGCGAATCAACCAGATCCAGGGATAGCACTAGTTAAAGAAAGATTGTCTACCGTGAAAAATAAATTATTGGTACTGTCCGGTAAGGGTGGGGTTGGCAAAAGTACGTTGACGTCGCTCATAGCTCGAGCTTTGGCAGCTGATGATCAGGACAGAAATGTACGAAAGCTATGACATATCCTACTGAGTTAAAAATCATACACTCTCTTATGTAGCGTTATCATACCCATCAAGCGTTTTCATCTGTAGCATGAAACGTAAATCTCCCTAAATATTGAAACTCACCCTCTTGCCCATCCCAAGAATATCCATATGATTTTCAATGTACATCTTGGTATATCCACTGAGCTAGACTTTGCACTATCCAGGAAATGACCTGGAGTAGCAAAGATTCCAACCAATCTATAGTTATGTATGTCGAGTCACCCGGTACCAGTCTCTTATTGATTGTCGTTTTACCAACTCCACTGGCCCCTTTGTAACTGTTTGAGGTGGAAATAGTTTTAAAACGCGTGGGAATTGAACAAAAAAGAAGAGTACGTTCCATCATACACATAGTAAATTGTATAAAGAAGAAAATATTCATTAATTAGGTTGCCATATTGGACATAGATATTTGCGGGCCATCACAACCGAGGGTTTTAGGTGTTCTTGGAGAACAGGTTCATCAAAGCGCGTCCGGTTGGTCTCCCGTTGTAAGTTCGCAATCGTTAAACAAAAGCGCGCAAAACTTAGCGCTACGAAATCTACGAGTCGCGCATTCTTTTTCTAGTACGTTGAGGACAATTTATCGTTAATGTCCATTGGTTTTCTACTTGGAGGTCCCAGTGACGCGGTTATATGGAGAGGGCCCAAAAAAAATGGTACAGTGTAGTAACGTAAACTCAGAAGTTAAGCGTCCTGTGTTTATTATATTTATAGGACCTTTTTCTCAGGTATGATTAAACAGTTTCTTTCGGAAGTCGATTGGGGTAATTTGGATTATTTAATATTGGACACGCCTCCTGGCACTTCCGACGAACATTTATCGGCAACGACGTATTTAAAATCTGCGGGAATAACTGGCGCTATAATCGTCACTACTCCGCAGGAAGTCGCCTTACTCGACGTAAGGAAAGAAATTGATTTTTGCAATAAAGTAAACATTCCAATTCTGGGCGTCGTAGAGAACATGAGCATCTTTGTATGCCCTAAATGTAAAGTAAGTTGATACGGCAAAATTGCGCGATATGCGTCTCGATTTTGCGTTTCAATGATCGAACGTTTCATCCATTTTTTTATAGAATTCTGCCGAAATTTTTCCGGCACAGACCGGGGGTGCCCGTAAAATGGCAGACGAATTAAAGGTCGAATTTTTGGGGTCGCTGCCCCTAGATCCCCGCTTAGCTCGATGCTGTGATGAAGGCAAAAACTTTTTAACGGAAATTCCCGATTCACCAGCAGTTCTAGCACTACAAGAAATAGTTCGAAGTAACTAGTTGCATATTTTTTTCATCGCTTATTTTTTACTCAGTTTAAATAACATTATCGATGGTCTTTTTACAGAAATTGTTGAAAAATGCGATGGAAAGGAGAAGGATGATGCGCCGCAATAAGACTAAATGTATTTCTTTTTGCAATTTTTAAGTACATATTTCTTCTGTTAAAATTTATACGAATAGTTCACAGGTTTATAAATAAAAAGCTGTCCCTACATAAGTGCATATTTCGTCCTTCTTTTATCTCCTTACAAAGTAGTTTCGAACTGCAGCGCGTTTTACGTATACTATTAGTTCCTTAAAGTATGCAACACCCAAGCCGCCGTCTTTGTCGGTAGGAAGGTTGCAGGTAGCCAGGCGCTTTTCTCCTTTTCATTCTTGGTGGTGAGAGTCTCCCGAGTTGCTTGATTTTTGTGGAAACGTTCACGAGACCAGGACTTTACAGACAGGATTGACTGAAATACAGTGTTCATATTTAATGCATGCATATGCCTTGTATATATGGAGCAATATAAAATTAGAGTGACAGTTATTCGGTTCTACAGAAGCTTATAGTTTATTCCTGACGGCGGGAAAGCCCATTTCGGATTGTAATAGAGTAAGGGGAGCTTTTCTGTACAAAATAATCAGCGTCAGCGGGTTTGCTTCGTGTCTATACTAACTAATGATGTTTCTGCGAATCCCAATTCGGTGACAATGGTAACCGAGATTCGAAACGAAAACCTCGAGGCCTTTATGGAGGATCGGTATTGTGTAGTGTCCCGTTTCAATGGCCGGTCAAAGGCAGATAGCAAACAGTGGTTACACGGCGGAACAATAAACCTAGAAATACAATGGTATCTGTTTTGCAATAATTAATACCGCGATCGATAGTCGATGCGCGACAGTTGAACGAAGCTGGGAATCTCGGTTGCGAATGATCGATATTACGAAAAATAAAAGTCCGAAATGTGGGAGTAAGGTGGAAATAAAAAATTAATTCACTTTCTTCGCACGTGGGTCATTGAGGATCATGAAATAAGAGACGGCGTATCGATTCCTCGAAACTACCTAGAGAGTCGTCGGGGAAGGAGAAGGAACGTGCTAGTCAGGTTACTCGGAGGATCTGGGTACTTTCCGGAAGCTCACGGAAAAGAGTTTATTCTACATCAGCATTCGCGGCGTATTTCCGTTTAAAGACGCTGCAATGAGAAAAAAAAGAGAATCCGCGAGATGAGGAAAGAATTGAGGAAATAGGAGAATCTCTCGGGGAAAGAGCAGGCAAGTTTTGCAACGGGGCATTTGCGATCGAAGAGTCTTTCTGAAAAGTCACGTTTTGATCTCAAGGGACTTGCGGGACCTCCGCGCGTACCACTTTGTGAACTGTAATGAGCTTTCGAAAAGTGGCAGAATACTCTTTGGCGAACTATAACTGCAAGCTCGCGTATTTTTCTCAAACTATTCGTCACAAATTTAGTTCGGTCGGGAGAGGCTGAAGAGGCGTGGGGTCGGTGCAGGTGTGAAGCGGTTCGTCGTGCAAAATTCGTTCGAAGGATCACGAAAAAAGTATCTCGGATAACCGTAAAAATTCCTTCTTCCCGCGATATTCCGAGTTATTCGAGAAGCGATGTAAACTCATATAAAAGTCAATTTGACGTTGTTCGCAAATCGCCAAGACTTCATCTGCATCCTTTTGATCTCGCGATACCCGCCTTGGAACTTACAAAGGACTTAGCTTGATTACTCCTTGCCGGAGAACTCGATGGACTGTTTACAACGACATTTTTCATCCCATTTCGACCCGCTTCAGTCAACGACAGACCTCGCTTATCCTACCCCCTTGCTCGAGGCGCCTCTCTCTCTCTCTCTCTCTCTCTCTCTCTCTCTCGGTTCCTATTTTCTACGATTATAATTTGTAGCAACTCGGAAGAAAATGAGACGCATTTACGCGCCGACGTATATCCAATGCGTTTCCTTCCATCGGCCTTGCGGATTCACCTGTTGCTGCTATCGCCAATGCGAGTCAGTGGTTCTCACTGATCCGCGTGAGCATCGCGATTTGAAATTTGAAAAAAGTGATCGGGGATAAACTTACTTCGGCGTCAAATCGACTTGTTGTACCGACTGTCTTGACTCGTTCTTTACGACTTGTTATCCTTCTGAGCAATTTTTTAATATATATTACTGTGATGTAAAATCTGGATCATAGTTAGAAAAAAGCATGAAATATTTCTCTACAATTGAGGGAATTTCAAATAAAAATAGCATGTCGATTGAAAATAATGTTCGCCGTTGCATTACTTTTACATGGAGCAAAATTCTCTTTCCATCGACGCGAGAAATTATGCGTCCCTGCGTATTAAATAAATATACGAACAATTACGCGATACACTCTCGCGTGAATACTTCGAGGGGCCGAAATAGTGGGGACCTCTTGATTTTTATTCATGATCGAGGAACCACCTCCGTCAGTCTCCGGTAACCCGAACGTTCGCCGGAGATAAAAAATACCAATACCATGAAAATTCATTTTGCCTTGCAAATCCGCCGGAGCCGACCAGGACGGGCGATAGGCTGTCAAAGGATTTGCATTTCCATTTTGAACCGACAGAACGCAAAATTTATCGACTCGCAACCCCCGCGTGGTCGAGGACTCGTCGGCAAAGATTTCCGCGCGTCTCCCGTATTTCGCGAGATAAGACGCACCTTGCATCTTTTGACTCTCTCCGCCTGCACTTCGCCGTCCCTTCCTCGGAGGAAGTAAATTGTAATTATTCTATAGATCGAACCACGTAACGAGAATTCGTTTTCTTCTCATTTAATTACCTTCCCCGGAACCCGCGACATATTTTACCTCGACACCCTCCTCCTTTTCCTCCCTTTTTTGCACCCATCGCTCTCCCGTTTCCCGTTCCAATTTCGCACAGGTTCACCGAGCAGCGGAAAAATTCCTTCGAGATCGATTTGGTGCGTTCGGATAATTGCCTATCGCCTTCTTCACCCTACCCTTCCCGTCTCGTTTACCCCCTCTTTTCCCGATGCTTCGATAGTGCAACGAGAAAAATGACCGAGCGCTGAAAGGGCTTTTACGACGTAACGGCCCTCGTAGCGGCGAAGCGAGGCACGTGACGTTTCCATCGAGAGCGTACAAAACAAATCATTTTCAGACCACCCCCGCGTATACGCCGATTCTTCCGGACGCGGAGGGAAAATCGCGTGGACTAGCGCGACTGGGCGGTGGCGCTCGTTACAGAAATTTGCGGGATTGGGCTTCAATTACGGAAGTTCGGGACCAATTGGATCAACCCCCTGTTTCCACTCTCCACATAGTCATCTGCTCTCTCTCTCTCTCTCTCTCTCTCTCTCTCTCTCTCTCTCTCTCTCTCTCTCCCCCCCTCTCTCTCTAGTAAGTCACCCTCTTTGCTACCAAGTATAATAATAATTGACGAGCTTCTGACTGTATCGAGCTACATAGGCGTGTACCTATGTATGTATATATGTATGGACATCACGAGCCTCCATTATTAGGGAAGAGTTGCTTATATTGAGCCGGTACCTAAATTGAACCTCCTGGCTATTAAAATAATAATTTACTTAAAAAGAAATGAGCATTTCTACTGATTCCAGAAATTTCGATGCCTTAAGATTTTGACAAAAATCGAAATCTCTGGAATCGAACTCTCGACCATCCTATCTTATGTATTTTTTCGCGCTGATTACGAAAATTATAGATATATTGAGGAAATCTCAACGGAACACCGAGATATCGATGATTTCTTGCGGAAAAAAAATTTTTTTATACACAAAATCAGCGTTATTTCATATTTCCTTTGAGATTTCGACCTAATAACTATAATTTTCGTAATCAGCGCGAAAAAATACATAAGATAGGGTGGTCGAGAATTCGATTTCAGAGATTTCGATTTTTGCGAAAAATCTAAGGGGTATGCCTTAGATTTTTCGCAAAAATCGAAATCTCTGGAATCGAATTCTGGATCACCCTATCTTATGTATTTTTTTACGCTGATTCCGAGAACCATAGTTATTAGGTCGAAATCTCAAAGGAAATATGAAATAACGCTGATTTTGTGTATAAAAAAATTTTTTTTCCGCAAGAAATCATCGATATCTCGGTGTTCCGTTGAGATTTCCTCAATATATCTATAATTTTCGTAATCAGCGCGAAAAAATACATAAGATAGGATGGTCGAGAATTCGATTCCAGAGATTTCGATTTTTGCGAAAAATCTAAGGGGTATGCCTTAGATTTTTCGCAAAAATCGAAATCTCTGGAATCGAATTCTCGACCATCCTATCTTATGTATTTTTTCGCGCTGATTACGAAAATTATAGATATATCGAGGATATCTCAAAGGAAGACCGAAATTATCGATGATTTTTCGTGAAAAAAATAATTTTCTGGCATATAAAATTACCGATATATCTTATATTTCCTCTGAGATATCGATAGGGTGGTCGAGAGATCGATTTAAGAGATTTCAATTTTTGCGAAAAATTAAAAAAATGTCAAGGGGTACTGACCGGTACTAAGGTTTGAATTTCTACTGATAGATGGCGTGGAAATGCTCATTTACTTAATATAGCCAGGAGGTTCAATTTAGGTACCGGTTCAATATAGGCAACTCTCCCCTACATCCGGAATTGAAAACACCTAGAAATGAAAGCCAGCTTATATTTGTCCGAAAAATGTATCGCCTTCGAAATCTCAAATCATGCGCTTCATCAGCGCGACGAAATTCCTCCTCGTCCCTTCCGGATTTTCTTCCCCGTTGGAACTCGCCTTTCGCCCTCGACACATCCTTCCCACGCCCTTCGATTGGTACCTACGCGTGACAGCAACGCAAAGACCAACCCTGAGAACCCAAGGCGCGTCGCCACGTCAGATTCGGAGAAGGGTGACAGGCAGACGAGCCTCGCAATATAGCAGCCGAGGGCTCGTCGTGCGAAAGACAATCTTTGGATTAATTTGATTTGCACGCGCGCGTAGAAATTGGGAGCCGACGCGAATCCACACCTTTCGCGACTGTTCGGAATTGTGCTGCGAATCCTTTTGCAAATCTCGACACCGTCCCACCCTTTCGTACTGGTGGTATTCGTCATCGCACTTCTCCCCTCTCGAGAGAGCATCGAAATATAAATTCTCTCAATTTTCCCACCGTTATCATCCTCGCGCCGAGCTATCGATCGTCCCGCTAATTTTGAGACAAACCACCGAATCGGACGGATGGCTCGTAGGTGTGTATCAGCTTCTTGCCAGAGGGGTGCGAGGGTATTTTAATGATAGCTTTAATTGGACCGCGCTGAAGGCAGCCAGTGATTTTTGATTGGACATTGTCTCAAGTTCCACTCGTCACGGGTTTAATTACCGATCGATATACATTAATATACCTGGCTATATGTCTCGTTCGAGTGCGAGCGCGCAATATAGATTCCCGAGAGAGAGTCGGGCGTATACATATTTTGGGGGTCGTCGGGACGCGTGGAAGGAGATCGGCAGGATTGGTACGACCCTCCGTCATCGCTCGCACGTGCTATCCGCGATTATTTCTCGCGGAGAACGCTGTAATGCCTTTCTAGAATTTCGAATTCGCGCGAAATTATTTTTCCCTTATTCGGAAACCCCTGGATTTGCATTTACGACTCGTCGGGGAGCGAGGAAAAATAGTTAATCGCCCTTTGTGAACGCTCCTGGTAAAACCCCTCAAATTCAACCACCAACAGCCGCCGCGTTCGTTTCTTTTTTCTTCCCGTCGACTCGCGCAACGCCTATACGTGTACATTTTAATCGCGGAAATTTTCTTTGCCGGCCGCCGTAACGTGGGAACAATCGCGCACCGAAAAGATAGGATTCTAGCGATCCTCCGAGCTTTTCAAGCCGTACCGCAGTATTCGCCGCGGGACGTCAAAGGGAAACCATATAAGGAGATTCCGCAAAGGCCCGTGTCAAAGGTCGGCCAGAACTGCTTCTCACCTGTATGGAATTGGCCCTTGATTATTTGAAATAATTTTTTTTTCTTAATTTCCAACAATTGTGCTAACGATTTGCGAGCGATCTGTGAAATAAAATGCGCATTTTAAATAATGAAGGGCTACCGTGAAATTGGCCCGCCTAAATTTGTTTTTACAGTAACTTTTTAACGGTTGACTTTCTAACGGTTGACTTTCTAACGACAATTCAAAATTTACAAATAATTACCAATGACTTGCAAATGATTTGTAAAGAAAAAAATGCGTGTTTCAAATACAGGAGTGCTAATTTCGCACAGGTCTGCTTCTCGCTCTTTCATTGGTCGACGAGGCTCGCGTCCTTACGCACTCGATAAATCGTAATGTTATCAGATCACATAAAGGTCACCGCGGGAACGCGATACGCGTTCATCGAATCGACTGAAATTCGCGTCGTACGTGTCGCTGATCATACATGCGCCAACTTATCATCCCCCGGTCGCATTCATCCCTCGATATAAAAGGCAACCGGTCGTCCGCTTATACGATTCGTGTCCGTATAACTCTATCCACAATACGCCGATCGACCTACCCCAAAAGTTTCGCGACCAACTTCGCGGGGAGATTCGAGTTCTCGAAGTGGGCCGCGCGCTATACTATTCTACTTATAAGCTCTCCTGGGATCTGGAACTCGCGCGGGGGAAGTTTCCCCCTTTGGTCTCGCCCTATAGCGAAATGCTCGGCGACGTGAATCTTATGCGGGCGACGCGAGACGGAATTGGCGTGGCGTGCGCGCGGGGGATTATTTCCAATCCGTGCGATATTTCGTTCCACGATGTGTGCTTCCTGATCGTTGAGCCGATCTCGATGGAGTCGGGAGCGAATCTCGCGGCGAGATAAGAAGTACCGAAGAGGCGTTTCTACGGTCGGACAGCGTGTGCTCCCGGTTAGAATGTAAGAGCGATCGTAATTCCGGCTTTTAATTTCCAGCTAACTTCGATCGATTCGAAAGTCGCACCTCTTCGCTCTTTTTTCTTACGCACGCCCCCGCGTGTCTCCACTCCGTACAGCCGTACTTCAGCCGTGCTCCACGGCTGCTCCGCCGCCGCTCGTGCAGGAAGAGTATAAGTTAGTATAGTTAACGGTGTGTACCGAGGAGAGGAGAGCAATGTGTCAGCAGAAAACCCACGCAGCGACTTTTCATCCGTGGAAGGGGCGGCCGGGTTCGAGAGTGTGCAAATTAAATTCTACTAAGTAAATCTCGCGAGAGGGAGAGAGACTGGGAGGAATAAGGCGGCGATAAGGAGAGGAAAATTCAACAGGACAGATATTAAGGCGAGCCTCCTTGTCTTTTCCGTTTCTCGGCAAGGCTGTCCTCGGTCCTACGCGATCCCGTTGTCAGCGAACGACGCTCTCTAATTGCATCGTTCGCGCAAAGTCGGCTCTACGTTACATCCGGCGAGGTATGGGCGTAACGCGAATTTCCCTTATTTTCCACCCTTACATTTTTAGCTTCACCGAGTCGAATCCGTCGTAATTGTTTCATCAACGATTAAAACGTGCCGTAACTTACGAGCCTCCGGTGTATTCCGGAAGCTATACATATACCGGAAGCTAAACTCGCTTTCCGAAAAGATCAAGCCCATACAGTAGCTGCGGGACGATTTCGAGGGAACGTGACGGGGTGGACCGACGAAAAGCGGCGGGATTAAAAGTTCGGCGATTCACCGAACGCGCGGGGGATTCGAAAGGCGGCGGGGAAAGGGGGCGAGCGTTAAATCCTCGCGTGTCGGCTCATCGAGGTAAAGCGCGGGGTTTCGCGTACCTCCGGACGTCAGACACCGGCGCGGGGATCGCGGCGTCGGCGAGCGAGGGAGGATATTGCGGAAGGGTAGCTTTTAACGTCAGAGAGGGAGATAGCCCCGAACGCCACCACAAGTGATCCGCGCGTTCATTATTCGCGATTTGTCCGTCCCTTTGGCGCATCTATGCAAATCCGCGTGAAATTAAAATTCGAGCTACTGTCCGCACCCTCGGACGAACGGATCCGAGAATAAGTCACCATCGTTCGACGATGTTACGTGGATTTTTTAAGAAAATACATCGATAGTCGGAAGATTTTCCGAACTGGAAATAAGAATTTCTATCGTCGCTCTTTCCGCCCGCGTGAAAGATCGAATACCGAGAGTGGATCATCGCGAATCAAGTACCGCACAGTGACTTAAACGCTTCGTTAAAGCCGCATCGAGAAAAGGGGCGTCCGCGAGACGGCTTGTAGATTTTTCGGCTAAAAACTTTTATTGCGACTATGCTCGGCAGTCTGTGTACAGCGAGGGGTGATTTACTTACCGCGCGCGGCTCGTATACGCATACCTCTCGACCCGAGAGCTTTAGAAACTTTTTCAATATAGACTGGCCGAAGGGAGGGCTACAGCATTATCTTGGGGGGCGAAAATATTTGGTCGCCGGTCGCCGACTCGTTCGAGCTATATGCAAAACTCGAAAAGTTTCGACCTCGTCAAAATTCGATCCGGGCGAAATTTACGACGTTCGCGTAGCGCTCTTCGATTTCCAGTAGACTCCTCCATTTCCGTCGACAAGTTGATCAGTTGTTCAGGGTCGAGGGTCCTTCAATTTTCGAAGCTCCGATGCGACGTAATTCTCGATATCGCGGATTTTAATTTCAATTGCACGATAATTCGCAGAGTTTAATTACGACAAAACGAATATCACTCCCCCAGCTTCCCCAGAAAGCCAGACGGACTAACCTTTCATCCTTCTCCTCCTCCTCCTCCTCCTCCTCTCCCGCATGGAAAGTTATACACTCACCCTCCGCCGCTCGCTCAACCGTGGACACTCGTCTGACCGTAGAGTTTCGCCCAAATAGCGGCCCCGGCAAAGCAATCGCGGCAAAGTAAATGGCAGTTGAAAATCGTTTCTGAAAACGCCAAGGGGCGATTTCGCTCGCGACGCGTCGTGGTCGTCCTCTTCGGAGGTCGGATGTGCTGCCGGTAAACATCTTTCTCTCGAGTTTTACGATCTTAATTAATTCTGGAACGCTTGAACGGGAAGAGAAAGAGAGAGGGAGAGGACGAGTGAGCGAGGGTGGAGGGAGAGTATCGTTGAGGTCGGTGGTACCGAGAGAGGGGGGGAGGAGAGGATAGTTCAGTCCTGGCAACTGGCGCGTCCCTTAATTCGAGAGCCGTGGAAATCCAGGATTCTCTACCCGCGGAGCGTGGGAAGGCGCGATTTAGTGCCCCGAAACGATCGGATTTGTCGCGGCTGGTTAAAGCAACGTTAAACCCGCGCGATCAAACCGCACCGCGTCTGTTTCCCTTTCTGGTTCGAATAGCGTTTTAGCGGCGAGACGGACGCCCGAATCCGAGGGAAGATTTAGACGGAGGAGTATCGCTTCGTTTCGGGGTTAACGAGTTCTTCTCGAATTTTCATTTTTACGAACTGCCGTGCGACAAGTCGAGCGCAGCTTTGAATATCTTTGATTCAAAATAAATTGAGATGTATTCGATACATGTATTTGGTACAATTTCATATTTCTCCATAATTACGACACCATCAATCTTGACACCGACCTTCGTCGAACACGTGTTTCTTTCGTCTAAAAATACCCGCCGCTCTTAAACTCTCGCCAGTTCGCTAATTTCCGGAATTGTGCGAGCGAGAAAACGAACCGGCGGCACCGGGGTCGAGAACAAACGATGAAACGAGAGAGGGCGAATTTCCCTCCCTCATCGACGCGCCGCGTATAATCTTCGTGGCGACTACTCAGAGCGAAGAAAGGAAAAAACGTGATGGATCCTTCTCGAGGAATTTCATCCACTAACGAAGACTCCCCGCGATAAAGGTTTAACGCGGGAAAGCGGAAAGGGTCGCGGCGCGCAAACGACTCGTTGAGTGGCCGAAAAATGGGCACCGGCCGCCACCCCCCGTAACTTTTCCACTTTTACCGCGACTTCATTGCGTTCCGAGCCCTTCGCTCTCGGTTTAATTTATAGCGCGGTTAATTGCGAGCCGTGAGTGTCTCGTTACACCGAGTTCTTCGGCGAATTTTCGCGCGGCTGGACTTCCGCAGATCGATAGTCGGCGGACGGGCCGAAGAACGCCGGGGGTGAACGTCGTCCTCGATCCAAATGATATCCGAAGAGGCTCGGAAGATTGGAGATTTAACGGCGCGATATCGTATCGCCGTCCACGAGCGGGGACGTTCTTCGGGAGGGAGTGGCTCGGTTGATATAATATGCCAGTGTTTTTCGTACGTATAATATAATAAAGATCCTCGAAGGGAGCCTCTTTATGCGCCAATATTTCTTAATACGCGGATCTTAGGACCGCGCGCGGTGATGGTGTCGCGTGACCCGGGCGTGGGTGGGACGTGTTACGGGTGTTATACGGTTTTCCAACGGCGTCCGAACCTCTCGCAGGCCTTTTCGAAAGTGGGTACAGGGAGTGATGGTGCGATCGAAAAGGAGAAAGGAAAATACGCTCCTTTTCTCTCTCCCCTTCGTTAGTGTTTCTTCCTCGGAACGATTTTCTTCGGAACTTTTTCGGGCGACAGTCTTCGCAAAAGTTGTTTCTCAAGTACACCGTTCGACTCTCCGAGTATAGTGTTGGCCACGCGAGTCGTCGCTAGTAATAACAGGGTTGTAGTGAGTTAGATGCCCCGGTCTTTGTTTGACTTTGAATGCGATTGTCTAGAAACGCAGCAGAGATATGTGAAAAATATATAATAGCTTTTTTTATAGTAAAAATACGGATAAACATTTTTATCGAAACTCTTTTTCGATATATCTGCAACTTATTTAAAGATAATCGATTTTTAACTTGTTCTTCAATCGAGGCGTCTATCCCACTTTTACCCCATAACGTAATTATCGTTATTAAAATGATCAAGCGTGCAGGACTTACCTTTAATCGCATCGCCGGTCAATTATAATATTACTGATAGGGATAATCGTATATTCGACGGAAGCATTTTCTTTCGCACTACCGGACGCTCTTGCGGCGGGTTCGGGTCGCCGTCTTCCGATCGATCTGCCCCGCTTCGATTAGACTCGCGGAGACGGGCGGGATGATTTAGGGATAACGGGATCTCGAGGAGACTCGATCCTTATTAGCCCCGGATATCGTAGAGCGCGGGGAATCTGTAATACGGTATCCTTGTTAGTCTTTTGGAGTGGCTCGGCGGGCAGGTGGTGTTTGTCAAAAGGTGGGATTCAGCGCCCCGCACCGTTTCTCGTATACCAGGCGTGGCAACGTGGGTAGAACGGGTGTACAGATGTACAGTCTCGGCGGATGGGAACGACACCCTGAATCACCCGGCGGCTCGTAATCATGCGCGCGCGGGGAGACACCCCAAAATAATATTTGATCCATTCGAGACGCGCTCAGCTTTGAAATTCTCGTTGGCGCGCGAGAGACGAATACTCGTTGCGGTATTTATAGTCGGAATTGTAACGGAGGAAAAATGATAAATTTCCGCGTGAGCACGCGCGGATGCTGGCCCTCGCGGACGGCGATTTATTTCTCGTTCGTCCGCACACAATTTCGTGGGCGCCACGCGCGTCGAGGACCGGCGATACGGGCTGAATTTAAAGTGCGCGGTTATAAAAAAAAATGTCAGGTATTATACCAGTCACCGTGTAATTTGGTTTTCGCGGAACCGAAGTAGACGTATCTCGGACGTTCGTGTATTTTTATCGCGTTTTTATTTTCAATCCATCCGACGCGATGTATCAACCCCTTTCCACAATTCGATGAAGGAATCGAACGCGATAGCGGCGATTTGGGGAGACAAATTGGCGAGGAAACGATATCCGAGCCGAGGAAAAAAAAGAAGCGGAGAAATTCTCCGACACGCAGTCCTTTACGCACATTTATTTCACTTTGATATTACATTATCGGAGACAGATCGAGAGAGGCGACCGATGCGGAGACGGTCGAGGCTGCCAGGGTCGTATGGGGCTCGAAAGACCCCGACAGGCTCGAAGATCGATGTCGAGTCCGATGATCTCGCGACTCGTTCGTCCGTGCCGAAAAAAACGAATGGCAATGGAAAATAAATAAAACGGTCTTCTCTCCCTCTCTCGTAACGTGTGTAATAAAATGTCTCGCGCTTCCACGTCTATTTTCTTATATCGTGAGTGGATGACGAGAGAGACGTTCGCAAACACTCGGCACAAAGCTCGCAAAGGACGTGCGTCCATTACAGACCATTATACGAGCTTACACAGGTATACGGGCGCCAGGCTGAGAGCAAACTCGATTCGCGACTGGCCATCCGACGGATGACGTCGTAATTTATTTCATTAGATCAATTTTGGGTTAATTTTGTTACAACGGGATACCGTGTATGTACTCCGCTCTTTTTGCGGGTCTCTCGCTTGCGTATACGCATACCTATACACAACATAATATGTAATCCGATACGATACGTTGCCATGCACGGTTTCCTCGCTGCGCGAACCCGCGTATACTCGAAGCCTTCTCGCGAAATTAAGGCAATTTTGAGGAGCCTCCTCCATATGTTTCATCGTACGCTATAGACTCGCGAGAGGTTCTCGAATGAAACCCCGTATCGGATCCTTATCGTCGTTATACGGTATACCTAATCCCGTTACAATTATACCCGGACGTCGAATTTGGTATTACACACAAGTATATGTATACAGCCTCGCTCGACGATCTCCATTTCTCTCGACGCGCTTCCGCGTCGGCCAGGGAGATTCCGCTGCGCGTACACGTACGCCGATGCGCCACGAGTACGCGTATGTGTACCGGGTAAACGCAGGTACGAACAGCCGGTTATTCTCACGTTAGATGTGTACCGATCTGAAACTCAAGCTCCGCGAATGCGGCACGTACATCCGCCTGTACGCATATGTGTACGAGTACCTATACGCTCTAGAGACATACATATAGCAGCTCGCGCTTCGTCCCCAAACCTGCGTACGGATACGTGCGCCGGAGTCACGCCCGGAACTCTCTTCGCGCGGATAAACGGCGTGTATTCGTCTCGGGTACTCGTGGGCCTCCCGCGTCTTAACCGAGGTCTCGCGCAAGACGCGCATTCGCACACTCGGGGGAAATTATCCCAGCCTTGCTCGCGCGCCGCGACGAAGGCGTCTCGTTCCTCGCGGGCAACCGAGAAGGATGAGGTTTCTCGAGAGTTGGAAGTTCGTATACGCGCGTACAGATCTCAAGAAAAAGTTGCAGCCTCCGATTCTACGAATCCGATCCATCCGCGTTCGGTACAATAGGGGTCGCACCCAAACCGAACATAGCCCCGTGAGAATCGAATGGAAATTAAACAAGAAACTCGCGTCCCTATGTTCGATTTCGAGTGGTACATGCTCCGCGAGGGAAGGCCTGTTATGCGAATTGAAAAAGAGGGGTCGAGCGAGAGACCGGAGCGAAATATCGACATCTCGAGAGAAATTAACTTTCTCCCGTGTTTTCTAACGCAAAAAGCTCGACTCTCGGCCATTCGCACATTCCGGATGATTCGAAGAAAGCTCGCCAGGGGCGAGGAAAGCCTCGGAGAAATGCTATTCCCATGGCACGCCATCCGTGGACCGAGCGCGATGAGATTTCCCTCCCTCCGCGCGCCGGAAAAACGGATATATACGTGTATGTGTGTACCTGAACCGCCGTGTTGCTGCGGGCCGCGTCGTCGCTACTCCCACGCGGGCCACCGCGGACACGTGCGTCTCCCTCGGCGTGGCGTCGGTTCGTGTAAAAAGTTTGCACGATATCGTGTTTTACAATATCCTCGTAAAATCCGCCCGCCATGTGTGCGGTATACATTTCGAGAGTTTTATGGGACGCCCATCCGCGGATCGCATTAGTGCTACGTACGCGCGATTCCCCATGGAAATTCCGTGTCATTCGTTTCTCGCCCGCCCCTTTTCCACCCGACACCCTTCGGCGGACTTTGCATCGTCACTGCGGTGCGACTGGCGCGCTTCGTATACATATGTACTCCTAACGTCGCGGACGATACGCCGGGCTCGCCTTGGAAATCCTGGTTCGCGGAACGCGTCTGTACGGCCACGGAATCTTTTCCCTTTTCGTCCTTTTCGAGGACTCTCGTTTCTCGAGCGGACGTCATCCTTCAACTGTATCCCGAGAACGAGAATAGGGGAGAGGGAGAGGTTGGCGCCTCGAGAGAACCGCGAAAAAGTCGTTTTTCCGAGACGATCGTCGCTTTTCTTCGACCCTGGGAACCGCGAATGTCGCTCACGGCACGTTCCTAGTTACGAAGTGTCGTTTTATCGGGCAGGAAGATATGTTTATCTATCCCCGTCAGTTATCGCGAGAGACCTCGACGATTTTTTTTCGCCTCGATTGATCCGGAATCGAATCTATTCGCGCCTACGTCGCGCGTAACAGACGCTATCGTCACGCTCGAACGGTGCCTCCGTACAACCTATGAGACTAAACTTACTCGCCAGGAAAGAAACTCGAATCATTATTATCTCATTATTTATGAACTTTTGGTCTACATCGACACAAGACTTCGTTGTAGATAGAAATATAATCTTCGAAAAAGTGTTATACAAATATGAGCCTTAAAAGCTCATAGATAATGAGACAATAGTCATTGAAATTTCTTTCCTGACGATTAAGTTTAACCCCATATGGTAGGTATGTATTGTATATGTAATATAATTATGTGCAACGTATTCGGTGCCCAGGTACCTCTACGTGGCAAATTCGTTTCGTTTCGTCGCCAGAGATTGCGCGGCCGTCGCTATACGCGTAAAGAGGGACCGTGTTTTGATTAATTACAGGCTTACTACAGCGTTAATTAAGGATCGCTCTACGAATTAACCGTCCGTCCGTTTCCTTTCCTGGCCGCTCCATTAACTTCGCATTCTCGTCGTGAAATTCATTCTACGCCCCTATCTATGTACCAACATCGCCTGTATGAACTATTCTTGCTGCGGGACTCTCGCGCTTCCATACGTATGCTGCACGCACACACCAATTTTGCATCACCAGACGCACCCGTAGGAACAGTGGTGCGGAGAGAATTTCTTCCACGATAAAATAATGTATTTCTAACAAAGCTTACGCTTGGGAACGAGCTTCGTGTTACAACGAGAGAATCCTCGAGCTGCGGTTATATAGCTGTATATGTATAGGCAGCTCGCGCGCGAGGATTCTCTCGTTGTAACACGAAGCTTGTTCCCAAGCGTAAGCTTTGTTAGAAATACCTTATTTTATCGTGGAAGAAATTCAAGGCGATATACATATATATTACGCATCTTCCCATCGTCGTCGTCGTCGACGACGACGTGGGCCCCTATCGATATTCCCTCAACTTTACGAAGTTAACGTTTTCCCGGGCATTTTAACGTAGCCACGCATATAAACAGATCGATTGCGGCTAAGAAAATAGTGTTTATCCTTGAGACGCGTTCTGGCCACTCTCGATCAAAAGCGAGTCCTTCTGAGAGACTCTCGAGTCTCGAAAGATTATCTTTAATCTCTCTCATTCTTTCTCTCTTCCACTCTCTCCTTTCTTCGGCTTTCTCGTATTCTACGTATATCTCGATAATCCCTGGAAGCCCCAGGGACGGATTACTAGAAAAAAAAACTCTAGAATCTTTCCTCCGAAGCCTCTCCGAGGGATCCAGCCCGATTCTCTGAACGGCGAAGACGGATGGGAACTTATTTTACGAAGTTTTTAATGAGCGTCCCCGACTGTAAAAGAAATGTAGCGCCGCGCGGTATCGTTTATCACGCGCGAAGCGATGTTTCGCATCGATCCGAGGCGATCGGATATCGGAGGTACCTCGATGCTGCACACCGAGAAGATCGCGAATCGGTATCTACGTCGGTCATTCTCTAAAAATCTCCAGCGTCTTCCTCGGATTCCTCTCCCGTCGATCCGTCGTCGAATGCGCCGTTCGGAATACTTGTCCGATCTGAAATCAAAAAAATGACGATACTCGTTTGACGATTAAATCTCGCGTCATATTTGCCTCCCCATTTTCTCACAGTTTACGTATATTTCTTTCTTCGACTCCTCTGTATAGTACGTATACGATCGTCCATCGGCGACCGAAACGAGGCGCGTAAACGTACTAAACTTTAACCGCCCAATAAAGGACGCCGGGAGAGGACTCTCACCTAAATACCATTCCCCACCCCGTACTTCGCTTCTTCGTCGCGGCGCTTACAAAGCGTATTACCCCACTAAATTCAACATCCGAGCAATCGTGTATCCTCTTACAACGTGCTTTTAGAATAAGCGTCGGCGAATTTATCGACGCCCCTTCCTCCCCGGGCGAACTTTGGCGCGCCACCCCGCTCCGCCCGATACGCCCGGAGGGCGCCGGTTGCGCGTAGAACGGAAACCGTAGACGCGGGTACCAGGTCCCCGCCGCTTGTCCGGAAATCTAGAGCGGTTCTTTGGTCGAATTTTTACGGCGTACACCTAATTGCCGCAGCTGTTTTAACGAGGAATAATTGGGAGAAACCGCGAGCGTTAAACGCGCGGACGCTTACTCGGTATAAATTATACGCGCTCGCGTTTCTTCGCGAGGAACGCGTCTCGAATTTATACGCGCTCGGCTAATTCCCCGCGACCTCTCGCCTCGCGAGAGACGTCGACGGAGCTCTCGCGCCGCTTTATTTCCGCCGGCACGCGCGCGTCGCCAGATTGAGCGGAGAGCAGTGAGAGGGGATATGGTTAACGTTTAATCCGTCAGAAGGGAAGTTTGAGCCGCGTAGATTTTAGACGCGACCTCCACGTGTCTCGTGCGGTGGGTCGAGGCGTCTTGATTCGCTCGGAAGACGAGAGTCTCGGTTAGATCGGTTCGGTGGTTTTCTCCCTGGAAGGTCGAGGGAATGTTGATTCGAGATGTGACTGAGTGTGTTCTTAAGGGATGGGGCGAGAACGAGGGGGAGATGAAAATGGAGATTCTTCGACTGTGACGAAGAAATGTGATCGTTGAAGAGAAACGGGAGAACGAAATGGAAAATGAAGGCGAGAGAGGGAGAGATAAATTAATAATTTCTAAGGAAAATATAGCTTTTGATCCATATTTCGAGGACTAGTGATCGAGGAAGCAATGGTACCACCGGATGTTTATATCGGCATTTCACGTCAAATCGGTCTTGTTCGTCGTGACGCGTTCAGCCAGTTGGAAGATCGAACGAATTGCGGGTGATCGCTATGTCGATGAAAATAACCCTCGAAAGGGTGCGTGAGCCTTGAACGAAAGTGAACCAAGAGTCTCTCGTTCCCGAAGAGTTCTCTCGTTCGTTGATTCTCCGTGAATGAAATTTCTACTCGCCTTTCTCCCCCCAAGTTCGACCGTGAGTCCTGTTATAAATCGGTTTTTTCTTCTCTCGTTCTTTTTTATCGTCCGTCTGCCTGATCAACTCGTTCAGGCAGAATTCCGAAAGGGGAAAAAGTAAGTATACGGGGAGGAGGTAACGTCTCGCAGAGCAGCAAGTAAGACTGTGCAATGGACGTGAACGATGTCGTTGATTCGCGTCGCAAGTCTGATTGAAAAATCACGAAAGCTCCATCCCCTCGATTTTATTTACACGCTTACCCGTTTCGGGGAAGGAATTCGCTTCGCCAGGGGCGCGTGCCACTAAGCGTTCCAATCGGAGTTCCATTCGGTTCGGGCGAATTCGGTTCTCCGGGGATCGGGACGCTTCGTCCGGACGAAGGGTCCAACGACCGAGACCTTCCGGAGTGGAGTTATTCCAATTATTTTTCGTTTTAATGGACACGTTCACTCGCAGGCACTCTCAAAGGCGGAAGAAAAAGGGAGGATGGTAACGGCGGGTGACATTTTTCCAATTTACATATATACACAATTCTTGTCGAGAGAGAAAGAATGAATTAATATATTAAAATCTTATTATTCGTTTATTATTATTATTCGTTTCGATTATAAACCGCCGCCGTGATGCAGGCGTCCGCGATCGAGTCGAATTCGCTGTGCGACGAGAAACAGCGAGAATTTGTATATTTTCCACTCGCCGCAAGCTCTGAGCGCGACGCGAGTACAATTTCAATTCGTTAACCCACTTTCTCCGGTAAGCGAGAGACGTTTCGCGCGTGGAGAAAGGTGGAAGAGAAATAATAGCGGCGCTCTCGTCGTGCCTCGAGGGTACCCGAAATAACCGAGGGACGTTAAACGCGCGCGAAAGTACACATTTGCGCGGGTAATTCGTCGAACTTAACGCTTTCGGCTTCGCGGCGCACAATTAACGCTTTTGGACGCGCGGCTCGATTTTCCAGCGGCGCATCGACGAAGAATCGTGAGTCGCGATGGCGTAAAACCCACGGCAAAATTCACAGAGCTACGGGAGATAAATCGCAGCCGCATCCGTAACGGTTAACGAATATTTCATGCGCACGGAAGACGCTAATTCTACACATGCGACAATTTTCCGTGCGACAAATTTCCTACCCCTATATTTTCCCGTGCACGCGCGTCACGGAAATGCGCGGGCGGAGTTTAGCGGCGGTGCATCGAGAAAAAATTGCAAACACCGATAATAAAGCCAATGGCAAAGTTGGGGAAGCACGTTTCGCGCTCGGTCGCTATGACGGTACCGCTGCAAACGTAATAACCGACGGTGCATCTAGCGCGCCGCGGCGCGTGCACCGCGTAAAATCAAGTTAGAACGACGCCGACGAGCTATTTCGAAACGATCACCCCCTTTACAGGGACGGAGGATCGGATTTGCCAGCGGAACGCGTGAGCGTTTCTTTTTGCCCGGCTTTAACCGACGTTCGCTCGTCAAACGATCGCGGAAGTTTCGCTCGTGTAACGAGTTTCTCTCAACGTCTACGTCGGGAAAGTAGCAACGCATGAGTAATCGATGAAACCACCTGTACGGGAAATTGAACGGCACCGTTGCAACCTTTTATCATATTTCATGTAAATTCGAAATTCGAAAAAAATAACAGAAAACGGGCGAGATGCTCCCATTTTAAATATGCCAACCGTAATTATACGAAAAATTACAACTCGGCGAGATCTCGTTGATTTCACTTCGGACCTTCGACCCTTTTTTTTCTCGGTTCGCATACCTCATCACCGGTGAAACGGGGTATGACGTGTAACTCGTTACCGGAATGGCAACAATGGACCGAGCCCCGCGCACCAGCGGCTACGATGAAAGCTACATCACGCGGGTGTTGTTAACGCGCGAGTTTAACGCCGGGCGAGGCAATTTTGCGAATTCCGCGCCAGTTCGCCGGGTTCGGATCGATGCAACGGTCCTCCGTGGATGCTGCGAGATTTTCCTCGTTCCAATTGTATACACGTGCTCCTTCGTAGGGTAATTTCGAATCGCCGGAGACGTTGACCCGAACGCTGCACCCCTGTCACGCGCGAATGCACATCACCCCGAGCGAAGCGAAACGGCGCGACCCCCCGTCGCGACCTCGATATACCCACACCTCTGTCGTACGCCAGAACCCGAGCTCCTCCTTGTCGGACCACTTAATTATACCGGCCAATTAAACCGATACTTTTTCTCCTGCCGACGTTATAATTAGTTGTCGTTAATTTAGGCTCGCTCCCCCTCCTCGGTCGGAGATGGAGGTAATTATTATCCGAGCGATCATCAATTAAGGGACGACGAGGTGAAGCGAGACCAGACGGACTTCTTACCGACCCTCCTTCGTCTTGACAAGTTCATAGTACATCGTTACAGCCAGCGACCTCCTCTGGGACTCATCCCTCCGAGAGGAAGCCAACTCGGAGTGGTGAAAACTTGGTCTCGGTCTTTAAACGAACGATCACATGCGAAAACTTAATTTCCCCGTGGATCGATTCGGTAATTAAATGTCTTTAAATCAACTGTGCGACTCGCGCGCAGGAGAAAAAGTAGTCGAATCTAAGGAATATTTATCTCGAAAAATTGTTCTTTACTCTCAGTCGTTTCTCCTTTTCAAATAAGCCGCTTCCTTCGCTTCATTCGCCCCTTGACACATGCCCCTTATAGCATCATTTTCACGCCGTACACATACGCATCACGCGTTATATCGATAACCGAAATTGCGATAATTCCACCGGGAACGAAGAAAGATCATCCCAATCGAACCTTTCGATGAGGTCCCAAGGAACGTGACACTCCGCCGTGTCACGGGGTCGACGTTAATTTCTCGAGAAATTAGAACGAGAGTCCCGATGAGATTTCGCCCACCATTCCCGGCGCGCGCGAGGGATTTGGCGCGGAGGCATCCCTGCAGGATTCGCGGGGAATAGATCGGATCGATTTAAAAGGATTAGGAAGAGGGAGGGGTTAAGAAAGAGAGATTGCCGAGCTCCCCAGGAGTTCTCATCCTCGACCCTGTCATCGTCGAATGTCGATTCGCAGCGGAAGGACTTATAGGAGGTATAAATATCGAAGAGAGCGAGCGCTTCCGCGCCGCGTCCGCATTCTCCCCTTCCTTCGTTGCCGAGTAAAAAATAGGCTACGTCCTGTATGTCGCGTCGCGGCTATCGTTTATTTGGGAGCCTTGCGCGGTGACAAATTTTCCACCTACTCCGTCGAGCCGGCAATACTTTGTTTTTCGCGTATTTCTTGGAGAAATTCTCGCTGCTCGAGGCGTATTTGTACACGATTATACCTGGCCTGACTATAGCCGGGTTTGACTACTGCCGAGGCTCGTTGAATTCATCGCGCGCGCCTCAGATAATAAGCGCCGCGATTGTTATACTTGGCCGAAACTTTGGAATGTGCCAAGTTCTGCAAGCCCTGCAGCTGTCATTTCAATGTATAATCATTTGTAGTAATTTTTCCATTCAAATGAATATCACCACTGCAAATTTTGCATCACTTTTCCACTCGCCTCTCCGCGCCAAGTTCGACGCTTCTCTCACGTCTGACTGCAGCCCGGATATTTCCCTTTACTCAAGCCCGGTGGACTTATTTCGCTCGCACGGTTTCGCGCGCGCCGTTCGTATAACACGTTCCGCAAATGCGAGTTAAATTTAGCGGGAAATCTCGAGATCTCGGCGAACGTGCAGCCGGTCGCTACACGGATCACAGAGGTATGATAATAACGTTGCGGAGGAGAGATTCGTCGCCGGGATCATCTCTTTCCCCGGATTTTCGGATTTTCTCCTCGACGTGGTCTCGAGTGGCGGGGTGGGTCACCGATTTACCTCGCGTGTTTCTCATCTCGAATCAAGAAATATTTCGCATTCTTCCTCGAAGGTTCGACTCGAATATACATAAGTGGAACGCGCGTGTCCGACTTCCACGAGATTGCGAGCTACTCCGTTCAGCGTCCCCGTAGGAATAATAAGAACGTCCCTTTCCGGTATTTTCCGCGCAACGTCTCATAACTCTAACGACGCGCGAATAAAACGTAACTCGCTATCGTCGAAATGAAACGCCGCGACTTGCGATTTAAGGGGTTAGATCGTTTCGACGAGAAGCGGTGAATATGTTTCGATTCGCTCGCTCATTTACGCCCGGATATTCGTACAGAAGTATACGATTGTTTGCGCAATTATTCTGCCACGGTTACGAAAGTATATCGCGGTGGAACGAACGGAACGAATCCATCCAGTTTGAAACGGGTCACTTCACCGGCAGTTAATTGGGTCAGTGTCTGTTCGGCGAACGGGGTACGCATCGATCATGCCGTTAAGTGACAGGCATTTATTCTTGTAATTCAACTCCCGCCGCCGACGCGAATGGATCGACGCGTCCGGTTGCCCGTGCGTCGCAACACGTGCAGCGAGCGCGCGCCCGATTTATCAACCTTTCGAGGAATCCGGCCAATTCGCATATTCAACGCGATCGGAAAAATACACCGCCAAATTTCACGACGCTCGAAACGACGTAGAACTATTTGCTCGCACTCGAGGCTTGCCGTGGAACCAGGCTTTCGTGCGTACGTCCGGAGGAGGATAAAGAACAATAGGAAAGGCGAGATGTCCGATGGTTGAACACGGGTCCCTCTCGCCCTCTCTTCGTTTCTTTTTCTCCCCCGACAAAAGGGAAACAATTCGGGGAGATACCGTGGCGGAAGAACAAAGGAAACAAATCGGGCGGGGTTTCGTGGAACAAAAAATCACATCTTCCATTGACCATTCGTCGATCGTGGCCGCCTCCCCGAGACGTTCTCCAGTCGCGAGAATTTCGTCGTCCACGCAACGCTCTTCGGAGCACCCCATCCATCGTCGAGCCGCTCGGTCGCCCGAAAGTACTTCCGTTTACCAAACTCGTCGCTTGATTAGCCATTCAGACGACAGTCGCGCCTCGATATCTAGCGGATTCAATTGGAAATCGGTCAATCGTCTACGGTGCAACGTCAATTGGAAAATCGTCGTTATTACGTCGGCCGCGGCTACGTGTAGCTCGACGACGAGTGGCTCGTGTATTCACGCTCGAGCGGACGATCGACGAGGGAAACCAACCCTCGCCGCTATACCCCTGTCTTCGCGCGAAACGAAGCGTATGATTCCGTCGACAACGGATTTTTTTCCCTCCGGCGACGGAGGGTGGGGTGAGAAAGGTCGCCCGTTATCAGACGGCGTATATATTATATACTCGCGCCTTAAACTTTCGGCTCCGTTTTTTCTTCACGGCTCGCCCCGGCGTCCCGCGTTCGGATCGTCGACGAACGGGAGAGCCTCGAAGCTCCATCGGAGCTTTCGGAGGCGTTGAAACGTTTCGCCGCGCCTGGCTTATCGCGCGTCGCGAAACGAGCGTATCGACCTCCGCGATTGCTTCTCCCGCGGGGGAAACGTATACATATACGAATACCCCCGAATGGCAGGAGGAGGACGAGAGGCTAAGAACTCCTCTCTTCCGCGTATCCTCGTTTAGTAACGAGAGAGAGAGAGACGAAGACGGAAAATCGCGCTCGGGTTTATTCGCTCTGCCGCCAGCCTCTCCATTAATCAGAAAGCCGCTCGCTGTTCGCTGCCTCTCGTGTGGATATCCCACCTTACCGCAGTCAGAGACTCACGCGCGAGACTGATGACGCGCGGTCGCTGACCGTAAAGGCTTCGCACCCTCGTGCGTTTCGCGAGCTTTTCGAGGCATCGCGCCTTCGTCTCGCGCGACGAGAGCTGTGTGCGGGTTGTGGCTCGAAAGGGCGAAGGGGCGAAGTTCCGATTTTGGCGGACCTCTCGTTCTCTCACGAATTCATATTCTCGTAAAAATTCCATCCGATGTATTTCTTCGCGTCAACCGCTAAATAAATCTCGAAGAAGAACCCCGGTTCTTTTTGGAGAACGCGTACACAGATACTCCGAGCTCAACTTTCCTGCAAAACTCCCCGGCAGCGAGTGGACGCCGTACCGTAGATCCCCGCGCTCGCGGGTACGAATTCGAGCAGCCCCGCCCGAATACCGCAAATGATAGAGAAGCCGAGGAAGCGAAAGAGGCATTCCAGCGAAATTCCCACTCGTTGCCGCGCCACCCCCGCTGTACACGTGTATACATGCGTACACCGAAAGAGACGGAGAGAATCGCCTCCTCTTCCCGGTGTAATCAAAAGGTCATATTCGCGCGCCGCCCCGCGCGCGCGTACACATTCGCACCTTTCCCACCCTCCTGATGAAAATCGTCGAGAGCGCAGCGTAGTCGGGTCGCCGACCATCGAACGCGCCCGATCTCGCGCACGTTTCGCGAACTTTTCGGGACGCACCCCCTCCCCCCCCGTCGTCGCTCTCGCGTCCCGGTACTCGCGACAGATGTGACTGGCGACCCTTAATGCAAAATCGATAGGCATTTTCGACGTGGGTATATACAACCCGTTGTGCGTCGCCCGCTCGTCTCCCGATGCGATAAGAGACTGTTACCGTTTTGACGGGGGAATGTCACGAGATATACAGACTTTGAAGTTGTACCGGGTGACGCCTATACGTACCCATGCCCCGCGGCTATGCGGCAACACGCGGCGGCGGGGCGTGATTTGCCTCGCAGATTTATGATCTCTTCCGCGGGGGGGGGGGGGGGGGGGTGCGTCGTATATTTTTTCCCTGGACGCGCGGCGGTGATGAGCCGCGGTCGGAAGGGGGCGACTCGTTTCCCTCGTGTCGTTACGCTTTTACGGTTTTTTTTATTACAACTCGAAGTAAGGGGAATCCGCGCGAAGGGATCAAAGGTAAGAAACTGCCGCGGGTTTGCGCGGGCGTTCGTATATTTTAGCCCTCGTCGCTTCTCGAAGCCGCTACTCGTACGTCCGATTTCATCCGTCCCGCACACGCTTCGTCCTCTTCGGCTTGATTTTACGACTCGACTTTTTTTCCCTCTCGCCCTCGCCGCGACGGTTGTGCTCTTTTTATCCGTATATCACGGCGCGCGGCGCTCCCGTCCCGCGATGGATACGCTGGACAAGTCGGAGATTCCGATTTTCACGGCCGACGAGTTATAGACCCCGAAAATACCCGGAGGTGCGTAAGTGGTACGAACATGTGTGGGTCAATGTCGTCGAGCGATTAATGCGGCCGAAGAATTTTGCATATCGCATATGTCAGGGTATACCCTTCGATAAAATAATATCAGACCAAGGGCCACGGTTTCTTTCGCGTATACGCGCTACCAAAACACGGATGAAAGGTGAACGAAAGAGCGTCCGCGCGGGTTAATTAATGGCAATAATTAAGCCTCCCTCCTCCGCTCGCTCGACACTGGAAAAAGGGTCGATTTAATTAGACGCGAACTCGGGCGCGCTCTCGAACAGGGCATTAAGATGCGCGTGGAGACCGCTCTCGAAAAGTTCCCCCTGACAATTGTTTCCCGCCAATCCGTCTATTTGTCACGTTTCGCGCAATTCTCGCCCCGCGCCTCGATGCCGCCGAAACGAACGTCGCAGGATCAGCCGCAAAAAATTGAGTTACGAAAGTCGCGTTGAACTAATTACAGCGCGGAACGAGGCCCCGGTTAACTGACACGGCCGCGCGAGGGGTCGCGATGAGAAAAGTCCAAAGGTGAAATCGATCCTCGACTTTCTCACCGGCGTTCATACTTTCCCCCCGCGCGCGCGCGCGCGCCTCCTCTCGACACGGGGAAAGGAACGCGGAGGAGCGGCACTCGGGGGACTCAAAGTACTCCCGGGTGGATGGAAAAGAAATGCAATTTATTTTCCCAAGCGGGCATTAAATCAGGTCGTACCCCTCTCCCTTTATCCCCTGGACCCCGCTCTTTCCCGGTTATCGAGTAAACGTATCGTACTCGGCTCACACAGCCGGGAGACGCGTCGCGCGCATCGATGCGCGAAAGAGAAATCCTCCTTTGGATTTCCTAATTTTTCACGCTGCGCCGCGCGCGACGGCCAATTTTCCGGCTAGAAAACGTCGTCGTCGGTTCGCCGCAAATTTTCCAGGACGTTGACGACGACGACGACGACGACGGGAGCGGTGAACATTCCTCGGAAGCGACACGCGAGATCGAATGGCGCGGAGCGATCCAAACGCCGAGTCGCGCGAGAGGCGTGCTACTCGGAGGGATGGAAAAGCGTTTCGTCGAATCGCGCGGGTGCACGGATCGCGATAATCGAATTTCCGAGAAAACCTTCATCCATGCCGCGCGGAAATGATATTTGCAAATTGATACGAGAAATTGAATAAACGTGCACGGAGTGCCTATCCGGATAACTCTATTCGGTGACAGCGAAAAAAAAAATGATATCCGCAGAGAAAAAAAATTCTTTCTCAGAAATTCAGCACTCTTCCCGGGGGCGAACCCCTCGCGTTCCTCGAATGCGACCGACGCTACGCGGTAAACGAAATCATGCCGCGAAACCGGACGCGAGTCCCTTTCGCTACCCTCCGGCACGCGAAACAAGGCGGAGAAACCTCGGAAAAGCCGCGCGACCCGCTACCGCCTCTCGGGATTATCGAATGAAACGCGAGCCGGAAGTTACACGGACGGCGATCTCTTGGAAAAAGTATCTTCTCCGTATATCCTCTTTCTTTCTTCATCTCCGTTTACTCGCATCTCAAAACGTACAAATTTTCGCACGTACTTATCCGCACGAGGTACGTATCGGGTGCGAATTCCAGCCAGAACATTTACACCGGTCCTTCCGGGCCAGTTGAAGCCTTCCAGCTATAAATCAGCGTTGCGCTCTATGTCGCGCAGGAGAGGACAATATTTGGCCCGATCCCAACGGCAAACGCCCGACGAGTACCGCGAGTGTCTCCCCTTATTGTGCGATCGTTTCATCGTCGTTCAAACAGAACTTACGAATAATGAGGCTTCCGTGGCGAAATTCGAAAGGAGAGGATATTATCGAAAGAGCGAAAGCAATTACTCGAACAAAAACGATACCCAAAGAAAAAGAATCAGTTGAATCTAAAGAAAGTTACTTGCGGAGTCGCGGTAATTATTTATTTGCATCAATATGAAATTTTTTAATACATCAATTAAAAATCTCTTCCTTACAATCTGGTGAAATAGTATATCTGATTTTGCGAGGAAGAAATATCCCACTAATTAGTATGAAAAACGATTTACTTGTTCTAAATAAATATTTTTAGTAGATCCAAATAATTCTTTTTCTCCGTATACAAGAAAATTTGCCAAAAAGGCCGAATCTTAATAAGTAGAAACACGAACATTTGCCACAGCTGTGAAACGGACTCCGTATAATGTTGTAGACGTTAAAGGGCGTACCGTTCACACGCGTACCTAGTCAATACTATACAATGGCCATTGACGATAGCGCGTCTGACCTATTCTATTCTACCCGCGCGCTGTTTCATCCTGATAAACTCGCATCGAGCGAACTCCCGCTCCTCGCGGCGATAGACCGTACGTAGTCAGACGTCTCGCGCACACGTCGAGGCCGACGAAAGGGCATATCGCGCGCGCACGTATACGTGCACCTATTCACGCGTATACGTAAACGCACCTACACCTCATCGGTGTATACACAAGAATATCATCGACGACAACGGCTCCATCAACGCGGCACGCCGACTCACCTTAATAATCGTTCGATCGCGACGTCGCGTCGCTTCCGAAGAGACGAGCGACGACTACTCCGTGTTGCGCGGGGAAAATTGACTCGAAATTACAAGACTATCGCTCGCGCGTATTGTCGTTACCGCGAAAACAATACTTCCATCATGTGTTCGAGGTCGAGCCGTAATGCGATACACTCGTCCCACGTACGGTGACGAGTGCTCGAAGGGAGCCGAATTACACCGTCGACGCACGAGAGCACAAGCGCCAACGACTCGGCGAGCTCTGGATATTCCGTAAATATAAAAGAGCCCTCCTCTCTCTCGTACGCGATAATTCAATCGGGATTTAATTCGAATTACGGCCCGAACCGCAGGTAATTGCTATTGGAATCGAATCGCGTTTGTTCCTCAAAGCGATCCGGTTGAACGGCTAGGTACCCTTTCCGTGACGCAAAATCGAGAGAGATCGTTGATTAGAGCTAATTTGAAGCGGTTTTCATGTACGGGGCAATGCGTTCGTCGCTTCAATTTTTGTCATCGTGCGTCGAGAGGAAAGTCGTACGCGGTTTGTCATGCCAATCGGTATCCGATTTTATCCGAATTTGTGTTACATTAAAATCGCTCGATATAGATAACATTTTTGCCATCGCTTCGTTTTTATTAACAAAAATTCCGTTGTGCCTTCCGACCAGTCGATCGCGTAATATACGACGTTTCGAGCAAGGACGTCTTCCCTACCCGGAGTGAGCGTCTCGCGAACATTCATCGACGCGTCGCGCGCGCTGCGTGCGTGAGAGATGATTTCAACGCGACGGGGTTTACTGCGCATCGGCAGTGTCGCCGTAAAACACGATTCCCGCTGTTTTATTAATCCCGCGACCTCGCGAGGAGATCGTCGGTGCGTCTGATGATTATAGCGCCATCGGAAACCCCTCGGACGACCTAGCCGCGATAGTTAACTGCGACCTTTCATCTTCGCGCGACCTCTCCGAGTTACGGAGGGAAACGCTTACGGCGAGAGGCGTCGCGACGGTGAGCCTCGGGACGGAGACGTCGAGCGAAGTTGGTTCCCGGTTAAGCTGTACGCTTCGGAATCGCACGCGAAAGTTGCAAAGACGGATCATCGCGATCTCGATTCGATCTTTGGAAAAATCTCCTTTTTTCGTAAATTCTTCACCGGAATCAAATCGCAAAAATGCTCGAAATTCACGAACGCCTCTTCGCGACGTACGCAAACGGCAATTCGACGTAAAATCTGCACGTGCTTCAAAAAGGGAGAAACTCGGTGGAGATATCGTTTGACGAATCGAACCTCCAGCTGTTCGTTCGACGTTCCCGAAACTTTTAAGCGCGTCATCCGATTTACGGGAAAATTTGAACGCGGGCGAGTATCCGTGTACGCGGATATCGTTCATTTTCACGAATTCGCTTCGAATTTCGAATTTCAATTGATACGACCGTCCCATCCCTCTTGAATGATATTTAAAGGGGATGAAAGAGTCGTACATCGTGGTGTCGGATTCGTCGAGATATTCTTACAAAGACGATTCGCCCTATTTCCCTAAAAAGCGTACTCGCGAAATAACGCGTTGAAGTCGATCGTCGCAAATTCCTTCCGACTCTCGGGGAAAGTCCCTTTCGTTATCCGAGATCGAAAATGGCGAGGAACTCTCCGTTACGCTGCGGTTATCTCTCGTTATCCGTCGGACCTCCCCCGGGTGATCGTCCCGTTTAACGTGGGACTCGGGCTACGCGCCGCGCTCCAAATTAGATCTCGTTGGCCTCGGGGCGCTCTGTAAAGGAGACGTCGTGCTCAGAGCTCGTTTCCTCCATCCAATGTTCCGAAGTCGAGAATGCGACGGGCGAATTTATGAAATATTGTCGGAAGAAGGGAGTGCGAGTTGTCATTCGATAAAAATCCGACCGATCCGTCGTATACCGTAATCCGAAACCGCTAGATCTTGACGAGGCGATTTCGCGACGAGCTCCGAAAACGAATTTTTATGATAATCCGCGCGACCCTATCGAGTTTCGGTCCGTCTTATTGCATTCTTCATTTCGCACGTGTCAGCTGCGGATGCCGAATGGACGTTCTCACGAATCCCTGAAAACGCAATTTATGCGTCGAGTGTGTAATATACTTATGCGATATTACTTTTCGCCGTCCTTGGCCGATTGATCTCTCGGACGAACTCGATATCGTTCCTTGTAAATACCTAAACGCCCGAGAAGGTGCATCTGGATTTCCGTAGCGCGCGGCAGCTCGTACAATCGAGGCGCGTCGATCGAAACGGTACAACCGAACGAACTTCGCGCGATATATGTACATAGAGACGTCAATCGTCCTGGCGCGGTGGGACGGCTCGGACAGGGAAGAGCGGGGGAAGATACCGCTGACCGAGAGATAACAGAGTCTACGTGTTAAATCCATTAACGCCACCAGTGGGTAATGGGTTTACACGGCGCCGAAGTGGCTGAACTCGCGGTGTGTACCTATCACGGTGTCGACGGTGAATGCAGCGTCGTCCTCTTCCTCTCATACTTTCCCTCCCTTCACTCTCCTTCTCTCTCTCTCTCTCTCTCTCTCTCTCTCTCTCGTCCGACGCGTTCAGATATATAAAATTATATGAAAATACAGAATACTTCACTCGCTATGGAAAAATGTTATTCCTGCTCCGGATTTCGGTGAAACTCAGCCTATGATCTTTGTGGTGATTTTCGAGGCGCTTAAACGACTCTCGCCGGGTATAATATATTATATTTATTATGTCTTTATATATTATACCCGGCGAGAGTCGTTTAAGCGCCTCGAAAACCATGAGGCAATAACCCATGGGAGACCATAGAGCGCTCGCCCCACATGGATGAGTTTCGCTCACCGCGAGAATCTACTGTAGCGTGATTCGGCTCGCCTCGCTATCACTCGTCTCATATCGGCTCGCCACGAGGTAAGCTATAGCGAAGCGAGGCAGGTGACGTCACAGGTCTCTCGCGGCGAGCGTGGCGACGGTGTGAGGTGAGCCAGCCCGGGCGGCCGCGCAGGCGAGCGCCCTATGGTCCACCAGGGGTTGGTGCTTCATGGTTTTCGAGGCGCTTAAACGACTCGCCGGGTATAATATATTATATCTATTATGTCTTTATATATTATACCCGGCGAGTCGTTTAAGCGCCTCGAAAATCACCACAAAGACCATAGGCTGAGTTTCACCGAAATCCGGAGCAGGATTAAAATTTTTCCATAGCGAGTGAAGTATTCTGTATTTCTATATAATTTACGTAATTCCAGTATAGAAGCTAGATTATAACTTTTTTATAACTCTTAACTGACGTCGTACAATTTGTATAACGTAGACGATCGATTGAATTACGATCTCAGGGATTTCACGACGCCAATCGAAGGTTAAGCTCCTTAGTCAATCCATCGCGATTTTATTTTACTGCATTTTTCCGCGATGACTATTATAACCAACAAACTTAGATAGTTTAATCAGAGAATCCAATGAGATTAACTCAATTCCGACTATCGCTCTAATATATTCAAAGCGATCTTCAGTTGCACGGAGAAAAAGCATTAGTTTGATCTGCTAAAAATTACTTTTAGAGTCGCAAGTAATTATTTATTTACCTCAATTTGATCTTTCTTCATATTAATAAAATATTTCTTCCTTCCAGTTACCTAATAATTCGCATGATCGTGAGGAGGAGAATCGTTGTCGTGCGCTCGATTTTTAATAGTAGTGTTCATCGATATCAGTTGAGGATTAAAACGTATAATCTAGCTCTTTCGCTTTACTTTACTCGCTTTCGCGGGAGGACGAAAACGTGGGTTCTTACGTAGCCGCCGATGTATTACCTATGTACAGGTATATCGACGCGAAAGAGAAGGAATTCAATTAAACGAGGCAAGAATCAGACGGGAATTCAAGAAAGGATCGAGAGATCCACCGATTCTCGACGCCGGTGAAATCCCGGTATTCTAGTCTTACTCGACGCGGAATCCTCTCCTTTGCGGAGCGTGCGCGCACAGTAGTTAAGCCCGCGGTCGAGTGAAACGGCGGAGCGAAGTGGAGATTTGTGAGTACGGTCGGGCGAAGTGGAGGCGCCAAAGTACGGTTGTACGAGGTGCGAAACGCGGCGTCGGGGAGTCGGACGGGAAAATTCTCGTATCATGAATACTTCGGACAATCCGATTCGTAATAACCGATCGACATCTTCAAATGGGAACCACGGAACGACGGCGGTCCTTTCTCCGTATCGTTCGCATAAATCTCACTTCGTACGACGGTCGATTTTACGTAATTTATAAAGGCGACGAGAAGGAAGAAACCGAGAGCCGAGCTCATCGATATTCCCAGAGGCAACGACCCGCTACAAACCTTTCGATCCGGTGCATCAATCACTCCCCGCGCAATCCCGTCTCCGTTTGAGCTAATTTTTGCATAATCGCGCTTCTCCGTGGGAAAAGCGCGCGCCGTTCCATGCTCTCTCTCTCTCTCTCTCTCCCTCTCTCTCCCGCGGTTGCATCGTTCATCAATTCGAGCCCTCCCGCGTATCGATCGCCCGCTTTCACCCTCGTCGCACACCCGCATCGCAGCCTCTTTAGGCGCTACGGTCTACTAAACGCTCGTTAGCGATCCGTCGCTAGCTCGTTTACCGGCGCGCGATATCGCGCGCCCCGGGCGATTTAGTCGCTGTCGCGTTTCGCGCGCGTTCTGGCTAAGGGGTTTCAGGTTTTTCCGATTGTCGTGCGGATGCCGTACCCGACTCAATTTGTTTTTAATAAACAGTGAATAAACCTAAGTTTGTCTTTCAACGCAAGTCAAGTGCGTCTGTGACCTCGAACGATATTTCGACGGACATTTCCGGGAGTCTTGTCGAGACCGCGCCGTTTTCCTTAAAGAATTCTCGCGCTAAATTAAAACGCGAGCCTTCGTTCTCTCTCTCTCTCAGGAACAATAGGGTGCCCGTTATTATGTACGTCGAGGGAGAGTAATTTTGCACCGAGGCATGGCGCCGACTTAAAGCCACGACGCGCATACATAGCGCCTGCGTATAGGATTCGAGAATGTTTACAGCTGCGAAAATCGACACGTGGAAATGGACGATGGAATTAAAGTCGAATCGCTCGAAGAGCTCCGTAACCAGATATTGGATCGCGCGTTCGGACGATATACGATATACATATACGCGTACGTATACCTGAGCACTCTAGTGCTCTCTAAAGCTCGCGCGCCCAACCAAATCCCAAACTCCCCTCGACGCGCCATTCCATCGCGTTGCCCCACGTGTTCGCCGGGCAAACTCGAAAACCGAATCACTCGCAAAGAGCTCGCGCGGCAAGTTCGAGCGCAGGTGGGCGATAGAAGGCAGATATGGTATTGGATGGAGGAATAAGTAAGTACACAGAAGGCTGTTGATAATGACGCGTCTGTTTGCTCGCCGGTAAAAGCAATACAGAGCCACAAAATGGCGAATAGCGAGCGCGGTTCGACTGGACGTGTAGGACATCCCCTGCTTTTAATTAACGCGTGCGGCCATGGGCGGCGGACGGAGCGAACCTTCCGGTTTTTTGTCCCCTCCGCCTCTCGACGGGAAGCTTTGGCCCGTGCGCCGCGAGAGAAGGGGGATGATGTTTTCTTTTCTCTCGAGAATCGGGTTTCTTTCAACGCGCTCGCGTATACCGTGTATGGACCGCGCGATCAGGCGGGGCGATATCGTGCGCGAGGGGTTGCAATATCGAACGTCGCCGTCGGGAACGAGGCGATTCTTCGCCTCCCGCGCGCGAACCTTATTTTCCGCAAGATTCTATCGAGAGATACGGCGGAGAATATTTTTCCCTTTAATGGAATTCTGGATATTTATGAAAGGGGCTGCTCTCGTAGAGAACGTCGATTTTTTTTCATATCCACCGAAATCTCGAAATCTTCACTTTTAAACGCTTCCACCGACTTTAGCCAATCGGTCCCGCGCGCCGTGTAGTACCCTCGATCCGTCGGCATTGTAGAACGACCGTCGAGAAAGAGGCCTTTGTCCTCTTCGGATCGGAATATTCGCGCCGCGCGCCACTCACCGACGATCCCGCTTCTGGGCGGTCTCATCTGCATTAAACTGATTGCGAAAAGAGCTCGCGCACCCCGAAGGGCTTCGCGCGATGCCGCCGCGGCGCGTCCCCGTTCGGAAAGTTCAGTAATTAACGCGCTAAATTAATTAATAATCGTGGCTTCCTTCACGCTGAGGATTACCGTAAGAGTATTTCAGCGTGGAAGGCTTCTAGTTCCTTCGCCGTCGTCATCGTAGTCGTCATCGTCTCCTCCGGACGGCTCCCTCGCGATCAGTCGTCGTTGTTCAACAGGTTTCATCGAATCCTGTAACCTCGGCGACCTCCTCGTGTCCTCCTCACGTTCTACTTTTATACGGAAGGGATCGATTTTTCTTTCAGAGGCTTTCTTTTTCTAGTTCTCATCGAACGACCATTTCGTCGAGATATTCTCTCGTTGGCTTTCGTTGATTCGTCGCGGATATTATCCGAATAGGTACATCTCGGCGTACTCTTATCCGAACGGTTCTCTGGAAATGAAATCTAAGAAATATCCAATCGTCGTATATCTCGGATCGGACATACGATTTGATCATTTTAGCCGCGTGCAATCTTTTTCTATCTCGTTACGTTTTTCCCTCAGACGCTCTGCTTAGTTGCGGTCGTTAGAAGTTATAAATATAATAATCGACTCTCTCGCGACCCGCAGTGCTCAGAAAAATCACGCTCGACCGATTGCTTTTAGTGGCACGTTTTTTTTTTTTCAGCCCGCGCGGATTATCCGAAGCCACGAAGAGGGAGATAGGGTTATCGCTCGCACACGAGGATGGATACTTGATGCGCGATTGGCGTCTATTGACCCGTGGGAGTAAAGCCGATAACCGCGCCGTCACGACCGATGTCGAAGGCAGCCGGAAACTCGATACGGCGTTTCCGCGCGATTTGCGCTTTCCTTTTCACCCGGCAATAACTCGCCCTCGCGCGCCTCTTCGGCGAAACGCGACGGGCCAATTATCGGCGGCGCGGACGCGTAATTACGGGGTACCGCGCGGTCGTATCGCAAGTGTCGCGCAACGATGACAAACGACGACGTTTGTTATCGCGGCTTCCTCGCCGCGCGTCTGGACGAAGCGGAGGGTAGGAGCGAAGCGATTCGACCACGAGGAATATCCCCTCTTTTGCGACGCGTCGCATCCTTCCCTCTTTCCACTCGTTTCTCAAGCTCGAGTCGTTTAACGAGGGAGGGACGCTACGAGAGAGTCTCGCGTGGCAGAAAATTGAGGCTTCCCACGCGGGGTCATTTGCAAAGAATCGCGCGCAAGCACTAACGAATGCGATCGTTATACGCTGTCCGCACGTTCGTCTCGCGAATAAAATTCGACCTTTTCGTGTGCTTTCGAATCCCCCTCCCTCGAGTCCGTCCAGCGAGTGCGCGAACGACCCGAGAATCCTCCCCCGATAGGGCCCCTCGCGACGAGCCACATTTCTCCCGAGCTCGTCAGCGAAACGCCGACGCGGCGTGCCACGCTGTCGTTAACGCTCTGAGAATTCTTCTCCGCGGTGCGTTTTTTTTTTGTTTCCCACATCCTCATCGCCCCACCCCGAAGTACCTCGGACCCTCCTCCGTTTCGTACGCGTTCCCTTCGACGTTTCGCTCCCTCCCGCGATCCCTACTCTCTACTGCGTCGAGCTTTCGCCGCCCTTAACATTCATCAATCCGCGCCCGTCGCGGAGACGACGAAGCCGAGAGCGGCCGGGACGCCGAATGAATGAGACGAAATCCTCCAGGTTCGGACTCCTCGTGACGACAATGGCACACGTACGAGGCCCTTCAAAGAGAGAAAAGAGAGGCGGTACCACACGCGCGTGTCGGCCGCGCAAGAACGTGACTGTTCTAGGGCTTGCCGCGCGGCTTTGTGAGATCGCGCCGGCGACGGCGACGCTGCGCGGATATAAAATAACCGTGAGAGAGGGGCTGCGTGTAGACGCGGCCGGGCGCGACAGTGACACAATCGCGTTTTGTTCCGCTCAGGTGTACACGACGCGCTTTTCTCTGCTCGGTTGTGTGCGCGGGAATTCCGACGACAGCTTCGCGCTCGTGTTTTGCGGCGACACGAGAGCTTCACGCGCGATGCGTCGTTTAGATCGGATCGGTAGATTTACCGAGAGGCTAGACTCCGCCCTTGAGAGGGTGCGAGTCCTCTCCTTGGCTTCGTAGAGAGGCGTTTCGTTGAGAAGCGTTGCTAGGTTTTTCTTGCTCCTCTTTGCACTTTTACATTTCTTTCGCTCAGCCTCCGTGTCGCGATTGGCTCCTTATTTTATTTATTTTACGATCGTTTCGCTCCACTTCCGGATCCTAGATTTTCTTCAGATTCCAAAAATCTTTGAGAACTTTCTTCTCGAGAGCTCTTCTGTACTTCTCTCGCATTTATCCCTACAATTTCATTACTTATTTCCGCGCATCACTATATTTATATATTTCTCGCGGTTTTCTATAAATTTAAGAGACTGCCGATTCCGAAGCATCGATAAAATCCGTTCCACTCTATTCCCTGTTTCGTGCCGTTGAAGCGACATTATATACCAACCTCTCTCTCTCTCTCTCTATACGTATAAAAGCCCGACTGGAATAGTCGAATAGACGTTATCTACCCTCCATGACGATCGAACATTGTCTCCTTATGATATCTCACCCCGCACCCCGTGAATCGACTTAAGAGTCTCTCCTAGAGCAGTCTCTCGCGGGAGATTGAGATAACGCATCTCTGGGCCAATTCGCGCGAGCGACGCTCCTCCCTCTTGCTTCGTCCCTCGTCGATCCATCCGGCGCGGTAATCGCCGCGCGCTCACGTGCCCGAGTCTTTTTACGACCTCGTTAACGTTATTCGCGGATGTAACTCCAATCTTTCTCGTTCTCTCTCTCTCTCTCCCTATCTATCTTTCTCGGCGTAATACACGAGGAAACGGAAGATGCAATCGCAAGCGCGCCCATTTAGCGCCGTTATTCGAGCTAGCTCGTGACTGCGGAGCACGTACTTACGTCGGTGTACCGCGCGGGTGATAGGATTCCGCGTTCCCGGCTCGCCGGGACATGAAGGAAAGATAAGAGCGCGCGGAGAGGGAAAAAAGCCCATGCGTTCTTTCGCCTCGTGGCTCTACTCGGTGTGCACCGCAGTTTCTCACGGGGTGGCGTCGTCGCGCGGTAAATCCAGATCTGCATCGCCCGCGAACCGCGCTCCACGAGTGTAACGGGCGAGGCGTACTGAAAGGGTGCGCGCCTCGAGAAACTCAATTTAACTTGAACGCGCATCTCGACAAATCTCCGCGAAGTGCGCTCTCTTTGCCATTCCCGCGAGCTCTCTCCGCGTCTCTCTATATGTATAGTTTTACCTCGATGTAAGCCTAATCATCGAGGTGGAATCGCGAAATCCCCTCCCGTTTTTCCCTCACTTCCTCGATGCAAGATTACTCCGGTGCATCCGAAAATGCACGCGTCCGCGATTCGCGTCGAATCATCGGCAACAACTCGATCGCGATCGACGTCGAAACTCCCCCTTTGCCGGGGAGATGATGTGACGCGCGGGACAAGACGAAATTCCTCGATTGACAAACGAGCTCCTCGCGCGGGAGACGCTTTTCGCCATTAGCGGCTTCGCCGGGTCGGTTGGCTCGCTTGGCATGGTTTGTCGGGGGATGTGAGTAGCCCCCTCCCTTCTCTCCCTCTCTTTCTCCTTTACCCCCTCGGAAGTTGGTACATAAACGCGGCAGACTCCGAACCGCGATCAATAGGAAACGTAATTACTTGCGGTGAAACCACTGTCGTGCCGCGACAAACGCCGCGACTGGAGGAGGTGTCTGGCTAGGTTCGGTCCTTCCCTCCTTGGCGGTCCGGAATGTCTTTGCCGCTCGATAGGCCATCGGACAGTACGTTGGCATACTTCCCTCGATATGCTAGCGGATTCTCTCGCAGATTTCACATTCGTTGTTATGATTCCGAGCACGAAAGGACATTACAACGTCGCCTCCCTTTTATTCCGTGAAGGAGCGCGCGGATGCAATGGATCTACGAGAGCCTAGAGATCACGAGCGAGGACACCGTTACCTTCAAGCGCCCCGAGCGAATATAACCGTAACGATGAGCCTCCCAACTCCGCGCCAGACCGTGCGCACGTTTCTCCCATACGTCGCACGGATGGCGCGGCCCGTAGACAAGACGACTGCGCTTTATAGCGCTTCTCCGGTGCATCACCCGCGCGCGACCTCTAAAATCCTCCGACACGATCTCGAACAAAGTTGCGGTCGAATCGATTAGAGCGGGGCGATGAATGCAGCGGCGCGACTGTATACGCGCGACATTCGCTACGATTCCCGTGCAGTTTCGCCTCGATACGGCTTCGCGTCTGCCTACGCCCGATCCTCCGTCACTAGCCGTCCAACGTGATGCAGCCAGGCGTGCGACTGTACGACGGCCGACTGTGAATGGCATGCACTACTTCGATTACGATCTCGGCTCGAACGCGCGCGTGCTTCGTTTGCATTGCCCGCCCACGTGCGCCTCTGATCCCTTTGCCGGCTTTGAGAGCTTTCGTCGTCGAGCTTGCGGGTCGAACGGACGCGGAGCAGTTGGTCGCCATGGCTGCGCATTCGGACGTTCGCGGAAATAATAACGCTCATGGCTCTCCGGTTACGCGGCAAATGTAACGACGATGTCTACGAGCGGCTGCCTCTCGCTCGATCTCTCAAAGGGGCGCGCGTCGACGTTTTCCGCTCCGGCGGAAACGCTGGGTCGCGGAGGTGGAGGTGGATCGTCGCGTAAAAAACGCTCGACGACGGGTGACGTTACCCGCGACGTTTCTGCCGGCAGCGCGATACGATCGTTCTCGAGGAAAAAAAAATATTGTCACTCGCACGACGAGACGCAGAGTTGGCGATTAATGATGCGAAGTTACGCCCTTCCGGCGACCGCGCAGCTCTGCAAGGGAAGCGCGCTGCGGCTTTTTCGCAAAATCGAGTAGACGGGGTGAAAGAACAAGTGAGTGATGAGGGTTGCCACGAAGTGAGATTGACGATAGATCGGGGGCCGGAGAAATTGAAAAAATATCGTCCACCTGCGAATTGGGTATCGTTGAGATATTACAAAATTGGCCAACGCTCGTCGAGCCGCTCGTTTGGTATCATCGCGAATATTGATGATCGATCCGAGAGGATCAGGAGCAGTTATTCTCAACGGTTGAGGAACGCTCTACTCGATAGACTTTGCCGTTGCTCGTTATCGTTATGTTTCGCCTCCTTATTTTAAAAAATGACGGATAATAAAGCTTGCAACGTTACTCCTCTCTTCTCCGCTTACTTTTCTCCCTCCTTTTATGACCCTCTTTGCGCAACGTCATAACGGAAGCGCGTGAGTATCTCTTCGGAGCATCCGATAAAATACTTCGTTCCACTCAAAGATACAACGACATTCCATTCGACTCGCATTTCGAAACTAGTCAATTGCAAGGCACGTATTGAACATTCAGCTTAGCGCAAAGAGTTGCAATGCTTACAAGATTACCCGGAATGAATCTACATTCATTCATCGTGTAGGTAATCAATCTGCTCGGGTGGTGTAGGAGGCGTTGCAAATGCTTGTGTACCTCGATACCTTGGAATATGCAAATCCATGTGTATAGTATGTAACGGAGATAAGCTATCAAAAGGAGTGCACTCTCGTACCAGAGCGGAGGTATCGACGTATTTTCTATTCGTAGGGACGTCGACTTGAATCGCGATTATCCGAAAACCGATGAACTTTAACGTCGAAAAATCGAAATCTCTCTTCGTCCGATTCAAAGCTCTCTTTCCCTTTCTCCGCATTTCTCGTCATCAACACGATGGACAAATTTACATCTCCCTGCCGTGACACCCGAAACGGGACATCGACGTGCCCCAACAAAAATCACATAACTCGGCGTTGCATTTAGAAAACACGTATCTCGGCGTGAGTAACGTATTTTTCAACTGTTACACAATTGAGATATGTGTTTTTTTTTAATGCAACGCCGAGTTACGTGATTTCTTTAGGGTGCGTCGATATAGACTCACGTTTCCGAGCATCTCGGGGGTTCGTGAGCTTTCGATATACGCGCATAGCCGTGTTAACTGAAATCTCGAGTAATCCGCTTCCCTGGAGTTTCCGCGAAACGAGATGCAACCGAATGTCTCCGTAATCGTCCAGGATGCTGCGCGGTTGTACTGAAATTTCTCGCGGAGAGGGGGACGGTATAGTTTCCGTTGACAAGAGGGGAGTAACAGAGAGGAAGAGTCCCATTTCCGGAAACAACGCGAGTCGCACGCGCGTAACGGGATAGTCGCGTCGTTGCTATCGCGGATTATACGCTCGGCGAGAATGAAAGGAGTGACGCGCTGCTTTGTTCCCTCTCGCGAAGCCAGAGCGCGTGCAGAGAGTTCGAGGTCGCTCACCTTTCAACCGCCATGGGTTTCCTCTTCGGTGAGGCAACGAGTTCAGCACCCGCTCTCGAGACGGCATCGTCGCGATACGAGCGAAACTACGGAAGCACGGGGGAAGGAGAGCGAAATGCAATTTTTCGGATCCATATTTTCTCTCTTTCATCTTCCTCCTCTTCCATTTTTCTCCCACTTTGAAAGTAAGAGGACGGACGTATAGTGGAGTTCAAAGGACCAAGATCAACTCTATATGGGGGACAGATCCGCGCTATATGATCTCGCGAGGATATCCCCGCTTTTTACATTCGACTAGGATAAGAAATACTTAATAACCAGGAGCTTTGCTTAAGCTCGGGGGAATTATAGCAATCCCCCTGAAATTTCATCCCCTCAAAGGCGGCAATAAAAACTACCAAACGAAAGTGGCTCATTGTTGGTCACGAAGTATTAATAATTCTTCCATAACTCCCTCGCTTAAACTCTCAATTTCGCTTTATTTCCGAAGAAAGTCTTCTTTCGAAATTTTTATTTTCGATAACAGTAATTTGGAAGAAAAAGTATAAAGGAAGACATAGTAGTATCGCGAGGTCGATAAAACGAACGCCGCGGCTACACGGGGTACGATGAATTTTTCCAGATTCACATTTTCCCCACGTGCCGTCCACCCACCCCCTTTCGTGCTCTCCCTTCTCGAGAATCACTCCCGCATTTCCCCACATTGTCCCTTCGCCGCCGCGCCGATGACGCCGGCGTAGCGACGCCGGCGACGAATAATTGGAGGCCGGGCGTCATTCATCTTAATCAATTTGCGATCCTTTGGGGACCGGCAGACGCCGACGGCCGCGTAATTTACCCTCGGAATGATGAAAATTCGACGTTTCGCGAGAGGAGGGTCTCCCCAGCGCTAGATATCTGTTCCTCGTAAATACGCGCGTAATACGTATAGAGGGTGGATGTTAAATTACAATACGTATAAGAAATGCGCTAAACGCGAACGAGAAAGAAAGAGGCCAAGATCGGATCGACGAAGCATCTTTCAATTTGGAAGCAAGGCATTTTTTATTCGAACCCCGTATACATCTGTACACGTGTGTACATAAATTCGGACGCACATATCGCATGTGATAATTTTCAGTCGGTCACGGGACATTTCCGCGTAAAGCGGAAGTTACCGCGCTCCCCTTGTGCTATTACGGCGAACGAATAGATCGTTTTCTGGAGCGCGCAAAAATATTGACGTTGTATCTTGCGGAAATTGAAAAACAAACGACGAGAGCTTTAATAAAGGCTTTTCGCGTCAACTCTAGTTACAACGTAGATACGCTTATGTACTATCGAGAGAAAATCGAGAAAGAGAGAGAGAGAGAGAGAGAGAGCTCGTCCCCCTAAGTGCTATTGCCAGCCATATAGTACCCGCGGTCCTGAACGTTTTTTTTTGTAACATACATACAAGCGTATTACAAAAATCACGAAAACAGGTTTCGAGGGAAAAAGTAAACAGCGTAGAAACCCGAGTTCAGAGCTAAACCGAATATATCGCATCACTTTCACCTCCTTCTCTCGAAAGCTCCTCACAAATTACACGGGACATCAAACGCTGGAAGGATGAATACTTTTGCGAGAGAGAACCGCGAATAGAAATTCCGCGTGTGCGCGGCGCTCGAAGAGAAATTTGATTCGCCGTCAGGATGTGCGAAGGATATCGGATAGAGCGGGGTTGCGTACGCCTCGAGAATTTCGCGCGGAAGCTTATTTCTATCTTGCACGCGTGAATACGCGCGCGCGTTTAATATTCGTATACGGATGTCGAAATTGTGGATTCTTCGAATATCGATCCAAGGTTACGGCTTCGAAGCTCGAGCGAGATTCGGAGGACCTACGACCCCGATGAAATCCTCGAGGTCTCTACATACACATACTATGCATACTCGCTTCCTCCGCGATGAACACGTCGGAGGTACGCGCTCTGCTTCTGAAATTTCCAGAGACTTTCTGTGATCGGCAAAGAGACTCACCGGAAGCTCCTACAAGACGTTATCCTCTACCTCCTTCGGTTTGCTCTGCTGGAGCTGATCCTGCTCCTTGTTGACGTTAGTCGAAATATCCAGAGAGAGCGCGACCATTTCGCATCCCGCGGGATGCGCTCGTGTCGTCTGACTCGGCAGCAGGCTCTCCTGTACCGTGTCGTTGCCGTTGCACAGCTTTTCGCTCCTGCACCCCTCCGTGGTGCGCGGCGTGTGATCGTTCGTCGATCTCGCGAAGCAAGGTAGAACCTTCGAAACGAGAAGTTCGGTTTCCTTGAAAATGTCTTCCCGCTGTAGAACGCCAATTAAGGACATTTGTGCTGCTCATTTCTTCTCTCCGAAAAAGCTCACCGAGAGCGTAATAATTTTCACGTTTATCGTATTAGAAAAAACTCCATTCGGAAAGTAAAATAGTCGTTCGTAGTTTATATATAAACGAGAGAAATATAAATACGACCGTGCTATTTAAACGCTCACGGCGAGTCCCTCGGTCGACGCGAGTGAAAGCTCCCTGGAAACTCGTTACAAACAATTAGACTACGAGCGTTTCACGGACAAACTGTCCGACACACCCCGCGCGACCTATAGAGTATTCCGAGTATACAGGCAGAGGCGAGAATTATGTAGTATACCTACGGGGTAACACCGATCACCCCCCCGGTTTGTTCAGCCCACCCCCACCCATACCCTACTCAAACACCGCGTCGTTCCTACGTCGCCCTTCCGCGTGCGACGTATGGGGTAGTCAGGGTACGGTCACCCAAGGATTCCCGGCCTTTGGTGCGAGTCCCCGGCGACCCCTGGGCGCCCTAATTGCCGCGGGTGAAACCGACCAACCTGTTTGAACTCCTTGCGAAAATTCTCGTTGAGCCACGCGTAGAGGAAGGGGTTGTAGCAGGTGCTGCTCATCGCGAGGCAGTGGCTCATGAAAAAGCAGAGCTTGTAGTAGGACCACTCATTGGCGCGCTCGTAAAAGTCGTTGACGACATTCACCACGTTCAGTGGCAGCCAAGAGACGCCGAAGATGGTGACCATGGCGATGAGCATCCTATTGGTCCGCCTCTTCCTCTCCCTGTCGGCCTCCTCGCGTCTGCTCGTCTTGCTACCGGGTTTCGTCTTGGCCCGATCGTTGAGCTTTATCGAGACGCACACGTAGCAGAAGGCGATGAGGAAGAACGGCACGACGAACTGCAGGATCGACGTCAGCGAACTGAATATCATGCGAAGTCGCTCGCTGGGCCAAATCTCCTCGCAGTAGGATTGCGGTTCCTCGAGCTGCATGTAGAGTCCATAGGGCAGGGTGACGAGGAGGGCCACCACCCAGATGCCGATTATGATGCCGAGGCAGACCTCGATCTTCATGCGCGGTTGGAAGGGGTAGATGATGACGAAGAATCTGTCGATCGCTATGCTGGTCAGCGTGAGCGTGCTGATGTACACGCTGACGCCCTGGGCGTACGGTACCAGGTGGCAGAGGGTTCGACCGAAGACCCAGCTACCGAGGAAGGTGTAGAGCGGCGTGAACGGCACCGCCAGCATGCAGAGGAGCACGTCGCTGAGAGCGAGGTTGGCGATGAAGAGATTCGTCACCGTCTGCATCTGACGGTTGCGCGCCACCACAAAGCACACCAGGGCATTGCCGAAGACGCCCAGCACAAATACGTTGCCGTAGAAGATGCAGAAGATCACTTGGACCAGTGAATCCGAGGTGAAGTCGTCGTCCTCCGCGTAGTCGACGGCGGCAGCGGTGGTGGTGGTGGTGGTGGTGGTGGTGGTGGTACCTTCCAAGGGCTCCGCGTAATTCGCGGTTGAGTGCTTCATAGTTCTGATTGATTTCGAGGACGATTATCGCAATCGAACCGCGATACTATCCCCGCGGCTCCTCGCTGGGTTCGATCGCCACCGGAGAATACCTTCCAGTCGCGCTTCCCCGCGGGTAAATATCTTCATTCGCTTCTCGCGGGATGATGCGCGATGATGACTCAACGCGAAGCGTTAATGTACCCCACGGGGGTCGGGGGTTAAGCCAAGGCAAATATTTGGAAGCGTTCGCGGCTATTAATCCGACCGCGGGAGTAGGGGAAGCTTCATAAAGCCGCTCGCGCGGTTTTATCGTTCCCGGGGACGACCGAAGCGACGCGCGAGCGAGTGTATGCTTACGGATACACGCATACCGAGAAGCAACGAGAATCGCTGCGCGCGTGTACGGGGCTCTTTTCACGAGATTTTCCCCTGTGCGTGGTGGAAAAAAAAGAAGATCCAACTCTCGTTTCCTCGCTGCGCAGCGAGGAGCGAAGTTTCAGCGAACGAGTCGACGGGGCTCGGGGGAAGATATCTTTTTATTATTATGATTATTATCCAAATCTTATTAGACGGTATATAAAGGAGAGGGTACCGATGAAACCTCTCACTGAAAAAACGATCTTTCGTTTTACTATTATTATAATTTGTCCATCATTAAAACGTTCTTAAGAAACTTCCGCGCGAAGTCAGATGAAGGGACCGGGACGAAAAAGTTTTTTCGGAATCTTATTAATTCCGGTGCCCGTCGATCACACGTCGTGGAAAGATGACGGAGCGCCTTTACGTGGATGAGGCGTCGCGACGACTGCACGGCACTACAAATCTCGTCCCGGATTTCAGCCACCTGTTGACGCGGAAGCGTCCTTTCGCGGTTCGAGAGCCGAGGGGGAAATCTTTTGCTCGCCCGAACGACTCTCGACGGATCATTCGAAATTCTCCGACGGCGACGGCACTCGCGCGACGCGTCGGATCGCGGTTTAGACGATATTAGGCCGGCGGAACTATGCCCGGATAGGCATGTTTTCGCGAGAACGAAGCTCTGTCGAAAACGCGATAGCTTTTGCTGTACTCCCTGGAATCAAATAAACTCGCTTGAAAGCGGGGGGATCGCGGGATTACGTAGAGTGACACCGCAGCGCGGCGTAAGATTACACTTGTTCGATAAGCTCTAATGCATTACCGCGTAACTTTAGGAATTACTCGTTTTTTTTTTTTTCGGAAGCTCGCAACAACAAAGTCTTTTCGCCGCTCCTCTCGTTTCTCTTCCTCTTCGTCGAGTCGCGGAAAACAATTGCAGTTCGTTTTTCAGATAGACATTCACGCGCACGATTTGCTTTCCGCTTCCAATACAGCACGTGAGAACCGTTCGCCTTTAATCGAGAGCTTTTCAGACTTGGGAGCTGCTGCGGAGTTTTTCTCGCATACGGAGATTTTTAACGATCGACGTTTAGAGTTTGATTTAAACGTTCGTAAAATCAAGTGTTACGTAGGAATGTTTATATGAAATACCGTTTACATTTAAAGCTAGTTACGAATACGTCGATATTATATCACCGTTCCAGTTCGAAGAGTTCTGCAAGGTGCTTCTTCGAATTATTGTCCATAGAAAAGTCCGTAGGAAATTTGACGATCGATGTGCGATTCGAAATTTGACGCGTCGCGAACAGCTCGGCAAATTTCGCCGATCACTTATTCTTTATCCCTTTAAGAGAATTTCGAAGCACAATCGAAGTTGTGGAGAGCGATACGAACGCGATCCTCCCTCCTCGCGGCTTTCTCTCGCAATCGCCGCGAGTCACCAGCGACGCGCTGATTTCAGCTCGCGACTGAATTCGGAAAATCGCCGCGACGCTCGTGCTCGGCGTTTTTCGCGCAAGCGTCGCGACGTCTGCCAATCGCACCTTGCACCGACGGCGACGATATCACGCCCCCTTCTCATTCTCTCGCCACGATGATCGCGGAATTCGCGCGCTCTCTCACTCCCCTCTTGTTTCAATTCACTCAAAATGTCGAGAAATGATCGACTGACCGATCCGATATGTCGTAATCGGAACGACCTCGAGAGACAGATTGATTTGCGAGCGAAAGGACTCGATTGTGTATCAGAAAAAGTAAGAAATAAAGAACGAAAGGAGTGAACTTCATTCTTTTACGACCTTTCGGAAAACTTACCTCGTATGCTGATCAGGTGTCAGCAGCAAAATTTCTTATTCAATTATTTCTTATAGTTATCATTTCACTTTTTTAATCTCTCAATGGAAATAAAAAATTCGAGGCGCGCGAGCTCTTTGGATCTTTTTTTCTAAGAGGCCAAAAGTACCACCGCACTTTTCTCTCCCTTACTGTGCTATAGGATCCGGGTAAACGAAAGCCGGTGAGAGAAAAAATGTACGAATTTTCCCCCCTCAGCTTCCACATACGCGGTTAACCCGCTGTCCACTTACCGCGAGAAAACCGTATTACCGGGGTAGAGAGCCGACTAAAATATTTAAGGATCTTTCGTTACGAGCTATCGAGTGTGGTGGTCGGATATACTTTCCACCGAGAGAGACGCGCGCGTTGACCGCTTTCCGAATTTTACGGGCAGAAGTTGGGATAGAGCTGAAACGCGAAGTGTTTCGGTAAGTATTATACAGTAGGTATGTCTCGTTTCGATTTCTGCAGGTTCAACTTTATACAACTGAGAAGCGAGACACTGTCGTCTCCTATCTGCGTTACAAGTACGATAAATACGAAAAATTAACTGAAAAAATAAAGAGGGTATTGTATAGAAAGAGAAAACCAGAAAATTGAATAAATTAAGAAGGAATGATCGTACAAAATATTCGTGGATGGAATCGTTCTCGGGTTAATATAATAAATACATCACACGTCACCAATTCATATTTTTCGTCATCGTGGAAATATCGTCTTTAAAACACTGTCTTTATAAAATACAATAGTTTATTAATAGTTAATCATTTATCATCTTCATCGTAATATAGTTAATCTAATACATCTTTTCTCCTCTATTACACACACAACACAGTGTCACATAATCATACCACTCGTAATTTCGTAAATACCATTTAACTTAATGTACAATTAAACGTACTTGCATTTCCGCGTGTTATTTATAACAATCTCACGTAATATGAAAGTTTGCAAATCTTCACATTCGTCCGCATATACGCTTATTCTCTCTCTCTCTGAATTGATATATATATATATATATATATATATATATATTCGTCATATGTAGAACTATATTATGTCACAGGACTATTTACTTTTTACAGTCGTACGTACATGTACTGGGTGATGCACAGCATGAAAGACCATATGCAAATTATGTCGAATGGACGAGTAATGAAATATTATACCGTAATTTATTATACTTCGTTTCTTTCAAATCTACAAGAAGAAATCGAGTCTCAAAAAGAGTAATTCCCGTCAATCTCTTAATCTAAGTGAACGCATCAAATAATTTATTTACATTATATACGAGTACTGGCGGAATCCGCTTTCCGAGACTCAAATTTTCGTTTGACTTTGATTCCGATCAATCGGCGTACGCACATACCTTGTACAGATGTGCGTACAAGGAGAAAAACAATTACACCAAGTAGATGTAACAATTGTTAATCCGAATAGAATTTTAGATTTCGTATCACTCTGCACGCTCTCGTTTCGCGTATGCCGATGCATCATCCAGTTTAACGTCAAAAACGAGGAGAAACACAAAATAATAATCAGAGCTACTTAACGAATAGGACTATCACCAGGGTTCGTTAATGACAGCATCACTCTTCAAATAAATAACAGTCGCGGCGTTTATGCATATACATACATAATAGAAAAAGTGTTTGAATCGTGTAATACGCGTGTGTGTGAGTGTGTCTTCTTCGTAAGATTCGTGTAAAAATGTTCCAAGTGCTAAATATTGGACATTTCTAGTGCCCGTAAGGCCAAATGTATAAGCTGCGTTCTTGCAACTGCAATGTTCTAGGTCTCTACGTACATTTTTTGCGTGGGAGAAGATGTTACCGAAAGATGGTTCGAGTTGAGTGACACGGGAGAATTGTGATCTAGACCTCGGAATTCTGCGCGCTCCAAATTGAAGTACATACGTATTTAAAAGATATCATCGACTGTGCCCGAGTTCGAATAAAGGTTTTAGCCGAAATTTTTAGCAGAGAAATCTCGAGCCATCTTGAGATAAGCACCGCGGTAATATATCGTACCAGTCGGCGGAAAAAAATATTCGCGTAATTTTTGCGGATAAATTAAAATATATAACAAAAATACAACTCTTGACCACAAATATCCAATTATGCGAAAGTCGCTATTTCAGCGGTACTACTAGATTAATTATCTTCAACGAGACAAGTTTTGGTAGCGTATTAACGCTCTTTTTGAGGCGTTTGCATCACAGTAACGATTCCGTTTAAAAAATTTAGAACGAATCCTTCATCCAATAAATTTCAAGATTGCACTTCTCCGTGGAAGGTGTACTCGACGATTATTTAGCGTTTCGTACACCAATCGTTATTAATTTCTCGCGAAATCTTTCATATTCTTTTAAAAGGATGCACTCGGCTCTCGTACTCCCACATTTTGAATTTTGCTTCGACTTAGGATCGCGATTCTCGAGGATTGGTTTTTTAAAAACCGATTAAAGAAAAACTGTTCCATTACATTTTTCTTCCCGATGTCAATTTTTCTCCAAAACTTACATCACAGCACTCGATGTAATCTACTTTGTAATCATTTTACATGGTATTATAAAATGTATGTATATTGACTCTTCCTATTACACCTAATATTATTAAGTAGAGAGGTTCACATACTTCCTCCCTTTCAAATTAGGTACAGGTTTTGCTGCGTTGATAGGTTTACGGAGTGGCGGCGAAAAAGCGAATGCGAAACGCGTCCAGTTCGATTTAGGAATCGCAAAACTAAAAATACCTCGCTTCTTTTCGCCAAGTACCGCGTTTGAGGACAACCGACTGAAGTAAAGCTCGTATTTCTCAACACAATAGACATATCCTGCTAGAATTATGCGACGGACATTTATGAAGTACAGGAAAGCAATTTTATGATCATTTGTACTATACAGTTGATAAATATACAATAGCTGTGGAAACGGCTGCAATGGATGCCGAGTAATATTGTGATTGTTATTTTTTCTCTTTATAATTAAACACTAATGTTAGAAACGTGTTCCCCTTTTCTTCGAGAGAGAGAGTCGATTAAACAGTCTCTTCACGGTGTACAATTTTCGAAGAACACTGACCTCTAAAAGAAATTGGACATTACCGATTTCTTTGATATATCACACTATCGCTCGTTCGATTTCCGGATAATGGTTCTCCCCGCTTTGATACTTAAAAGGTCAACTACAAGCGAGGTGCCAACGTCCTGAAAAAAATTTATCTCGGAGATGGAACGACCGGCTCTATGGTAGACTCTCGGCTCTGACGATTACGTCACCTGCTTCCCCCCTCCCACCTTCCCGGAACAGTTTCTAGAAGTCGAATGAGCCGCGATACGGAACGACGACATTATTGCAGGAGAAAATTAAGTAACGTGGAACCCCTCGAAAGGGGCCCAATAGCTCCGTCACGAGAATAAAAACGCGTCTAATACCAGCCAACCTATTCTTGGTTTACTTCAGACGATCGACTTGACTTTACAAACCCTAGCGTCGAACCACAGAGACGTCGACGATACGTTATTACAACTAAATGGACAGTGTTTCTTTGATCAGCTTTTTCATGGTGTTGCCCATGGTGGTACTAGACGGACCAGAGGTCGTGAAGGATAACTTGAAAAGATACGGCTGAATATCGGGGTACGAGGTGTCAAAGATGAGATCCAATTCAGCCTGATTCGGCATTTTCGGGAGATAATCGTGCCGATTCATCACTTCGGTGATGTAAAAAATCTTGTCGGTCAACAGATCGCCGACTTTTTCTCGGCAAATTTGCCGCTCGTGCTCTGTGGCCAGTTTTATGAGCTCGAGCCGTACAGTCCACACTTCCCAAGGGATACATTCGGGCTGGAAAGGCCAGCGATTCTTTTTCTTTTGAAAGAACTCTAGGGAGATTTGACCGGAACCGGGACTGTCGTTTGAGCGCAACGCTTCGGAGAAACCGGAAATCTCTCTTTTCAGAGTTTGATCGAGGTGTATCGACGAGCAACAAACGTATGTGAAATCTATGAAGTCGCAGTCGACGTCCTGGTAACCAATGGTTCCTACCGAATAGCTGCCCTCCGCTTTGTATTTGAATTTTCCGAGAGTTCGATGAAATAGGACGCTGTGAAATATACTTGCCACTGCCTCGTCCACCTGACGACCCTCCATGCTGAGCTCGAATAGTTGTGTTCTCGCGTTCATGACTCCTGAAGAAAAAGAGAACAAAATAAGCGAATAGAAGGAGCATCTACCGAAAGAAGTATGAATCTCGGTGGAATTTTTTTATATATTCGCGAATCGAAAGTAACGTTTTAAAAATACAGAAGCGACATTTAACTCGTTTTTCGATACTTTTGAGTCATCGTGGAATGAGATCAGCGTTTCCTTTTCTTCCGATTTAAAGTACAAAAGGCACAAAGAAAGCGGGTTTTGAAATTGAAGAGCACAGCCAAACGGAACAGCGTCCGCATAAATTGGAACAGTACCACACTTTTTGTTTTACATAACGTATACCGTTAAAACTTCGTACCCGATGCGAGGAAAAAAATAATCCTAGGTATATGAAAACGCGCGCGTTCACGCTTCACGAATGGCGAGTCCGTCCGACTTACCTATCTATCTTCCCAGTTCTTTTCTATTTAACTCGCTCTCGGTTCTCTCACGTTCCGCTGCAAAACCCCGTTAGGTTAATTCGCAGCTGCCGTCATCGTTGACCCGTCGCACGTTCTGATCGTTTCCTCCATCGAACTTCTTGAATAGCGTTTCGCCTGACTTCTTTCCCCTCAATTTTTCCGCTTTGCCTCGTAACTGCTCGCTATCGGCGTCGAATTAGGTGCTTGAAATCTTTACCGAGCAACTTTCCATCCCCATAACCGACTCGCGGGAACTTGAAGAGAATCATGCGAATCTACGCGCACCAGTGCACAGTTTTCCGAATACGCATCTGTGGGTAAACAACAGCTGTGCGTGTCGTGCACGCCATTTTGGCCTGTTCGGTGCGCGATGTACAGGCTCGCGAGCATTTAGGGCACGACGTAAAAAAAAGGAAGCAAAGACGTGCAGATAAATGACAATCACTTGCAAATCACGTGATTCCTACATCGTGAAATCGCTTCCTGATAAACTTTTTGCACGCGCGATAATTACTCTCCGGTTTTAGTCTTCATCGTGGCGCGGGGAAAGCTCGCGTTTGAACATTTGATAGGAATTCTGAATTTCAACCGCAAAACCCACACGTATTATACCTTTGACATTCAGAAGAATTATACCGTGTGTGGTAGGGACGCCGATGCGCGCGCATATCCTATGTACTCAAACGTGTATGTGCTACTCCGTAATATCCTATGTACTCGAATCAGCCACGTGGAGAAATCTGGCAACGATGGTTTTCTAACTCTGACGAGACTGATACAAATCTGACTCATGTCGTACCGCCTCTCACCTTTGTTTACTCAAGAATGCATTAATTACACGTTCGCGATTATCTCGTCTTTGTTAATCTACACCCCGTAGAACTCTTACTCATTTTCGTTGCTTTCGATATTCCTCGCTATTATTCATCCTCGTCAATACTCGAAACAATTAGTGGCAACGACGCGCGACAGGAAAAGAGTGGGTCACAACTGATCGACCGTGCCGCGTCTTTTCAAACCACGGTAGCCAGTATGCCGCGGCATGCTCTGATGTCACCCACGAAAATAACAATTGCACGGCGCAGTTAAGCGCCTTCGAACCATTCCGTACTCCTGTCAAAATTCTCTCCTCTCTCCTTTCCCATCCTCTCAACAAATCCTACCGGGACATTTGGCACAGTCGCCAGAAATTCTTGCGTGAAAATGGTTCTCGTCATGAAACCGCAGCTCAAAATTGTGGATAAGCAAAAACTACACATCTCGCGGCATCCGGGGATCGCCGTCTGGTTGTTGCTCGGTTGTAAGAGTTGGCCAACGATCTCATTTCTCTCGTTAAGAGTTCGATGGATATACCTATTTTACCTTTTGTTGCGAAGCGCGTAAATATGTTTTCGACCTTCCTGTCTCATCTTCGTCCCATTACCCTGCGATCGGTATAATTAATGGAGCTATATCTAATCACGAAAAAAAGCTCAATTAAGACCCAGTTTCGTTAACGTCGGTGAATGCGATTGCTCCAGATTTATTTGTCAATAAAGGAGTTTCCATGCTATTAATATACTGCTGATTATTGATCATAAATAAAATTTATAATTTTAATTACGAGATATTGCTCTATTTTCGTCTTACATACTACTAGAGGATGGATACTAACTACTCTACGCAAGATTCTTTCTAACTTCAATGTAGACCTATAGGTATACTCGTTCGACGTGTATTCGCATTATTGAATTCGATCAAAGCATGAGATTTAAGTGTAGGGGAGCCAAGTACACGTGGAACATTATTGTCGTTATTTTCCAGTGTCGGTGGTCATCTTCGTCGAGGTATCACGTCGTCTCACCGACAATATCTTTATTTTGATCGTCTCGACTCTTGGTGAACTCATGTTCGGTCTAGATTTATCCGGAGAATGGGAGGATCTTGTTCTCGACAAAGAAAAAAATAAAGCGACGATTACTAGATGTAGTTGGTGCGACAAGCTCTGCTCGCGAACACCAGAACAATACACGACTGTTATGAAATTGAGCGACATTCGCCACGTTGGAGTGTCTCTGAACTTGGGTTTATTCCTTCTTCATCGATCCGGAAAAACCGCGTCCATATCTACTCAAGATCTTACTCGGGAAGAAATTCAGAACCTGAGGAGAGAGGTGAACTACTTCCTGAATACGAGTAGAATCGAATATCTCGATAAATATACCACCGATCCGTACGACCGCCTTCTGACTCCCTCCGACTCGGAAGATGAATTCCTACAGGGCTTATCCACGATACGACAACCAATTTCGATTCTGAAAGACAGCCCCATGATCAATCGCGCGCAAGATGATGCGGAACGATCGGAGGAGAGGCATCAGATCGAGCCACAACGTAGCCCTTCGAGCCTCGGCAATCAGAGACAGAGCGAAACGAGTCGACGGGTCAGTCAGAGGAGAGGACCGTACACGGATAATTCCGCACGTGACATATATCCCAGGTGTACGAGGCATAATTGTATGGCATCTTGAAGACTGGAAATCGTTGAGGCCAGTCGGTGAATCTAATTTTTGCAATTACGATATTGTAAACTCGAGCCGTACTTAATTGATGTCTACTTTTATCAGCCTAGTCTATAAATGTCTTCTAATTTATCGCATCATCGTAATTAAGATCGATGCACCAACAGTATCAATTGTTTGTTCGTTGTTAAAGATAAGTAGTGTACGAGAAATTTCTATATTTTGATATCATAATTTTCGTATACTTAACAAAATAGACGGTGTAGAAAAAACTTGTTGAAACTTCTTTATATATATATATATATCTGTCTTCTTATTTTATTACTTGGAATATGTACATTTTTAGAAATAAATTATTTATTAACAGACAAAATAGCACATCCATAAAAATCTATACAAGTATACTATATTTAGAAGTATGGAGGGCATGCGTCCAGTCACTCCGCTATGTGCTGTTTCTATTGTTTCTTACAATCTCAATTAGTACGGATTTTCCACATATACTAATTTGGCAAATTGCTTGCAAGCTGAATTGATATCTGGAAAATCGTAATGAAACCCTGACTCCAAGACACGTTTCGGTATTACTTTTTGACCTTCGATCATGATCTGTGAAAGATTTGTAAAGACTCTTTATACCTAGCAGAATTTCTTGAGGGAGAAAAAATAAGTTCGTTACGACTTACCTTCGCTCTTTCTTCATGAAACAACCAATTCAAGAGAAAAATCGGAACGGGAATAAAAGCGGGTCGCCACAATGCCGATGCGAATGCCTTCGTGAATTCCTTGTTGGTCACAATCTAATGGAATAATTTTTGTAGCATGAAATGTCAAGGAAAATTAGCTGTCGCGCCATAGGTAGATTCTTAGATAATTACCTGAGGTGCTACTCCATTGAGTACACCGTTTATGTTTTCGCTCTCCATTGCGTAAATAAACAATTCGACTAAATCACTTATATGGATCCATGGCATGTACTGATTACCACTACCGATGGGACCCCCAGCGCCGATATAGAAGGGCAGAAAAATTTGACTAATCATACCCCCCAATCTTCCTAACACTACCCCTGATCTAACGGTAATTCGTCTGATACCGCTATCTTTTGGAAGCTCGGCCGCTGCTTCCCACTCATGACAGAGTTCTGTGAAAAGGTGGAAGCTTCAGGAAATCTGAGAAACTCACCAGTAGTTATCGAAAGGCGTTATAGAATATATAAAAGGGGAAAAGAGAAAACGTAGAACATCGCGAGCAGTTAAATTTTTCGACCAACCTGACAGGAAATCATAAGCCTCGCATTTGCTATCCTCTGTATACTCTATATCGCTTGGCTTGTAATACGCAACTCCAGAAATAGTAGCAAATACTTTAGCCTCGGTATCGACGATCGCTTTCGCTAAAGCTTTGGTGGTTTGGACCCGACTGTTCCAAACGTTTTGTTTGAAACCCGGGCTCCAGTTTTGCATGGGGTCCAATATATTCTGACCAGCTACGTTAACCACAGCTGATATTTCTTTCGGAAGACCGTATGCTTCTAAATCGTACTAAATCAGATTGAAACGATAGGCTATTGTTCGTAGGATGCGTGTATAGGTATGAAGACTTGCAAAATTTCTTCATGGATTGTAAAAAAAATATCGCTTTGAAAATCAAAGACCGACAGTGCGAACGGAGTTGAATGGAAGTGAAAATTTGACTTTGCCTCAGAGAGGATTTTCAATTTTGTTGCTGAATCTACGCAATTTGACATATTCCTTACCCATGTCATCCTACTGGGACCAGGCATTCGAGAAATGACAGTAGTTTGAATCCCAGTATATTCGAGCGCGGATACGAGCGCCGCTCCTACGAAACCGGTTCCACCGCCTATAAATATCCATAACCTCCAATTGATTATCTTCGCGATTTTATTACAAAATCGTCGCGACTATAAAGACTAATTAAACTCGCCTACAACAACGTGTTTCAGGGCCATTCTTCCCATTGTTTCCTTCAAACTGCAGAAATCGACTAATAATTACATTCGCGAGAACGGAGACGCGTCGTCTGCTAAGATTTGTTAAATTGACTTGAAAAACAGGTCGTAAGGGAAAATCGTAAGGCGTACTTGATTCACTTTTTTTGATGGTATCAGCAAATTTCTTTTACACGAGATAAACGATAATCTCTGTTATTATTTGTAGCTCATTATTAGAAGACGATAAAAATGTAATAAAATCAGATAAAACGACTAAGTTAGACAAACGCCACAAGGGAGCGTGCCATGCTCCCTACGCGCACGTCCTACAAGAGCGACGGCCGTTCGACCGCGCTGCATATGCACGCGGGCAACCAGCTAGGGTGCTTCGTAAATAGGAAATATGGCGTCCGCTTTGGAGAACTTGGAGACTCAGCTGGAACTTTTTATCGAAAATGTGCGACAGATTCGCATTATAGTCAGCGACTTTCAACCTCAGGGACAGAATGTATTAAATCAGAAGATGTGAGTATCAAAGCGTCGCTCCAGCGTCCGTTGCTATGTCAGTCCTAGCCTGTAAACCCAGCGTGAACGCGTGTGTTGTAACGTCAAATCATCGCTTGGAGAGAGCAGCAGTGCGCACGCGCCCGCTCGAACGTCCATCTTATTTTGCGGCAACGTTTGAATTTAAATAATGCTCGACGATAGCACCTGTTCTTATTAGACATTCCCAGATTACCTTGTATGTTTATTTTTCCAGTCAAGGATTAGTAAACGGACTGCAGGAGGTGGATAAGCTAAAATCGCAGGTTCAAGACGTCCATGTTCCTCTGGAAGTATTTGAGTGAGTATTTTTAACTTTTGTCGTTATTTATAACACGCCAAAACTGATATCAATGCGATTTTAATATATAGCGCGTTCGGATAATAACTAAATTATTTTATATCGTTTCAGTTACATTGATCAAGGGAGAAATCCGCAGCTATACACGAAGGACTGTATAGAGAAAGCGTTGACAAAAAATGAACAAGTCAAAGGAAAAATCGACGCCTACAGAAAATTCAAGGCAAATATGCTAGTGGAGCTGAACCGCGTCTTCCCAAACGAACTAACGAAATATCGGGCAATCCGCGGTGATGAATAGGATTAATTTTCAATCGTGATTTGTATTTATCGTTTAATAAACTATTTATAACAGACTAACGTCGCTCGTGAAATTGTTTGAAGAAGAGCGTAGTCCTTATTTTCCATTCTTGATATTGAGAAATATGTATAGATTGTAATTTATGCGCACAACCGAATATAAATTTTCGTCTTTTAAATTATCAATGTACGCAAATAGGTCGGTGAACTATCTACGTAAATGGTATATTTCCGTATACGTACTACAGTTGTATCAATACAAAATGCATCCATATTGTGTCTGAGCGTGACTCGTGGGATATATACCTATAAGTTTATGCATCTATACAAATTATTTCACAGTTTTCTTGTTTAGAAATAAGTACAAAACATGGACTGAATTGATTTTCAAAACGCTCCATATTTAGTAGCTGGTGCTTCAAAGCACTATTGAGTCTTTTGATCCTTATATACCTATATTTATTACACTTGACTATGAATAGATGAATTCGACGATTGATCACTGACTTTCATCGGTGTGACTGGAATATTCCAATCGAGACAAAATATCGGTAGATTTTTCGCATTCCGAGCTCCTTAAACGCATACCCATCAACTTCGAGCGGAGGACGCGAAACGTACTGCATTTTACGACTAGCGCGATTCAGGATTTTCCGGTTCGATTATACCGCCGTCCAAAGAGGAGCCAGTCGCGAATGAATACGTTTTACTTTCTTTTAACGGGACTGCAATCGCGACCGGTGTCCTTGAGCATCGCAGTTTCGTTCATTGGCCCGCGTGTAACATGTCTGTCGTACGATCGCACGCTTATACAGAGTGCAAATTCGTCGAGCGGACGAACGGAGGCGTTTCCCCTTCTCTCGCTCGACGATAAAATAAATCTTCAACGACTGGTCCCTGAATCGCATCGTTCTACGGCAATAAAAAAAACATGTGCCGTTGGAATCTAAAAATCGACTAATTCGAGGACTCGCTTTTCCATCTTCTCGCGGCCGAACGTGCGGTCTGGCGGCGTTCAGAAGTGAACGGAAGATTTAGGGTGTTGGCTCGTTAGGAGATAAGAGACGCAACCCCCACCGGTTTCCCCGCGCTCCCACTCTCCTTTCGCCATGAATGTGAGGTGGATAAAACGGTATTACAGAAGGCGAATGAGATTTCGACTTCCAGTTCGCCTGTCGATCGCCCTGGCGATAGTCATCGTCGTTATGTTCGCTATTCTTATAGCGGCTCTCTTGCATCAGGCTGTCGGGATTAATGTCGAGGAGCTGAGGTGAGCTGAGACGATCGGAGGGGTTTCGCGATTAATCATTTTCCGCGATCGTTGCGCATTCGCTATACTATCATGCGTACATGTACATATATCGCATGCGCGACTTTGGCCCGTCATAGTTTGAATGAATTACGAAGAGAGAACTTCAGCAAATCGTTAATTCTTGAATTCCTTAATATTCCTTGATATTTCTCAATATTTTTTCTTTCTATTCTACGTAAAACGAAAGTTACTCTTGTCCTATCTGATTTCCGATAGCCTTTTGAGTAGGAGAGAGGGGACTCGCTGATAATTATTTTTCATAGCAAATCGGGTCGCGCCAATCCTTACCCAATTACACACTATCAGCTACCGTCAAATCATATAATTTGATAATACGCACATTGCCTCTGCCACTATTTCATTCGCGCGAACTACTTGCGAGTGTATTTCTGTTCACGGGCACCGTTATGATACGCCTTCGCAAGATCGCGCCGAGTACAGGTCGCTTCATCCGAAACGGTCCGCGGTGATCGGTGAAAGCAACAGGTGACCGCTGTTGCTAGGAAACAGACCGTGAATTGATACGCGGGTTATTCATCTTTCTCCGTGACGGCTTCGTTAGATTCAATTTGTAGAAAGTTTCTGAATCGCGCATCTTGACTTCGCAAGTGAGGGTCGGAAAGGTTCTTTTGGCTGTAAAGGGAGACAAAATTGTAGAGCGCACAGTACAGTAATTGTTATCGCTTCCGATAATCGAATTATTGTCGACTTTCTCATGAAGTCGTAAGAACGGTTTACGACCTTCACTCGTTATCGCTATAATGGTCTAGGGTTTAGAGTACAATACAGGGTTTAATGTACAAGTGGTTCAGATACACGTATTCGATCTATCGCGCCTTCCGGCGAATTTTACAAACAATATCTTTCCGTCGACCTCAGAAACACTTTCGCGAAAATCGTTTCAGCGCAGAGTAGACATATGTATTTAGAATGTAACTCGTGCCAATTGATTTTACGTTCGTTCACATTCGATCCTGTATCACGAATACATTTGTTATCCTCCAGTACACCATGGCACTACTATTGCGATGCGGGTCTCTGCAAAAAGGGAGCAATCACGGAGAACGTGACAGTGCCATTATCACTGGAATTATGTCAGATCTTTTGCGACGACGCCGGTTCGCTTTGGCCCAAACCTACGGGACATTTATCCTTGGGCAACTTCGTGGCCCAGTTAAATACAGAAAATATTGAACTCTCTGGCATAAGTTTGAAATCGAAAGCCGGTACACTTCTTCAGCGCAATTTGAACGAGATCAAAAAGCACATTCGAAAGCGGGCGGGGGTCTATGCTAAAAAGGGCGGTAAGGGGCTGGCGGTGCACATATCGAATAAGATCGACGATTCTAACGTTGTGTTGACGTTGGACACGAAAGAAAATTATACGCTTCACATCTACGAACTCGAGGATAACAGGGTATGTTGGTTGTATTCCTTTAAAAATTATTCTCGTATGTGTTTTTCGTCGTTTTCGGACACTTCGTGTATAGGTACGTATTATGTACTATGATATGCGACACGTCGAAATTCACCGGGTCACAAAATTCAAATTCATTGCGAGTTTATCAATCGCTTCACTAATTTGTCGCGACTGATCGAACGCGACGATTGCCTCGTCTTTATCTTTGGAATGTTCATCGAACTATCTACTAATATAACGGAATATTTTGGAGGTAAACTAAACATTCGATTTTCTTTCAAGTGTGGAAAATTACTCCGTCTTGAAAGACGTGCGATTTATTTGCAAAAGTACGAAGAATTTAAATCGTAAATTAAAATCTCTCCGAAACGATAGATAAACGCATCGATCACCGCCGAAACTTACTTCGGCGCCCGTCACGCCCTGGAGACATTGTCCCAGTTGATCGTTTTTAACGAGCTGAGGAACGAGATCGTCGTAGTCAGAGATGCGTATATCGTGGACGGTCCGGTTTATCCTTACCGAGGAGTCGGCCTGGATACCACGAGGAATTTCATGAGCAAATCCTCTATTCTGCGCACCATCGAAGCCATGTCCATGTCCAAGCTGAACACCTTCCACTGGCACATCACCGATTCGCACAGCTTCCCCTATGTCAGCAGCACCTGGCCCAATATGTCACTATACGGAGCGTATACGCCCCAGAAGATTTACACGCAGAGCGACATCGAGGAAATCGTTGACTTTGGTCTCTTACACGGCGTTAGGGTGGTGCCGGAGCTCGATGCACCGGCTCACGTCGGCGAAGGGTGGCAGTGGGTGAGTTCATTGAACGCTGCGTGGAGGAAAGGGCGCCAGCGAGGCGACGTTTCGAATTTCGTGGTCTTCAGGTGGGAGACAACGCGGTGTTGTGCTTCAAAGCGGAGCCCTGGAAGAACTTCTGCGTGGAGCCTCCTTGCGGCCAACTGAATCCCGCCAGCGATCGGGTTTACGAGATCCTGGAAGGGTTGTACAAGGATATGATCAGAGATTTTCATCCCGATATCTTTCACATGGGTGGAGACGAGATCAACATCGGTTGTTGGAAGACCTCGAACGTTCTGAAGGACTGGATGAAGAAGAGGGGCTGGAATACCACAGACTCGGACTTCGTAAAGGCGTGGGATTACTTTCAGACGAAGGCTTTCGAGAAACTGACGATTGCCAACGGAGGCAAGGAAATTCCAGCGATTATCTGGACCAGTGAATTGACCAACGAGGAGAATATTCACTTATTGGATCCAAAGAAGTACATCATCCAGATATGGACCACAAGGACGGACGCGAGTATCGCGAGACTCATCAAGAACAAATTCAGGATCATCTTCTCGAATTACGACGCTCTGTATCTAGACTGCGGGTGGGTCATGGGTGAAGATTTGTCGTACGTTAACGGGAATTTTTTAGATGAAATGTTTTAAATCAAATTCGATATCTTCAGCTTCGGAGCGTGGGTCGGGAGAGGTAACAACTGGTGCTCACCTTATAAGGGATGGCAGACCGTTTACGACAATTCGCCAAAGACTATTCTGTTCGAACAAAATTTCACTGCTGGCGATAGAAACCTCATACTCGGTGAGTTTTTCTTTTTTTTTCTTTAACGGGGAAAACTTCACGAAATTATCGAAAGATTTTCCGAAAAACCATCTAATTCTCGATATTCCAGGAGGTGAGGCGGTTCTCTGGGCGGAGCAGGTCGACTCCTCGGCGGTCGATTCGCGACTCTGGCCCCGAGCCGCGGCCTTCGGTGAACGGCTGTGGACCGAGCCGGACGCCTCCTGGATTCACGCGGAGCAGAGGATGCTGAGACATCGGGAGAGGCTGGTGCAGAGAGGAATCAGCGCCGACAGTTTGGAGCCCGAATGGTGCCGGCAAAATCAGGGTCATTGTTATGCGTGATCGTGCGCGGCATGGGCAAGTGGAGACACCAAGGCCGCGCGCATCGTGAAAGTGATGGAGCTGGCAATGCGCGAAGCGTTTGGAGAATTTCCTACGCGTGCGCCGAACGAGAGCGCGTGTTCCGCGAAGGATTCGTGAAGCGTTTTTCCGCCGCATCGCTTCGATTGCTGCAATCTTAGGAAGCGGTGGTGTTCCTTTTATTTTCTCGATGTAACTAATAATCATTACTAAAGAGTACTGTGATATTTAGGTATTCTTTAAGAGATCCCGTATCCGTGTGATCCATTCCGAATAAATACTTGCAATACTTCTTGAGAGTGGATCATTTATTTCCAGTCGCCTGGCCATATCCGTACATAACGCGGTAGGATGTAAAACGCAATAAACGTATCTACAGGAGTCGCGAAAAATAATTTCTTCTTTTTTAAATGCTGAGTTATATTCCATTACGAACGATCTCGTTGTTAAGTATTCCTTGTTGCAGCGCAGAGTAATACGGTTCGCTCTCTGATGCAATTTTCATTCCTTAAACGTATTATTCGACAAGTATTCTTTCAAATTTTACAGACAATATATTTTTTAATTCTCTTGCCGATGATGAAATTTCTTGAAATCATCGTCCACGATGCATCGTGGTAACGAACAGTTCAGCGAGTCTAGATCGTCGCTATCATCCCGACACCTCGAAGAAACATCGAAACAAGGGGATTTCGCATTACTTGCTGTTTTCATAAGTCAGTAACGTTTAAAGAAGAAAGGTTCGATCCGATCGCGAGTTTCGAAGAGGCTCCACCTCCGTGGGGGTTTCCATCACCGGACGCGATCCTAACTTCGAACCACTCAAACCACCCTTACAATTTCAATCACAAAGTCAAATTGAATTCTTGCACGAGAACCAAGTGCAAACTCCCCGTCAACCTTTGGGGTAGTCGCCCCAGTCCTTTTCCTCCCTGTCGTCGAAGGGAGTTTTGACGAAGTACGTGGTCAGAGTACCCTTCCCCTTAACGTAAGTGGGCCCCCGACAGACGAGCTCGTAACCGGCGCTCTCCAGGATCTTCGCGGTGTCCTCGGTGACCTGGAGCTTGCCCATCACGCCGCAGCTGTCCATTCGCGAAGCCACATTGACCGTGTTGCCCCAGATGTCGTACTGCGGCTTCTGAGCGCCCACCACGCCGGCTATAACGGGGCCGTGATGCAATCCTGAAGGAGAAAAAATGACACATGGAAAATGCGCTTAAATGGCCGAAATATTTCGGTTCACGATACCCACCCATCCTCAGTTTGAATCTCTGGAAGGATTCTCTGTTGATCTGGTCTAGAATGGTCATCAGGGCCAGAGCGAACTCCACCAGGACGATGACGTTGTGATCCTGCTGTTTGGTCGGATCCTGACGTGGCATTAATAATTTTAATGAATACGATTTTTTCTTCTTCTTAAATTCATCACGAGGCAATCGTGTCACGCGTTACGAACCTTTCCATTACTATCCTCTTTTCCCGGGCTGAGACCAGACGCCAACATGTATGTACTACCGATAGTCTTGATCTTCTCGATACCGGAGAATTTGGGCTTCAATAGGAGCTTGTCGAAGTCGCAAATGATCTCGTTGAGAAGCCTCAGACACTCCAGTCCCTGTTTGTTGATGTCGGTCTCATCGTAAAATTCCTTGTAATTGGGAATCGATGCGAACAACACCGCTATGCTGTTGTACCTCTCGTGATAGAGATCCTGTCGACACAATGATTTTTTGGATCAAATTCGAAATCGAAGTGTTTGCTGAAGTCACAAGGCTCTATTTTTATCTCGACTCGAATTCTCCACGGAGAACATAAAAAGACGCGGCGGGTATTATTTTTCCCGTGAAAGCTGAGCTAAGCACTACCCGGGCTAAGATAAAATTCGAGCGTCTCTGCACAATCGAGTTCAAAGACGATCCGGAATAGAAGCAAACGGAAGCTGTAGATCACCTGCGTGGTTCTCGTCGCTAAAAAGTGGTGCGCCACGTGAGCCGGGAGAATATTTTCCAAGAGGATCTTATTGATGCCCCTCATAGTTTCAACCTCGTCCTGCTCGATCTTCAGCTTACTCTTCCAGAGGAAATCCGTCCTGGAAGTGTACTCCACTTGTCTGTCCAGTATGTGGAGCATGAGACACACCAGCAGCAGGAGGTATCCAATTTGGATCAAATAGTGGATACCGGAAAATCTGATGAAGAGTTTGGTCTAGTCGAGAAATTTTTCACAGTCCGAAATATTCGAAACGCAATTACCCGCGTTGGAACTTACTCGTTTTGGTAATTCGAGTAATATATCTCCACTACCGGTGCCTGGGAGAGTATCGTCAGCACGACGCCCACGGAAAGTACCATGACACCGAATTTTAACAAAAATCCCACCCTGAGGTGTGTCCAACCGACGACCAGAGCGAGAGTCGCCGAGTACAGGTACGCCTAGAAAGAAGTCGCGAGTCTCACCGGTGCTGACTCATTCTCGTTCGTTTCTTCGCATACTCACTGGAACATTGTCGTAGCCTTCCACCTGATCGACGTCCAGCAGGCTGATGAGGCTCGAGGTGGTCGCCAGGAAGGCGGTGATCAGGTAAACCGAAATTCTGATCCCTTTGCTCAGAGCCACGTGATCCGAGTCCTCCGAACCGGATCCGGACCTGCTGGCGAACCAGGAGATTCCGGCGAAGATCATCAGAGAGATGAGACTCGCCGAGTAGCATCCGTAAACGGTGATGCTCCTTTTGGTGAAGCGATTAGGTATCTTATGTGTAGTAGCCATTCGATAGTTCAATCCTAGATGAATTCTGTTTTGATAAAAATTAATTTATCGGCTAGATGTCGATGGACTTACTTGGGCAGATAAATAGCTTGGATGCAAAATATCATTGAGTAAAGGACGTTCGAGGCGAAGACGTATAAAGGATATTGCTGGTCCCTCTGCTCCCTGTATTGATATTCCTGACTTTTCAGCTTGAACCAGAGAGTCAACGGAGACATCTCCTCGCTACCACTACACCATTGCCTGTAACGAATGAAACGTGAGATTTTAGCGTTACGATCGGCCAGTCTCTAAGGATCATCCCTACATCGACTCACTTGACATCCAGGCAGTTTGCGTTATTCGGCAGCAAATTGGATTCGATCATCGCGATGCTCTGTAAAAAACATTCCATCCATCTTGGATTTCATAGATGAAAAATTAAAAAATGTTTTACGAGTTCTTCACAACGGAAACTAAACGTACCGTTAAGCCGATATTTTTCGCCAACGTCGTTTCGGTGATATTGGCGAATGGTTTGTCCGCACCCCAGCACTCCACATACTTCGTCATCTTGCTGCTCGGCCTGGACCTGGCGCGATAGGCATGATTTACACAACGGATTTTCTCTCTCTCTCTCTCTCTCTCTCTCTCTCTCTTTCTCTCTCACGCGGAGGTAGAAGAAATGCTCGAGGAGCGATGACAAGCCATGCGTCTTACCTGGAGGGTACCGGACCGGGTCCATGGGCTCGTCCATCGCCATTCTCCAACCCGCTTTCCTCCTTGTTCTTCCCAAAAAAAGAGAAACAATAACGAAACCACGATAAATCGTCGAGAGTACGTAAACAATTTTCTTTCGAATTTAAAAATATATTCGGTCGATTTGAACGTCGCTTTTAATCGAATAAAGGAGAAGCATTCGTTTCGAGAGCAAATTGATATACCTAAATACTGAAGAAACTGAGCAAAGAATATGTATTCGATCATAAATTCATATTCGAATAGATTATTTTCCTTGATGTGAAGGTGTATGGCTCTTGTTCTTTCCTCTTCGGTGGACGTAGCTAATACGGACAGGAAGAGGAACCAAGTTTCCAGACAAATCATAATAATTTAGCGAGTATTTTAAAACTTTTAATGATATCGCACCAGTGAGCCACCCCCATTGGCGTATCAGTTCACCTTACAACTGCGGGATTATCGCTGATAAACTTCCCGAGCCGGTTTGGGAATCCAGTCGAATCAGAGGATGAACGGAGTTTGATACGTTTCACCAAATTTTCATCGTAAAGCACTTTGGTTATTGCTTTGTGGTCGAATACAATGCGGTATACTATACGAAACGAAATGATTGAGGGGTGCGGAGTAAAATCCTATCAAAGAAATTCTCGAACTAAAAGGCGAAAAGAGGGTGCAACTTTCTCGACCTTCCCTCGCGAGTAAACGCATGAATGTATGATGAAAAGATGAACGAAGTTTCACGGCAGATTGTGATTTAAAGAGTGTTTCTAAACTCTTTCATGGCTGCGCTTTCGCGAAGGATTTCTGTATTCATGCATATACCATATTTACGGCCGACGGAAATTTTTCCCTGGTTACTTAATTTTTTCATACATAAAATGCAGAGTTTATCAGCACCGGAAACGAAATTCTGATATCCTACCTACCTTTGGCGGCACGATGAGGTACGTTTCGACCTTGTGATCGGCGAGATAACTTTCACGCGATCCACCGTCACCGGGTTCGACCTCGAATCGGCCGTCCAATTGAAGAAGCGTCGCTTTTGTCACGTGAACTCTCCTAAAAATTTCATTTGAACTCGTAACGAACTCTCACCGCATTTGTCAAAGAAAGAGTCGATTAATTTTCTATTTTTTCCTTTTGAGAAAATAAATGAGATACTTAGAAATCAAATACCATCGAATACTCTTGATTTTTCATTAAATAGCACAACGGAAAGGAATATTAATTAAAAATGTAATAGTTTACTCATACAAGCACGTGCGCATGCAACGGTCACTCCATTTATCGATGAAGGGACGCCCGGGCGCGTCCCATCAACTACAGTCGATCCAATTAATTTCTCACCCTGGCAGACCGCCGCTCTCCATGTGATTGGCGAGAGTCACGTCGTCGCTCCACACGTCGAATTGCCACTTCCGCAGGCCGAGTACGCCGCACAGTACGTTTCCGGTGTGTATCCCGATCCTCATGTCTACGTTGAAACCGGTGGCCTCGCGTACGAATCTGCGGAACGGTCGTGAAAGTGTAATCTCGCGAGAAAGAAAGGAAAATATATATAGGTAATCCCGAGAAAACAGTTTCCAGCCGAATCAGTGCGAGATCGGCGCGAGGAGTGACGAGGGCCGAGGGGTGGAGGAGGGCCGGCGAGGGAGAAAAAAAGGTCGAATCGCTCCAAGTTCTCTCGACTCGTTAACCGAGCGCGCCTTGAAGAAAGTTGGGGAACCGGCAATGAACATTCGCCGAGAGTGCGAACTCGCGCCGATAAGAAAATTTTCTCTTTTTAAGGTCGCGATTAAATTCCTCCCTCTTTGTTCGCACGTTGTATCGCTCGGGTCTCGAACATTCTTCGAGAAAATACGATAATTAACCTCGCGTCAGGCGTTACGCGACGCGGCGACGTCGATAAAAACGACGCTTGTTCGCGTGGGGCGCGCCTATTCTCCGGTGCATTGATTTCCACGCTGCACCTAACGGCGATACGCGTTACTTTCATCCCCCTCACCTCCTCCTCTCAATCTAAGCACCGCGGTGAATCAAGTATTTTTCCACATTCGCCCCAAGTAATTCCATCGCGTTCCGCTCGAGTCGGTAAAGCATGGAAACAAGGGCGAGGAGATTCCTGATGTGCAATTCATGAAGCTCCCCGCGGCATCGTGCGCGCGCGCTGGAATGACAAAAGTCCTGTGATTGCTGCCGGTGGTTCGAACTTTTGTATATTCAATTGACACTGAAAGACGAGGGTGCGAGCTCCGCGTATACGTCGATGGTATCGCGCGGAGCGACTTGGTACCAGAGGTACCGTAATTTCAGGGGATGCGCGGCATCGATTTTCGATCAGCATAATTGGAATAGAATCAACATCAATAATTCTTCATATATTTAGAGGTAATATCCGAAGAAGAAAATCTCAATACTTTACAACAAAAATCTCTACTCCTGCGACTTACGGTACATCCAAATGTGATAAAAAATTGATAGCGCTCGTCTAAAATAATATTTCCATCGGGAAATCTCGTTATCCACTTCACGAAGAGGCGAACTGCCCGCGCGGACATTTAAGTCAAGGTCGGTATACTCTTTGTCCGTCCCTCCCCATTATCCTCCTCTTCCCACATTCCGCAGCGTGGTCCCGGTAAAGAGACTCCTCGAGTAAAGGGAGGCTCGCTCGACGAACCACCGGGATGATAACGTCGAAGAGACGCGTCGCGAGGGTTGCTCGATTCTCGTTCACCGCGACGTGGGTGAGGTGAGAAATAGACAGAGAGAGAGAGAGAGAGAGAGAGAGAGAGAGTGTGGGAAGAGAGGGTCGGTTCTCCCCTCGTGTCGGAACTCCGGCCACTTTCCCCCCCGAGAACTTCCGCGCGCGCGACTTGGGGGCGATTAACGTAGGATTTTCGACAGCCCCGCGCGATGTGTCACAAACCCTTCGGTTCGTGTCGCGCGAGCTTCAGTCGAGTCTCACCTTATAGCCTCGATCATCCGCAGACCCATGTTGACGCAATTGTAGGCGTGATTCGGTCGCGAGACCGGCAGACCGGAAACGCAGTAGTAACAGTCGCCGAGAATTTTAATTCGCATGCACTGATTGTCCTGAAATCAGAGTCGGTATTACGGTAGACGCGATGACCTCGTCTTTCCTGATCGAGAATTTAGAACGTGTGAGAAAAAAGTCGGTTTATATACGGTTTACGCTCTTTCGATTTATACGGTAGCCGTCCTCATACGAGTACATATTATGTAGACCGGTTGACGTTGCGATTATCGATACATCAAGTGGTCGGTAGTATTATAGAAACCGTGAAAACGTCTCGCGCGAGGTCAGCGTCAATGTGATCGTATACGGATGACCGGTGGGATGTAACAGGTTTTATCGATATCGTAAAACTTTATTTTACTCCATTTTACGACGATACATCGCGCACGTACGCTCGCGTCGGGGGAGAAGCGTGTTTCTCTTAACCCCTCGTAAAGAAAATAAAAAGTGCTGGGAAACGTAAAGTTGTACGTTGCGAAACAATTGTATGAGTAACAATCTCGCGCTGTGCATCTTTAATCAAATTGTGATTAATGCATGGAACGGAAATTTAATAATAATAACGATATTCGTATAATCGCATGGCTAGAAAGTTCCTTATGTCTTCACAACATAAATTGCAGCGTCATGCGCTTCATAAATCCACAGCTTCCGGAAGTATCAACTTCGTTCGTCTTCCATCTACACCGCGAGCGCGCGTATGATAAGACGCGGCGACGTTGAAATCACTTCCGTCGTCGCATGATTGCACTTTGCACGCGTATCCACGTGCACGTCCTCCGGTGTTGACGCGGATTAGTTTCTACGCGGTGCCCGTTATTTCGCCTCGGAAACTGTCAACGCAGCTGAGTCGACTTTACGGTCGTACGGGGTAGGATGCAAATTGGAGGTAGTAGCTTCTCGGAGCTGTTGCGCTAATTTAGGTATCCGGCTGAAACTGCAGTTCGAGTTGCAGTGGGACTAGCGAGAGCTTAGGGTGGAAGTTGGAAATCGCGTTAAGCTGTACCATTGCGGTAGAGAGAGATAGTATTTATTGGCTGCTGGTTGTATGTAATGCAAATATGTATTGATACTAAATTATTCGACGATATGCGAAATAAAATAGAGTGTCGTTGCAATATTTAATAATATCAACGCGTAACACGGTACAATCGATATTGTATTATTCTCTTGAGAAATCTCCTTTTTTTTAATGTAAAAGTGTATAATAAAAATTTCTAGGAACGCCACCTCTATCGATAATAAAGCCTCCCTAAAACGTTCCATTGTCTAACACCTTTCATTCCTTGCACCACCCCAACGTCACAGCCGCGCAAAGTGTCGCCGTCGCCGCGAAAGTGCATTATTCCACGCGAGGCGAAGCTGCACGCGTCGCGTTCCCGCGGAAAGTTAGCGCGTCACCGCGGAACACGAGGCGAGAGGGTGGGCACTCTCTCGGAGTTACTACGCGCAAGGGTGGTTGCATTATTTTATGAACTATAAATTAACGCTCCGCACCGCGGGCGGTTGCGCCAGCATCAGTGCCGCGTCGCGGCCAGTCGCGCGCTATAAAACCTATGTCACGCGTCGTCGCGAGTGGCAATTCATTTTCCCGGGACTTCACTTAAGCTGGATATTCCGCAAGCCGTAAATTAACTTCGATATAATCCTTTTTGCTCCATCTTTTCTGCCGTCAAGCATAGACGACGAGACGAATATCCACGGAGATGCGCGATACTTCCCGATAGACGCGAACTGGGATCTAATTACCGGGTGCATTCGCTCGTCCGCCTAGCTGGAAGTAAAGATCGGTGGTATACGTGTGTTACGAGGAGACGAGAAATTCATCCTCGCGTTAGACTTAGATGTTCATCGTCCGGCGGGTAGGAATTAATTAATTCGTAGTTAACTAGCTATTTCTTCTTCATTCCGGTACAAGAATTTTCCTTAATATCTCCGAATCGATACATCTGTTATTATTGCAGTATTACCGTACGCCATCATTGCAGTTATGCATCGTCAAAACTTTCCGATAGAGTTAATTGCTTCAATTTGGAAAGCAATTACCGTTGCGGACTCGAGAACGAGCGCGGTCGCGACCCAATCAACGAAGGACTCGTCCGGATTGAACCGCAAGACCGATAGCTTAGCCGGTACGGCTCCTCGGAACCAATTGAACCGCCCGACAACGGGGAATCCCCGCGGGGTCTTTTCCGCGAGTATAAAACGTCAGGTTTTATTTTTCCGGCCTTCCCCTCGTCTTCGCGTCTGTTTCGCATCGTATTCGGATATTTTATCCGCGCTGCGCGAAGGAGGCTGCAATGTCGCTCTCGAAGGATTTCGCGGTGAGGGGGGTGCGACACCACCCCGTACGTCTTCTCTTCCCCGAGACTCGCGCCGGAGTGCGGCGTTATGACATGCCACGTGGCCCCCGTGACGTCTGCCAGAAAAAGACGTTATTTATTTCTTCTTCCTCCCTCTCTGACGAGCTCGTTCTGGCCGACTCCCGGAACTCCTTCGTCGGCGCAATTGTATTTGCCTCGCGCTCGTGATTTATCGTGCCTCCGGGAATTCGATTTTTGGATCCTCCCCTCCGCTCGGTTCGTACTTACGCGCCGTTCATTTGAGCAGTCCCACCCCCCGGATATGTGTGCAGAGTAGTTTCACTCCTCCATGGTTACACGAGTTGATTACATTTTGGTGTTTGCTGGAGTTTCGGTGCAGGAGGTATACATAAATAACGTACGGCGGATTATCGTGGTTAGACACTCTCTCGGCGGAACTTTCGATACAACTGTATATTAATTTCAGAGGTAAAGTCGCGCAAGAGTGAGACACTTTCGGAGATAATTAGAAACGAGTCGTTGCGTTTATTGCGGAAGAAAAGTGCTAATAACACAAACTCGTGCGTGTCATCGGTGATATTAAAATGCACCCATGCGAAAGCTCATAATCGGCTTAGGTATGCTTCGCTCGTTTGCGACGGTGAATGAAGCCACGAGGCCTCTTACGCATACCAAGATAAGCTTATACGAGTAGTATACGTATAATGCACCCCAGACGCTCTTTCAAGCGGCTTTCCCGGCGGTACTCACGTCGCACCGATGGAATTTCACCCCGTTCGAGCTTTCCATCTCGCGTCCCTCCGGACGATGGGATTCCATCTCCCTCTCGAGCGTTCTTCACATGTCCATGGCATCTTTTGCAAAATTTTTCCAAGATTTCTCCGCTTCGATGAGACTTTACTCCTGACGATCGCGTGGAGCGTTTCTTTTTTTATGCAGAGCTGATATCCCCGTGGCTTTCAGGCTGAGCAACGCGAGTCGCAGCTTCGATACGATTTATGTATTTCCATATCGGAAAAGACGCTCGTGCTGCTCCGCTCTGAGAGCCACAAGTGAACGCGTGCTGTAAAGATGGTAAAAGTAGATTTCCCTCGTAAAATGTATCTACTGTATAAAGCTGAATGTAAGGGGGGAGAAGAATAAAATATTTCTACGAGTAATATATAATATTATTTTACCGAGGAATGCCCAGTTTATCGTTGATTACGCAGATACATCCAGAGCCAACTGTAGCAACCAATATAAGGCCCAAGAAGTTGTTGCTCGAATCACCGACGAAATTCCTCGATACCGCTAAATTTGATTTCCTAACCGCGGCACAGCCGAGCAAAGACCATTATTAGATTCGGCGAATACAGTACCGCCTCTCAGGAGGGTTGACTATTAAATTCTAGCTTCTCTCAACGTACTTCCGATGTTCCCCTCTTGGCTCGCCTGCTGAATTCACCGAAATGAATTTCCGCCGGGTCTCTCCGCCTCGTTGGCATAACCCTTCGCCGCTGTGCAGGTATGTCTTCGGCAGGATGGAATTTCCTCGAGGCGCATTCCATGCATACTTCGACTCTTCAAACTTCACCCCTCCACGAGGATCCTCCGAACAATTGAAGCCTCGAATAGACGCGAAAATTTTTCCGACTTTTTTGAACGAATAAATTTTCGGATCGATCGTCCCTCTTTTAAATTCTTCTCACTAGTGGCATTCATTCCCTCTTTCACCTTGATGTCTCTCGCAGGAGCTAATTCCTCCGACGATCCCTCCCCCGTCATTCTCCTCTCCGCAGCCACGCCTCAGGAAACATCCCGACAAATCCTTTGTAAAAAGATTTTCTTCTCTCGGGCGTACGTCTTTTCATCGCGAGGAGATATTTCCCGTCGAAGAAAATCCTTCGAAGCAGTCTTTTTTTTCTCCTTCCTTTCCGAAACACCGACGAACAACCGCGAAACCTGACTAATTACTGCTCGGAGTGAAATTTAACACAGTGAAAGGATTTTTCTTTCCAGAAATATCGAGTCAATTTGTTCCGCATTCTTCAAAAATTTGACGTGAAATGAAGAGATAAATAAATCGCGATTCCCCTTTTGAGAACCACTGCGATTTCTTCGAAAGGCAAACCCCGTCGTCCCGCCACGTCCTATTCCCTTGTGTCGTCCTAAAGCTCGCCCCGCTATAAAGGTATTTTACGTTCTCCGCGTGCCCTTTTTTCCTCTCGTCGTAGAAGAACCTCATCCGAACGGCTAAGCTTCATTCAGCCATCATCCCCTCCTCCCTTGCTCACCAACTTTCTCTTTATCCATCTGTTACTTATAGTCGTAGTTACCATAAACCGCATCGGCTTACGTCACTATTTTGTCTTTCGATATTGCATCATTTGCCGCGAGTGCAGCGAAGGGATTTCTCTATCTCGGAGCATAAAACGAGCATATCGAACAGGGAGAACGCGGCCGCGGTTATCCCACGTCCGATAAAGATACGTTTATCGTGGCGATCGCGTATCGAGAAGGGAGAAATGCGAATCCATCGAAAGTTTTGCTCACCCCCATATTTCTCGGGATTTTTCAAGCGTCCCGACCCGCGGCGTCGAATCATCGTTGTTGCAGTTCAAACAGGGATGAAAATAATCGGTAAATAAAGCTCTCGAAAGCTCTCGCGGTTAAGCCAACAGTCCACATCCCTCTGCTGTGTTTGAGAACGCGCACGTTTCGCCCTCGGGGCCGTTCTTCAGCGGTTTCCCATATCGGAGAGGGTTGTTTTTCCGGGGGACGATGTGTGTTGATTGGGAGGGAGACGAAGGCCTGTTTAAACCACGTTCAATCCTTCAGCGATGGAACTGTCCTTGGTTTTCCTTCAAAACGCAAATTCGGTGAATATACGTCGAGCGTCGTTGTACTACATATGTGTCGTCGTTCGACTTGTGGCGATGTGTGGAGGAGGCGGTGGAGAACAGCACGCGTTTATTTGTCGTCAAAGTCGTAGTCGAAAAATAAAAGAGAAGGCGTAGAAGCGAAGCGTTCAGAAATTTCGATACGCGTGTGTGGGGGTGTGTATTGATAGCATCTCTCCTTCCTTTTTATTTTGCATTCCTTTCGGCCCACAAGGATACCCCTCGAGGGTATTTTTAGAGTTCTCTTTTTATTTCTATATCCCTTTATCGGTATTCTGCGTATCTATTTGTATCCTACATATTTTTCTCAAGGAATGAAGCTCTAGACTTTCACTTTCTTTTATATTTCTTTTTCTGTGCTACGCGTATCTACCTACACGCCATTCTTTATTCATATATGTATCTGCACCTGGTTTGGAATATTCCGCGCTTCGATCGGTTTCGTTTCGCCAAATTTGGCTATGATAAGAGGTGTGTTTAGTATTATTTCTCACCTGTGCAATCTGGTCAAATCTGCCGAAGAGTTCATTCAGAGTCTTCACCAGGTCTGAAGCGGAGAGTTGCTCGGAGAGGGGTGTGAAATTGACAATATCCGCGTACAGGATGCTGAAAGATAAAAGAAGATTCGATGTAGCTAACGTTATTAATAATTGTGATGAAATGTCGAATTCATTTGGTATCGTTTAATTTAATTCTTTACACGAGTTGTTCAAATCTATTTTAATACCACCATATTTTTTCTCGCGATCAGACTGTTACTCTCAGAGCCCGTCATTTTTATTCCCTCGAAATTAAACCATCGGTACCTCTCGAAACGGACTTCGTTTATACGACCACAACGTGTGGTGCCTTCCGAAATTGAGCGACACGTCCGTTATGGGTCTTTCCGAACGAGGCTCGTTTAGGGGGACCGGTAAAGCAATTAGATTGAGTGGTCCTCAGGCCTCCGGGCACGTATCTACTCAAAGCCTTCATTTACCCAAGAACGTGGTTTTAAATCCATATCCACTGTGGCTCATCGACGATTCGTCCAGTTCGAGGGAACTTGCTTCGGTTTTTGGCTTTACGTAGATACACAGTACACTCGCGAACCATTTATACTGCATCTACATATATCTACGTAGCGTGAATTCGCACGAATCATTTTTATAGACGTGATAAAACTTTTCCCACCACAGTAGATTTCAGCTGAATAAACGGCAGAGATTATTGCACGAATGAAATAATTTAGTTTGAATTTAATTACGAATTATTCTCTCTCTCTCTCTCTCTCTCTCTCTCTCTCTCTCTCTCTCCCTCAGCTTTATAGACGTACGAAGACTCACAGCACTTCAGAATCCAAAGGGGTTTAATTCGATTTGATTCGGAACTCGAGGATGGCGAGAAGTGAGGCGAGAGGGGAGATCTTAAACCGCATAGCTCAAATTGTTAATCCGCTCAAAGACGCAATATTATGCGTAGAGAGAGATAGAGAGAGGGTGAGGGGAAGAGGATGGAAGAAATACAAACTCCCTCGGCGTGAGTTCAAAATCACGAGTCTCGAGCGGTCCGTAGAGTCGAAAGCGTGAACCGACGGGTAGAATTTTACGGCGACCTTTCGACGGACAGCAGATACAACTAAATTGTATTTTGCGCCGCGCGAATCCGCGCTAGCGACATTTCACAATTTGAACGCTACTCCATCCCTCTCTCTCTCTTGCGCTCTCTCTCTCTCTCTCTCTCTCTCTCTCTCTCTCTCTCTCTCGTTCTCCGTCCCTTTGTCGCCCTTTGTCGAGCGAATGCCTCAGACGACTTCTCATTTACAATTTAAAGCTCGACGAAATCGATTCGGTTATCGAATTAAATTAACAACCTCTAATTGAATGAGTTTTCGTTTTAATATTTTGTACTTGAAATTTATATTCAATTAAATTGTGTGACAATTAAAAAATATTTAAAAAATGTATCCTTGATTCGATAAATTAACACTTCGTGGATTCCTATGCAGTACTTTCCCTCGTGATTCGCCACGGACTCACCCCTCGCCGTGGGTCGCCAAAGATCACGACGAGCGTGATTTTAAAGCTTCCACTTTCAACAGCGGAGCGCGCGTGACGAATAATAAAGCGATTTGCATTTAACTTTAGTTTCAAGCGAATCGTGACGTCGGATAGCAGCCTCGTGCCACCGCGGCGGTCCTTTATGGGCGATGATACGCATCCGTGCACTTAGTCCCAAAGTACATACTCCGTTTTCCTCGGAACGTCTTCCGTGTAGGACGCATGGGTTGAGGGGGTGCGTTACCGCGCGCATGTACGCGCGTACGCAAATTATACGATATATAGTACAGTTTACGAGCTACGTACGAAGCGCGCGTGACTCGCATTACTGGATACTGGCAGATATGGACCACCCCCGCCGCGCGACTACACGTTAACGAACGCACGCATCCGAATAAATTACACTCACCTGACGTTGTTATGACGCTGAACGTACATCTCATGGAATCTCGTCTGCTTGTGCTTGCTCGCCTCCTGGCAGGCGTCCGCCATTTTCAGCATGATGCTTCGTTTCACCTGTAACGACCAGAGGAAAGGGGTTGCTCATAGGGTGGTTAATCTGGTTAAATGCAAGCTGTGTGTGTCAGGAAGTTTTGTTTTCCAGGTTCTATTTCGGTGAGCAGCTTTTTCACTCTATGTATTCAATTTCTTTCACGATAGGACTCTTCGCATCGTTTAATCTTGATCTGGTAGAGTTTGATTTTTTCAGACCCGAGAAATTAATCATTCGAAAAGAAAAGTAACGGAAAGGAACAACAAATTTTCGCTCTGGAATATATTAAGTATATATATTCGTTCGGTTCTTTGCCCAAGGTCGTCGAACAATAATTATACCTACCTATTTCCACTGCTCTGCAGCGGTCGGTTAATCAACGTCGCCGTCGCTTCCGGCGTTCCTGCTTCCGTCGTGAAACGAGCCTCGCGGTTACGAAGTGTCCCTTCGGTAGTCCGCGAGGATCGTGGAAAACTATCCTGGCGGTGTACCGACGGGAAATGGACTAACGCGAACAGATCGGTACCGGGGCGTTAATTTCGCGAGAGCACATTCCATTGTCGACTATATGCTGTACCATCGCGTAAAAACCACGTTCGAAGATGGCGGTGGAAAAGAAACGACAGTCCTTTACTACTTACGCACCCAACGCACCGTCGCAGCAAATTACGCTCTATCGCGACGCCCCGTGACAGGCTTTCACGGTGAAATCATTATATTCCCCGAAGACAATCGTCGCTGGCAGGTAGAAAAAATCGACGCCGTCTCCCTTTCTCCATCGCAACGCAAAAATAATTGAACGGCATCGATATTTGTATTTCTCGAAACAAACGAGGAGAGAGTAACGAGACGACGCGTGATGGTAAGGGATGCGAGGGCGGCAGTTATGAGAGAGCAATTTCGATTTTCCCCTCTCTTTCGGTATATCGAAGCAAATCGACGAGAACGGGGATCGAGAATGCCTTTGAGGAAGACGCGGTGAGCGACGTGGAAATAGTGCTCGAGGCATCCCTCGCCCAACGCCATTGCAAGGGGTATCGCTCTTGCGGTTTTGGGGGAGAAGGAAGTGGAGCTTTTCTCTGTGCGAAAGCAGAGCATAATAGATATTCAATGGCACTCGCCCGACCGTACTTCGACTATATTGCGCGCTTGGATCGATTGATAATGGGAAATTCGGGATTCATCTCGCGTTCCATTCGAGAAGCCATTGACGATCTTGGATTTTTCGATGGAATGTGAAATTTCTGAAAACGATCGATCCCGACTATTCCATACGATATTCTTCTTTCTCACGATGATTCCACCGTGAGGATATATGTATATTACCTCGGCTGCTATGTAAGCCGGAATGACACTGAGCAGCAGCTGCTCCTGTTGCTGCCTCTCGCACTCGAGCTTCACTCTCGACTCGATGACGGTCTTCGTGCCGGCGAAGGTCCTCCGATGAGCTCTGGCCGTGAGTATTCTGAAGTAGAGTCCCGCGGTGGTGGCCGCCACGAGGAGGACCGCTTCGGCTCCTATCTGAAGCAGCGGAGACAGGCGGAAATGTCTCGAAAATACCGCATTCATCCGAGAGACCAGAAAGGATCTCGAGACGTCCTGGTTACCTGGTAAAACGGCGTCTTCGTTTTCCAGTCGAACCTAATCCTGACGAGGTGTACGACGGTCAGAATAAACGCCACTGCCGTTGGTAACGCTCGGTGCCCCGGTAGGGACGCGTGGATGGCTAGGATCCCCGCGAAGAGGGGAACAGGTCCGCCCAGCACCAGGATACCCCCACCCAGGATCACAGAAGACGTGAGACCCACGAGAAGCCTTGTACAGGTGAACGAGAGGGTCGAAGGAAATCGCGTGACCACCAGAAGGCTCATGGACGACACCAGCATCATCGTCAGGGTCGAGACTGGGATGAGGACGGACGTGAGATCCTGGGAAAAGGAGAAGACGTATTCCCCTTGGATGAAATCATGAGAAGCGTGATCATAGACGAACAGGAGCTAAAATAATTCAAGTTTTGTCGCTTGTATTGTAGGTAATAGTGATAGATGTGGATTTTCCTTAAACAATCAACGTCAGCCCTTCTTGTCGGGGGTGAAATTTTACTCGGCGTCATTCCGCGTAACAAATAGGTGGCTTCTCGTCGTTGCGAACGTTCCTGGGACATTGTTATCGTTTGATGAAGAGTCGCCCGTGCAGTCGTTCGGACAGGGTCGAGCCTCTCGTCGTCAAACGAGGTCTCGTCGAGTGAAAATGAATAGGCGGGGGAAAAAAGGTGGCAATTTTGGACGAACGAAAGAAAGAGACGACGCGAGGTTCTCTGATTTGATCGCGTGACCGTTACGAGAAGGTTCTCAGCTTGGACGGCACCTCGTAGCGAATAGAGGTGTAACTCGTAGTACACGTGTATACCTACGTATACGTAAAAAGCAATATATATGTACGGTATAAAAAACACGAGATACAGATATGTGTATAATCGAATATGTATCCCTCTCTTTTAGTCACGTCGCGCACCTGTGATAATACGGAAGAGACTCGCGCATGTTACGTAATCCCACGACGTCACGTAACGGAGTGAACGAAAATCGGCCAGACGTTCGTTGATTCCTATAAAGCTCGGAGAAGGGTCTTCGACATCGACGTGGCATCTTCGGGATATCTTCACCGCGTCTCGGAGACGCTGAAGCGAATGGCGTCGATGGAAAATTCATGGACTCCCTTACCGAGTGAGGTCGCAGAATGTACGAGCGTATGCACAGGCGCGAAGGGCGAAAAATCTAAATCGTTTCGTCACGAGTCACGAACGAGGGTAGCGAGCTTCTCGCGCGTGAAATGACGACGATCGCTGCATATAATTTCAAACGACAGAGTCTCGGTGAGGTCCTTCGGATCGATCGAAAGACGTCACGTGATCGACGGAGTCCTTATCCGATCTAAAAAAAAAACCCGACAGCCAGACCACTTTGCATTATGTAAATTCTAATCCTTTCTCGCCACCCCCTCGCCCCGCCGGGGGTAACGGAGTACGTACGTACTATCACGCACACTCGGCGCGATGGAATTTACATTGTTAATTATGCCGGGAATAACGCCGGTTCTCGAACTCTCATTAAAACATACGAGCGGCGCGATTTGCGGACGGCGGGAGTTCGGGAAACGTCTTCTCCTTCTTCGAGCGTCGCGGAAAGGGTTTTTTCTCGGGAGCTTCCTCGAGATTTATCGATCGGAGAAGGTGTATTTCTTGCGCGCGGTAAAATAAAGAGAACTGTACTCACCTCAGACTCTTTCGATGAACTATAGGTACGCTCTCTTGAATAAGTTATAAGATCTCATTTTCTTCTTCGATCTTATCGAGTTTCCCCCGACGAATATTGCACGACGCACTCCACGCAACATTTGATGGCTTCCCTCGTAATATCCACGAGTTCATAAAAAACACGTGGGCGAGCTAAAAGCCGTGCCGTTAAAAAAATGCGAGCCCCTCGTGCGTCGATAAACATCCCGGTATATCGAGTTTCATAGAGATCGAAAACGATCCGAGAGTTAGACGAACCCTACGTCGCCGGAGAAGAGAAGAGTGCACGCGACGGATAAAGGCACTTCGGAAAAGAGCCGGCGGTGAGAAGGAAGGAGCTCCCGACAATTATCGCCCTCTCTCGACGCGCGGAGATAGAGATCGCGCGCCCACCCTTTAATCGAATTACCTCCCCCCTTTCCAGGATGGATCGAATTTCCGAGGAGGCGAGCGCGAAAAACTGCGAACACGATGCTGAATCGAATCAACGGTTCGATGCTTCCGGGCGATTCGTATGATTTAATCGGGGCCTGCGGGGGTCGAGCGCGTCGTTATTCGCAGCTGCCCGCGCGGAGGTACACAGCGCCAAACGTACACACACATGCATGTATGTATTTTGCGCAGCTGCATCGCGGGATAACTCGAAATACCTGGACTCGGACGCGCCGCAACGGCCCCGACCCGATATCGGGTTAACGAGGGATGCTCCTGCCGCTCCGGGGGAGCTCGCCCTGGGATATCAACCACCACGATCGAGGATTAACATAGATGGCGAGCCTCCGGCGAAACCGGGATTCGAGAGCCCGGAAGGCGTCGCGTGAAATCCGCAGATCGGATTCGCAGGCCCCGCCCGTCGAATTGACTCGATTGTACAATAGTTTGGTGCCTGATTTTCTTTCGGATCTCCGTAGCGTCTTTCGTTTGATTTTGTCCAGGACAAGACGATATATTTTACGTTCTACATTCGGAAATATCATTGGACTCGATATACCTTCGAAATTAGCATACAACAATATTTCGGAAGCAACTTTGCGATCGTGATGTTTTAAGGATCAGAAATCGCGCGATTGCCGGCGCATCGTGGAATAACGCGTCGGTATCGCCGTAAATCCATCGGATCACATTAGCGGAGATAGTGGTTTATATCCACTAGTTGTCAGACGCGGGGAACTTACGTTGAAGTGAAGGGAACAGAGGGCGACCAGAGCCGCCAGGGATCCCACGGCCGCTAGCACCAGAGTTGCCGTGTAGAGGGAAGCCGTCAATTTTCCCTCGTATCTGTCGCGCAGCTCTTGGAGTTCCGGGACGCTCCCCTCGTCGGCCGAGCCCTCCGCGCGGTGTTCTGCGGGAAAATACGAGAGCGTCGAAATTGCGAAATGTATTTGGAAGAGATACACGCGATATTCGAGTCGATTACGCGATGTTCGATGATTCGAACTCTCTGCGGGAGGCTTCGAGGAAGATGAAAATTGTCCGGGAGGGTGCGCGAGATCCCCGGAATATCGATTTCTTCATTTTCGAGCCGCCGCGCAACCGATTTCGAAGCGGGCTCGCCTCTCGCGTGGGCTCGTCGGCTGTTTGTTTTCTAGCGTGGCCACCGGCGTGCATTAAGTTAATGAAGAAGAATTGCCGGCTCGCTAATGAAACCACTAGTGTCGCGGAGACACGCTAATGCCGTTAAATATTGATAAAGGAAAGGTCGCGCGGTGCTTCGCGCCGTAGCCTCCCGGACTTTATCGGCGTACGCGTACCCGCGACCGACTCGCGACGATCTAACGTATAGGGAGGGGGGTTGATTCGCGCGTAATCGCTTTCTCCGTAACGCCGTTTTCGCGCACCTGTTGGATGCGTCTTCCATTAGGCTCGCGAGGTCTTCTCGAAGGGGAGCGAAACGACTATCGGATTGCGTTAAATATTTCTGAAGAAGGTATAATCGTATACAAGGGTTGATTACAAGGGTGCTTAACGGTCGAAAGATGGGTACCTACTCATTTCGATTTTTCGACCCTCGTTTCGTCGGGGCGGAGGAAATGAGATGCGAAGACTCTATGCGCGCAATCTTCCTCCTATTTTTTTTCCTCGAACCGCAATACCGCGGATATACCCTCGTTTCGAAGTTACTTCCGCGACGCGAGCTGAGCTTGCGGTAAGTCGACGGCGATTGGGTCGAGGAAACGACGCGGAACGGTTTCTTAAACAATGTGTACGACGCTCCCTTGGAGCCACCCCTCTCTCGCTCTCTTATCTTCCTTATTTTCCCTTCGTTCGGATTATTGTACTTTTCCAGAGCACTGAATTTTGCTCCGCGGGCCACTTAATCCTAATTCGTCGATAACGTTCTATTCTGATCTCGTAAAATTGAACGACTGCGATAAAAATTTCTCTCAACCATCCGAGCGTAGATTGCAATTTCAACGTCGCTTCTATTTTCATGAAACGAATGGACGACATACTCTGTATAACGCGTCGTTCGGCGGGCCGTCCATCCCAGAAAATCCGGTTTTAATTATAACGTCCCGCCGGTAATGGTCCGTTTAATTGCTCGGCGCTGAAATATAGCTCGAACGCGTAGGGAGTTTTAGAAAATTCGTGAAAATAAATATCGTTTCTCGATTAGCTCGTCTCTTAGCGATCCCGGTGCTGTGGTATTTGACCAATTCAATTACAGGACAACACGGTGGCAATACTGCGTATCTAGGTGTCGTCGAGTTGTGTTGCTCCTCGTGGAAAATTTGTAGAGGGTCCGTTAGAAGTTTCAGTGGTACGGGAATTAACGAGAGGTCGAAAGAAATTAAAATAAAATTAGTAGTGGCTTCGGCGAGAGCTCTCTCCCGTAGGCCTCCTTTCGAAGAGAGAATGAGAGTTCCGTATATATCTATATATCCTCGGTAAAATAAATTTCCTAGATAGACGAGTAGCGTATAGTACGAGCATGTAGAGCCACGAGTACAGCGTACATAAGAGCGTGTAGAACCACGAGTGGATGAAGCGCGAAACCGGTCAGACGCAACCGAGACGAGCGTTCAGTGATAAATGCGCATTAGTAGTCGGACCATCGGATAAAACGAGTGGCTCGTCTGCAGTGTGTACACTTTCACGGATAGGGAGACTATTCGGTGCGCGATAGCCTGCACTTCAACTGCGATTATCTGCTTTTCCACGAGTCGTAAAGCTTGGATAATTCGGAGTTTAATCATCCCAATTTGACGCGTGGAACAATCTCAGTCCCCAACGAGATATTATTCATGTGACAACAATAGGCGACGCGAAGATAGAATTTAATACGAAGCAGAAATGGAATTTACTTATTTACATGCACCAGTGCATGAAACTCCGACGAGTCTCTAAATGCAAACTTATGCAGATGCACCCGTCCACGCCTCTGTGCATCGCGTCGTCGCTCGGACGTGTTAGCGAGACAACGACAGACGCTTAACCGGTTGCAGATGCGCCGTCAGGAGAATAACTCGAAGTTAGACGAGAGAAAGGGAGAGAGAGAGAGAGAGAGAGAGAGAGAGAGAGAGAGAGAGAGAGGAGAAAACCGTTCGCAAATTGTACGTGATACCGATCAATCTCGTGGATTACAGCACCTCATGACTCCCTCGTACATATCTCGCGCTCCCATTCTCGCGTCACATTCAAGATCAAACGGTATCATTAGATTCGAATGCTCGTCTTTGCGTCGCCAATTTCGTATCGAGCTAATTCCTTTATCGCATCCCGATATCGATCGCGAAAATAGAGCGTTCTATATTTAGTTTCTCGTGAACAACATACAAATAAAACCAGAAGCGTGCCTCACATTCGCCTTCGAAAAACGTAGCCGTGGAAATTTACTCGAGGAGTTTGCGCTTCAATATTTTTCCTCCGATTCGATTTCGAATCCCCCGACCGTGCGAAGATTCCTAACGAAGTATCAGCCAGGCGTTCGCACCGGATTATCCGCGCGCGTCGACTTCGCAGCTACGTCGGACCCGGCAAGGGGTATACACGCGTTAACCCCCGCGTGATATCCACGCCACTGACAACAGGGTGTAATCACGAGCCCCGTCGGACAATGCCGCATTTCCCATTCCGCGGCGTGACTCGGTACTGGAAACCGGGGAAATTCAATTTGAGCGATGCGCGGCGACAAAGGCGACCACGACGACAAAAGAGACTTTTAAACCAAAAACAGCCGCGGGGCACTCGGTGAACATATCATTGTTTGTAACTGGGCGTGTGATGAACACCATTGGCGGAGGAGATTCGTGCCAACGAATTACAGCCCGCATCCGCTGTGTACGAAGTGGCTCGATATCTCGTTGTCGAGTTTCGGTTCGATTTTCCCCCTTCATAGAAATAAACGAAAGGGTTGAAAAATCACTACAAAAAATTCGCCAGATCCTCTACAACGGGTGTTATCGTATCTCCGTGACCGTTTTATCTCGAGAGAGCATCTTGTATATTCACCGAGCGCTCTCTTATCACTCGCCCCAGTGCACTACTTCCAGTTCCGGTCCGCCGTATTGTCCTCTCACGAGGATCCCTTTCGAGGATCCTCACGACACTATTATTCGCTGTCTACGGACGTCCGGTCTCGCCGTCGGCAAGTGTACTCCAAGGAAGGTCCCTTTTTCTCTCTTTTTCCTTTTACTCCTGACACTTCATCCTTGCAAGACCCTCTTCTCTTTTTATATTGCTTCTCGCTTTCCGTTCCTCCCTTTATTCGTTCTCCAACTATCGGCTATTAGTTTTCAAATAATTACGTCTCCTTCGATCGGAGAATTCCAACTTTCTCTTGGGATTATCACACCCCCCGAAGAATTCCGCGACTTCTCCCAGCGCGCGGGTATCTCTTCAACTTTTCTCAACTGCAGGTACCGATGGGTCGCAGGGATCGTCGAGAGAACCGAGAAAAAAAATGCCGCCTCACTTTTCCGTTCGATCGAAGTTATCCTGTAAATTTCGTCGTTAGAGAAGACGAAGCTACCTCTGAACATTTCCGCCGGAAAATTCTGAAGAACCGTTCGAGGGTTTCAGACGTCGAGGGGTGCGTTACCGTTCTCACGAAATTCGATGCGACTGCACGTCGTATGGAGAATAAACGAATTACTCCGTACTCGGCTTTGAAGTTAATCAAAATAGTTTCATGATTTTCGGTAAGCATCATACGCTGAGAAAAAAATAATTGAAGGTACTGGTTGTGAAACGCGACGGCAATGGAATCATTTTCGCTCTCTGGAAAAGCGCCAAAACGGAACTCCTCTCTTCCAACTGCTTGGAATCCTTCGCTCTTAAACGGAGATCTGACCGAACGACAGAAATACCATACACCGCGTGCTGTATAATTCTGCATAAAAAATAACCTCAGGTTTAGGATCAGACTGTGCCACTGCAAACTGCAGGTTCGCGAATATTTTCGCTCGACAGGAGATAGCGAAGAGGAATGGTTCTGCGTTCACTCCGAAGGAATTGCGCCACCGATTCGCACGCCACGCGAAGAGCGCGTTTAAAGTTGGAGCTGGAGTTTGAGGAAGCTGCGAGTCCGTCTAAAGATAGCAGGGACCGTTGCAAAATCTACGGGCTAATCGATTTATCGTTGCTAAATATGCGCGGTGCCACATGCGATGACGGGAGAGACTAATGTTTTGCTAGAATTCGTCATAAATTATAAAGTTTCGCGTATACGATATCAAATATTGACATTTTGAATCATATACATATGTATACATATACCCATGTCGTTTTGATTTCATCACTTTGAATGGAGAAAAATCGTCATTGATTTCGACATCGCGCAGGTGTTTCAAGAAAACGGAAATTCGATTCTGCACGTTGTCTTCGAGAGAAAAGAAATTATGGAGATCGATGAACGCGTGAGTCGTGCGAAAGAAGTAGAATTTATCGAATCGATCCGCCGGCTTTTAATAAACACAACACGCCTTCGTGACGACGGTTCGATAAATTCACTCGAATGACTCATTCTCCCCTATATCTCGATATGCATCTCCGTGATCGAAATTCGTGCGAATAATGGAAGAAGGACTATACCGCGGATACGGGGAATAAAGGAAAACTCTCTATAGGTCGGCCGCTGGTTCCCAAAGTATCACAAAGTAGAAGAGACCTTCTCGTTTTCGCTCGCTGGCAGCGATCCAATTGAACAGCTGATACGCATATATCACGCGCGCTCGGAAACGTACGGCGCTTCAAGGTGCGATTCTCAACGGTGCTTGCGAACGGCGCCTCTTGCCGGCGACTCGATCGTCCGCCGCGCGACTTTTTCCCTCTACTCCCTTAAGTCCGTCGCCGTGCTACGAGATACCTACATACGTGCAACTCCGAACACGAGGCGATTCGAAGCGATTTTTCGCATCTCGCGTGCAGATCCTTCCCCCTCGGGACGAGTAGCACACCACCTCTCGCGTGTACGGAAGAACTTACAAGCATCGGAACAGCGCACCTGACGCGCGCTTTTCCGTATTCCGTCTTCAAAGTGCCCCTCTCTCGAACGCCTCCTCGACTCGCGAGCCTCTACGTACGAAGGTGTACAATATAGAGACGCCATGCAAAGCGCTTTCCACGCGTTCCTCTGGCGCGCCTCCAAGGAAAACTATTTTCACCGCGACGTGCTCGTGGGTGCAGGGAAAGTGCAACGAGGAGCGCCGGAGAGAGGGTTTGAGTTAACGGGAAAATTGCGGATCGTCGAGATCTATTACTCGAAAATAGAAGCGACGGCGATGTTTCCGTGGTCCAATTATAATTAGAGTAAATGATCGATCAAAGAGACTTTTCTATCGACGATTTCCAATTAACTTCGTCGTTACCGATCCCTCGCATTTCACGCGACGACGATTAAGGAAGGTACGGGGTGGACGCGCTGGAGTGGGCTGATCACGGGAATGAAACCGTCCGGAGGTGGCGATGAAGGCACAGTGGCGAGAAGTCAAAGGATGAAAAGTTCCGGCTATTTAAGTATTCCCAATTACGATTTAATTAGTTATTTATAAGGGGCGCGACGAGATCAAAGGAGCTAACCGGGCGCGGAGTTCGACGCGACGTGGTCAATTAACTGTTAACTTTTCAAGAGAAAAAATACGGGGATGAGAGGGACGAGAAAGAGGCAGGAGAAAGGGTAGAAGCGAACTTTTTAACGACACGAAGATACTATTTCGGAGCTGGACATTGTTTGCCAACTAACGAAGCTATAAGGAAGGAGATGAAGAAAATAACGTTAAGCTCGTAAAGGTATACCACCGAGGGATGCAAAATTCTCGAAAATATCTTTCTCCAGCGCGGATATAAATAATTATATCTCGCTTGAAGGAAGTCGAAGCGTGGAATACATATTTATTTTCGTATCCTCTCCCGTTCCTCCTGTTCCTTGCTATTTACTCGTCGCTCCTCGGATTTTAATAAATAGTAATTATTCATGTACGCGATATCAATGCGCTTTATTTTTTCCCATTTTTCCTCAACCCCTTTTTTCTCTCTTCCCCGCCCCCTCCCTCTCCCTCTCTCTCTTTGATACGTATACGCTACAATTCTGCCCGCGGGCTAGAATTTAGACGTCTTTTAACAAACGAATAACTCTCTCTCTCTCTCTCTCTCTCTCTCTCTCTCTCTCGTTCTTCTTTTTCGCTCAAAGAAACGACCGAGATCAAATAGTTCGCGCCTACGTCGAGAGACGGGACCAAACAAAATCTCCGGCGATGCCCTCGCGGCGTCGACGAGTTCCATCGTGACGCACGAGTATATCCGGAGGTGATATGCATATGCATCTATATCGACGCGCAACTAAGAGAGATAATAATTCGTTTCGATAATTGGCGGTCGGCCACCTTGAGAGAAGGTCGCCTTCAATTGCTTGCAACTACGATTCAAATTTAGCTCGCGTATAACGTCGCCTCGAGCGTACGAATCTCCTCTAAATATCGTAAACATGACTTGACTTTAGAACCTTTGCATATACGATTTTATCTGACCGCAAGATAACAAATCCAGTTTGGCACGTTCCTTGACCATGACAATATAGCTTTTATCGACCAGTTCTTCGAAGTGACCTAAGGAAATTTTGGAACATTGTTGGTATCATCAGCTGTACATATAGTCCGATGACATAGACCATACAGGTGTACTCTGACGTCGATATATTAGTGTATATATAGAGGATTCTTGGATTTCTCTGCAGTCAATAACCTAATTATTCTCGAACAGTGATATACTCGTAAGAATGACGAAATTGATAGTTATCCTCGCCATCGCGGCCCTCGTTACTCTGTGTAATTATAATAATAGTTGTTACCAATGATTTGGCTTTAAAATTATTCAGTGCAGCGTCGTTTAAATGATAATTCATTTTCAGCCAGGGCGGTAAAGCAGGATCAGACTCTGAAAAATATGATTTGGGTTGATTGTGGAACTGCTTGTCCAAGGACGTGCCAACATTTGGAAAGATCTAATTGCCCAAAAGTATGTACTCGTAGTTTTTCGTTCGATAACACACGGCTGCTGTATAGAAATTGATTAAGATTTTTCTCGACTTTTTTACCTTTAGAGACGTGATTTTATTTCCACCGATTTTCGTCGAATCATTAATTCTTTCTTAATTTGACAACATCTACGTACGTTCCATTTAAAATATCTTTGCATCCGATTTTTTCTTTCCAGGTATGCGTAAAGGGCTACGCCTGCAAACCTGGTTACGTTCTGGACAAAAGGGGAGGAACGAAGTGCGTTAAAGAAAGTGAGTGTTTACGGAATTTGAAAATTTCTGTAAATAGGCAGGAAGACCCGAACGCGACGTTTAAGATTTGTGCGAAGTTTCCCAACTGTCAAGACACGTGCGAGCGAGCCGTTCAAAACTGCCCTAAGGTTCGTAATTTTTCACACCGAATTCGTCGGTGATACATTCACGGCGATAATAACAAATTCGGCCTCTTTCAGGTCTGCTGGAGGGGATACGAGTGCAATAGCGGTTACATTTTATCCAAGAGTCGCAGTGACGGTGGAAAATGTATCTTGAAATCAAAATGCAGAAAGGGATAAACGATTAATAATATTGTACGTCAAATTCGCGCTCGAATAACCAATTTCCCTAAAGGGGGGGGGGGGATATCGTTTGACGATAACTACTGCATGAAGTGCGAATTGTATATGTATAATATAAGTACAGTTGAAACGCGAAAGGATGAAGATTTTTATTTTTATCAGCGACACATCTTTATCGATCTCTTTCCAATATTCGTGCAAGTGCGATAAAAATAAACAATAGTGATATGTATTTCCCTTTGAGGATAATTCACGATATGTCCTATACATATACAGTATTTATTTGATTTTCCATCTACCACGATGGGGAATTGCGCGCGACTGAAAACAGCACGGATGAGAATATCGCTTCTCCGAGCGCGTAAAAGTATCTCGCCACTCGTGTCCAGCTAAGTACGCGAGACCTTTTCCCCGCACAGCTGGAACGCATTCACTTCCTCGTGAAATTTCCTCACCCTTTCAACGTCTGATCTGTTCCGGCGGAGTTCATCCACCCATCCGCCCAACCAACGAAACCGTCGATTTCGGACGGGGTAATAATGCCGGCTGTTTATAAGTTCAACGCGCTACTGTCCGCGTCAGACGCAGGGAGTCGAACGTTTGAAATAGACTTTACGAGTGCGCTCTGCGTGGAACGGCGAGAGGGCCGAACGGACAGGTGTACGAGTAGAAACGTATGTACGTCGACCGGGTTGGTACGAGTTTTCGGTAGAGGTAGGATAACCGTTCGGCTTTTACGACCTTTTCTCTTCCTACGAATCGAGTCTGTCGAGCGGTTTATCCGTTTGCTCACTATCGCTCAACTTTGAGAGAGTCCGTCGTCGCTTCGCAGCGTTGCTCCGTTCGCGAAACTCGGCGGCGGAAAAGGAAACGGTGTGGGCAGCACAAGTCTCTTCTCGTACACTCGTGTGTCACGGGACGCCACGCCAAGTATTTCATTTGTGTTTCACGCTTCTGTATACCGTATCGCGGATTCCGGACTATTTGAGTTTCTGGTTTTTTATTTTCAGAGCGAATTCATGCGTAGTGTGCATCGCTCTATGACAGCCGGAGCAGGCAGTAGATACGGTCGGTAGACGCCAGGCGTATAACGGAACGCTACTACTACTGCCTACTGTGATGTGACGGGTTTGCGGTTACGACGGCGGATGTATGACGAGCCGTATCTACTGGCTGTGTTAACTGTGTGGCATCATTATTCTCGGAGCTTCGTTCGAGGCAGAAATAGTCACGAACGTATCGATACTTGAATTCGTGCGATGCGGCAGCTACCCTTCGGTATATCGTGACAAAAATTAGGAACGACGTGACGCGATGGGACGACACGGAACATCGCTCGTCTGACATCGACAGGTGACTATCAGCTCCTGGTACAGATATCACGCGAATCGAATCATCCCCCTTCTCTCTCGCTTCAATCTCCGCCATTATTGTCGAGCGTAAAAAAAAATGCGAGAAATCGTGAGCAACGCAGGAGTTGGTTTAGGTGTTCCGTTACGCGTGTTATAATATAAGTTTTACGAGTAGGTATAATGTAGTCGAGCATCGATCCTGTAATGTACGAAGTCGGTCGAATCGATGCTTCCGTCGCCGAAACTACGACGTAAAGTTGAACGGGTGCGATAAGTATATGACGTAGAAATTTTCTTCATCCTCCTCTACCCCCGGTTAGTACAAGCGCTCGAATAAATCGAGACTTGCGGTATTTTAGCTCCGTGACGGCAAAACCGAACTTCCGTGTACACATGGTGCGGCAAAGAAGATTGTACAGTAAATCGTGGTAGGCAAATCAATGCGTTCATTAACGCGGCCTTTAGCACAGGTTACCTAATGGAATAGTCGTAATGGACATTTGTAGGGGATGATGGGTACTGGATAATATTAACGAGAGAGCGCGTTCGAAACGAGGGGATCGGTGTATACATATATATTCGAGAGCATTTATATACGCACGTTGTACCTGCCTTTATTTAATTAATTATCGGTGCTAATTTTATTTTGATACTTTGAGGTGACATTTTTATTATATTTGTTAATATTTTCTTATTCTGATTGGGAATATTACGATATACAATATCACGAATGATACTTTTTTATTACAATATGTAGAAGCTTAAGCAGATTGAACAACGTATTAAGCACAACGCCTGAATTCAAAGCATCTTTCCCCCCCACGTGAAATCCTTTCAAGGAGACTTTTATCCTGAAAGGAAACACGAAGTCGCCGAGATCCCTGACGAGTATCTACAGCTTCCGTTTCCGGCGGTAAAATTATTCGCCGAACGATTTTACGGCTGATGAATTATTTTTAAGCTGGAAGGACGAGTCGCGTTCGTTGCTGATCGGCGACGATTTCGGGATGTGACACTGTTATAAATGGATCGATTGACATCGAACGATTTTGCGTTAGGGGGGTGCATTTTTCAATCCACAAAAATATTATATTTCTCTATTTGATTATGGAGCCGAGAAGAGATAGCTAGGAAATAAGTTCGTCCGGTTTCTGACTTCCAATTCGTCGTACTAAAATGAATTTATTACTGTAATAAATCGTTAAATCGAATATACAGCGAAAAAGAAAGAAGGAGGGGGTTGCGTATGGCACCTGGAAATACATCGTATATTTGGCCATTTCGCGAATCGAATTAATTGTAAATCGTGTGACATCACGCGAAATGTGTTCGCGCTATTAGAGATCATTGCTGCTAGAGGCGAAACGCACGCGTCATGCATCCGTAACGAGGGCATCGCGTCAGAAAGGCGTAATTAACTCTGTAGACTCGCGGAAACAATTCACTCAAAACGCGATTATCTACTTTCTGGTAAAATTTTCGTCGATGACGGTATGAGACTCTGTTGGAACTCGGGGAGGAGGGGGGGGGGGGGGGGAATGTGATCTTTTAAGAAGTACCTATCATATCATTATTTGCCGTAAGCTTATACATAAGAAAGTAATCGGAGTTTAAATGAGTTTTCCGCAAAGAACGAATGAAAATATGCTCTTTTCGCGCGAGACCATCGATTTTTACACAAACATCTCAAACATTATTAGAAATAAATAGGTACTCATCGACAAATCGTTCAATATTTAGTGATAAAATAGATTTTTCTCCCCGAATCTTAACCATGCAGCCCGGTATTATATCATGCGAGTGATAAGAAGTATTTAATTGTACTTCAAGTAACAAAAATCAAGTGCAAATATTAGTTGAACGATTACTTACCCCTCTCCTCCATGCTGCTGAAAATTTCTCCCTCGGGAATGATCCAAATGGACTGAAAAGTCGTAGTCCGGCTTCTCGCGATATAGGTAGTTATTTCCCTTCACTGCGTGAACATTTCGAAGCACGTTTTCACGGGCCCTCCGCGTATCAGTCACGGCCCAGAAATAAAGTGGCTCCTGCCGCACAATTACACGCGCGCGTGCTCGAGTGCGAGGCTGGTTCGTACGAAATTGGCGGGTCTCGTGTGGCCCGCGTTCGCGGCCGCGACGGCTGCAACTGGTGGCAGAGCTACACGCGCTAGAGAGCTTCACCCGCGCAGCTTTTCTAAAGCGTGTTCGCAGTAACTTCTTACGCAAGCACCGTCGAAGCTGGGGGTGGTGAATCCACGCGGGAAGGTTGGACTGTCAAAAGAGCAAGGATTCTTCTAACTAGAAGGGGATGAGTGATGTGAGGAGGGGCTTTGCAATTATCTTGAGGGGACGCGGGTTTGCTTTTTATTATCATCGCGTGATACGAAACTTCATATAGACACTGTATGCGGCTCAGATGTATCGGAACGCCGCGGTTGAGGTGGAATTAGGGAGGAGAACATCAAATTACGTAGAAAGCCATGGAATTTTTTCCGAATAATCGTTTAATCGTTGAAATGGCTACTTTGCTACATGGAGCGTTTACTCTCGACAAATACGAGGTTGCCCAAATATCTCCGTATTCCGCTGCACGGAATATGTATACACGGGCATTGCGATAAGGTAAAAATATGAAATATCGATCGAACACCGCGGCACTGAGATTCACCATCGAATTGTGGTTCGTTTAGCGGATCTGCGCTTCGCGTCGACGCGCCTTTTCAAGAAGAGTGGCACGCTCTCGACAAAAAGTCAATATTTACATGATGAGCGTGGGTCCGCAAGAGTCGCCGGCGTTGTTACAAAAATTCCATCTCCCTTTCGATCCCGACGAATTTGAGTTGCTCGGTCGGTCCGTATCTGAAGAGAAGACGACGAAACCGTGACGATGCGAAACTTAATTGATCGCACGCGTTTATCGAAAAGTAGGATTTTAGAGATTCGCGAAATGGTGGGACCAGGGAAGCGCGGACTTACCTGTAGTCGAAGAACAATTCCTCGCCGGGTTGAATGGCTCTTTTCGCGAAAATGCCGATCCTGTGATCGCCGTTCACCATCATCACCTTGGCGTAGCAGTTCGGGTTGATGGAATGGTTCGCAAATCGAATTTTGTTTCCTTTCCTAGTCGCGTCCACTACGAAGTCTGCAACAGAAATATCCGCGGACGTTGTCGTACGGTTTTTGGCGAGTGCCGAGGACTGCCTTACCGTTATTGAGATTGAAGAGAAAGCTGCACATGTACTTGTCGTACACCTTGCCCCTCCTATCGGCTTCGTCTTGACTGATTATCTCTCCGCAATACTCGGAAATGAACTCGTTCTTTGCGGCGGATTCTTTCAAGAAAATGCCCCAGCCGGCTACATCGGACGGTGCCATCAGCAGGTGCTTGTCTGGACGGGAGAAAAACGGGTTCAGGGAGATATCTTGGAAAAGTTCGAAATATCTTGATAGGAAAACTTGGTAAAATACTTACGAAGTCCGCGTTGCACGCTGACATTTTTGCAGGAGATCTTGGTGATGTGAAATTGGTCCGCGCCACACGTTTGACAGAGATCGGGATCGCATTCTCGCACAGCCAAGTAGCAAGGGCACTGCTTCGTGTTGCACTGAGCCTTGCACCTGCAACCGGGGAAGCGATTCTGGCACTCGCTGCTGCACTGGCAAAACTTCTCGCAGAAGTTCTGCGCCTGAATGCACGGGCAGCTGTTGTCGCATTGGCGTCCCGGATGGTCGCACGGTGTGAAATTGTGCACGTGATTAGCACCTGCCCGACAGATCGAATTTCACATGTAACTTGATCGGACGAGTGTTCGATTCAATGTCGACCGTGCTTGCGCTCCACTTACCGGAATCCTTCTTCAGCTGTATCTTCCTGCAGTGCATCGACCAAAGACGGTGCTTCTTCTTCTTCTTACGGGGCGGTGTAAAGTCTTTCAGGCTCTCAATGGCGGGAATGTCCGAGGCTTCCTTTTGCGCGAATTGATAAACTTCTTGACAAGTCTTCGTCAGCATGATCTGTGCAAGGGCGCACGGATTTCCGGGGAAAGCTTTGTGCAATGCCCTGAACAGACTCTGTTCAGAACCGGTCCACGAAAATTCATTTTCTGTTTTAATTCGCTTGTCAAGGCCCAACAGAGTGAACGGCGTTTGATTTTCCGGTTGAGCCTGCTCCTCTTCCGGCGCGGGCTTCGATTCCTTATTCACATTTTGCTTAAAGTCTGTAAAGATCGACCGAAAGTCCTGGCATGATCCGAGATTCACCAACTCCCTCGAAACCGTCTCACCTTGGCAGCTACCACCTTGACCGTATTTGTTACTATCATTGCTGTCCTCGCTACTAGCCTCATTTCCCGAGTCAACGCTAGCCTGCTTTCGGACTTTTCTCGGGCCAACTCCCGCTCTCTTATCATCCCCTTCTTCTTCCTTTATATCCGCCGCTTGCGCGGCAAGTTTCTCCTTCATGCCATCCTGAAAGAATTAAACATAACTCGTAATCGTACGATTTGCGAGTAAATAGTCACGCGATATCGAGCTACACTTACCAAATGCATATAACATTCGGGCCCGCACGGCTCGGAGAATGGCTTCAAATCCGGTCCCTTTCGCTTCTGTAAATTCGGTCCCGGGTGGCAGGCTTGAAGACCTACGAGTAACACCGCTATTTTCGTATTAAATGCGTAATCAGGTTGGAAAGCGTTAAAGAATCGAGATTGAAATGTGGTGGACAGAGCGATGAACGGCGAATGAAATGTATGATAGTGGATGATGAGCCCTCGACGATGCCTCTGTGCTAAACAAAAAAAGCGATTGACCAAATGCTTTTTTCATATTCAATGATGTCTTTACCTTGCGGCGAGCTCCCCCGGGCTGCTACGATAAATCGGGAATCACAAATTATTGCAATTAATAGGAGTAAGACTTGGGCAGGATTTGAAGAATTTAATTCACCGTTAAATCACGTCGTAACGTGACTCGTCCAAGGTCCGCTTTGAAAAGTATTCCAATGCATTACAAAACTTATTTTCATGCAACATTCGTAGAAACGAGGCGATAATCGAAACCTCGAACGATTCAATTCGTTACGTACGCAGACGTATACCTATACTTTTAGCGTCGCGTTTACTCACGATGAAGAAAGCAGTCGTATTTGAAACATCTTCTGCAGAAGAGCGTGTGAAAGGAATGCATCGTCTGTTCCCTGGGAACGCTTTTCGCGTTGACGCCGTCTATGTTAGGTGTACATTCCGGTGGTAAAACGTTCGGATCCGATCTCTCGGTCAATTCGATAAATTTCTCTTTGAGCTCTTCGGGTCGCCCTTTGTCGGGAAACACGCTCGAAATTGCCTGTAATTTTAGTCGGTCGAAATAGACTATTCGACCTATTTCGGAGTACAACCCAATTGTTGACTCACATTGAATACTTGTATCGACGGAAATGCTTCTCCTTCTGTAGGTTCGGCGAGTGCGTTCACTAAATCGACAAAGATCGAATCATCCATGAAACCCGATTCTCTATCTCCATGAACCTAAGAGGAGTCACGAATAATTTAAGACCCCATTTTAACTAATAGTTTATTCATTGAATTAATAATTAACGGCTGCTTCCGTGATACCTTCCCGTCGTAATTCTTTATTAGCTCTTCGATAAAAGTGCCATCTTGGTCTAATATCTCGTCTCCCATATAAGGTATATTATGCAGGACAGTTTCATCCTCAACCATGAAATTTTGTTGAATGGGTGCCCAGGTGTACATGGTTGGTATGGGAGTTACCGCGTTTACGACTTTAACGGGACAGGTTTGGGTATCTCCGTCAGAGCTTGTGATCTCAGCCTTTTTCATACACGACACATGAGGAGGCATTTCCTGCATTGCGAGCCACATTGCTTTCCCATCCGCCCAGCGCTTTTGCTCCGCCACGAGAAGCTCTGATAAAATATCGATTGATCGCGGAAATGTCAAAATATGCAAGCAACGATAAAGTTCTGACTAAAGACATTTATTTTACTTCTAATCCAAATGATCTTGCTCTTTATTATCTATACCGCACGACACTACCTAATTCTACTCGAAGATAAGCGTCTAAAATAATTCTTAACTCGGCATACATTTGCGTACACCCCTGTCATTATTTTTTTAAAGAACTCCGAAAGCGCGCGAAGTGTATCGTCGCTGATACACCAATATCGAATCACTGACTCTTGCGAACGTTTTACATTCTAATTTTCCACATAGGTATCCGAGTATTTACGTGACGTGCGCAAATCCACATTCATGCAATAGAAATGTTTAAACACTGACCAGTCATAACCTTGCGATTCTGGTTCCAGGCGATTTTCACCTCATCTGCACGTTTGTACCGTTTCATCTGCCTCAGCCGCATGTACTCCGATTTCACACGTTTTCTCCACTCGGCGGACACCTTCGCTTTTGACATTGTCTCGAGATTTTCGTGGCGGAACGACGCGCCACAATAATTAAAACATCAAATCCACATCACACACTTACTGCACACCGCAATGCACTGCTGCAGGTGCAGATCCCTCGAATGGCGGAGGGAATCAGCAGTGCGCGCATCGGTGCTGCCGCTGATGATGTTTAATTAGACTTTCTTGGAAAAGTTAATTATGACGAATGATCATTCGAGCATTAAATCAATCGACTTACTAAGTCCATGAAAATGTCTACATTTATATTGATTCGAAAAGAATTACAAGGTGTAGGTATTGTGATTTTTTTTTGGACACGTCACGAGTATGACACGTCTGACGGCAAGCGCAACAGGGGCTGTAACCTAAAATTTGACTTCGGCAGTGTTTGGAGGGTGCTCAAGTCACTCACAAATAAGAAATAATTGACAGCTATCGAGAAATCAGACATTTTGACACTTTTCGCCCTTACGCTGTGCGAGCAGCGTTTATGAATGACTCGAGCATCCTCCAAACACTGCCGAAGTCAAATTTTCAGGTCACAGCTCCTGTTGCGCTTGCTGTGTCAGATATACGGTATTTTTTTACACGTCATTTTACAGGTATAGCATTACTGTACATTTTAAAAACATAGGTACCATGTAATTCTCTTTTCTTGAATACTCGATAATTTCCAATTGTATTTTCAAGACACAAAGTAATTTTATCATTACAGAAAAAATGTAAAAAACAAACTAAAAACAACCCAGATAACATTGTATGATATTTTCAGAATATTCTGAAATAATAACATACAGATTCCAGGTACCTATACTTACCTACCCTCAGATTCGTATCAAATAAAAAACGAGATAATAATATATTGTCTAGTTTTTTATTCTTTGACTTTATTTGTACGTAATACAAGATGTAAAAATGTTGTACGAGAATTATACCTATCACACACACACACAAGAGTATTTATTTAAAAAAAGGTATTAGCCCCTTTCGCATGATATTTTTCAAGTATTCGCGTATGACGGGTTGCCTGTTCTACCGGGGCAAAGTAACCCTGGCGGATTCCTCCAGTACTGTGCTCAGGAAAATTAGGAACAATACCTACAGTCGAGTGCCAAATGATCCCTCTTTTTAAAAATCGGAGCAGCACAATGCCTCGTTATTGATGGGAGAAATCGTGTTCTTGTGAATAAAGCCATGGCAGTCTCATTTTGTGGGAAAAGGATTATCCTGACAAGAAATGCGCTCTTTAAAACACCCAAACGTCACGGCTACATCGTTCTGTAAGACGTCGTTATTTATGTATCGTTTTAGGTTATCCCTCGTCGCTCTACATTCGCAATCGGAGTTTCCATAAAATATATTTTACCGCTAATCTCTCACGCGGTTCACGATGAGAGCATCGACACACGATATAACTTCTCCATCAGCGTTCCAGAGATCGGCGAGGACTTGCCCGACAAGAACCCCCTGCTGAAAGATGACGGTCTACCTGAATTCAATCGGATAACTATAGAAAGATGTATAGCCGCTATCAGCAAACAAACGTTGGAGTTCGAACAAACCGTCAAAAACATAGAGGAGACTCTAGAAAGTAAGTCAAGACTATGTTGCATTTAATATATCCAAGGGACACCATCCACTTGAATTATGAGCAAAGAAATCGGTTGCTTCATACTTTTACCTACAACAAATTTCCTTTCTTATGCAGCCAATGAAAGCTGTGATTTATTTAACAACGTATTGAATCCCATGGAAGATTTGGGAGTCTCCTTGGAAACAACCTGGGGTTTAGCAAAATCACTGTATTTTGGAAATCAGTCCCTTATGCCTACCAAGTCCTACCTCTATATTCACGATCGCGCTAGTCGTGCGAGGAGTGCCAAGTTCAACAGTAAACTAATTTACGAGGCTTGCAAAAAGACGAGAAATAACGTTGACGCTAAGTTGACGGACGAACAAAGAACCCTCGTGTCTAAATTTGTCTTGGAAGGCAAGCTAGCTGGATTGGATGTTACGGGGAAGGACTGGCACAAGCTACAGGGAGATCTTGATATGTTGCGAAACAAACGCGCGGAATTCAAGGGCAAACTCGAGGTTTGTAAGAAAGGGAAGCTGTCTTAATTTGATCTGCGATACATATTATGTTATTGCAGGTAGCGAACAAATTGTTTAAACATCAAATATCGGATCCGCACGTAATGAAGGACTTTCCTGAAGACTATCTGAGACTCATTTCTGCCGATCCGATGCAACCACACAGGGGTCCGTGGAATATAAATTTACAATCGCATATTATGACACCTTTCATGGGTAATTACATATTCACTGTATAACAATTTGAGTGTTTGATATCATCTTATACATCATGATCTTTTTCTCTACTCTCCTTCCATTAGAATATTGTCCCAACCGAGACTTGAGGTGGCAGGTCTGGCAAGCCAGCGTCATGAGAGCATCTATGCATGACGACAGAACCATACAGAACAGTACTCCGTTGGAAGAGATACGATTCAGACGGGCGAGCATGGCGAAAATCATAGGCTACAAAAGCTACGCAGATTTGAGCATGGAGACTAAAATGGCAGGAAGCGTGAAGACTGTACATCATGTACTAGACTCCCTGTTGGAAATAGGTATGCGATTTAGACTAGTTATTTCATCTTGATCCTTCATTCAAACTTGTCCGATTTAATATTTGATCGATTCCCGATTGAAGCTCGACCCGCACAAGAACGGGAGATCAATGAATTGACGGAATTTGCCAACGAAAGGGGCTTGGACGAAGATATACAAATTTGGGATGTTCCCTACTGGAGCAGAAAGCACGCCCGAACAGTGTACAAGTAAGTCTAGATATATAATTAGCTCAATCACACTCTGTTTAAATAAGCGGTTAGATACAATTCGAAAGCGAGTCACTCTATTGATGATTATTTCTTCCGTAGGTATGATGAAGATATGTTAAAGGAATATTTTCCTTTGCCCAAAGTTTTAGACGGTCTCTTTCAATTGGCCGAGAAACTGTTTAATATAAATATCGTAGAAGGCAGGAAAGTCGATGTTTGGCACGAGGACGTTCGATTTTTCGATATTATCGATTTGAATGGATCTACCGCGGAACCAATAGCGAGCTTTTATTTGGATGCGTATGCAAGGAGGGAAGAGAAGATGCGCGTTGAAAAGGATTCCGGGTGGATGGTGGCGATTAGGAATAAAAGCATCGTTGCAAACACTACCCCACTGGCGGCGCTTGTTTTCAACTTTCAACCACCGCTCTATGGAAAGCCGTCCCTACTGTCATTTAGAGATGCTCATGTCCTCTTTCAAAAGGTACAACAATCACGTACGAAAATTAGTCTATGCATCGAAATGACGAATAATCTTTTTTATGTTATTTTTACTCCCTAGTTTGGACACTCGCTTCAGCATCTGTTAACGACCGCGAACTATTCGGAAGTATCTGGACTCTCGAACGTAGAGTGGGACGCTACTGGGATTAGCGGAAACTTTATGGCAAACTGGTATTTTCAAGAAAAGTTTAATACAGTTAAATCTTGGAAGATTAGACTATACCGGAAAAAAGTCTTGTTCTCTCTACTAGAGTAACTTCTCTATTTTTATCTTCTATCGCAACAGGTTGTACGAGCCGTCGACGATGACAAAAATTACTGGGCATTACGATACAAATGAACCCTTGCCCGAAGAGACCGTCAAATGTTTAACACACATCAGATCGCACATGGCTGGGTATAATCTCTGTAAAGAACTCTACTTGTCTCGGCTCGATCTGGATTTATATTCTAAGTAAGTAATCTCCTCTTTCCAAACCAATACCTTTTCATTTACCCTTTAAATGAAGGAACTATTGTAAAAGTTCACATCACAGAACTCTATTGCTGTGGTAAAATCACATTTAAACTTGACAACCTTTCTTACAGTGAAGAGTTTTGGCCTGTCACAGTGAAGCGACTTTGGCCACGGCACTTTGTCTTTCCCTTGGATAAAAAGGACTCCCACGTTTGTTCCTTTGAATCGATATTCGCTGATAATTGGGCAGCCGCATATTATAGGTATATTTATAAACAAATGACAATATGTATGATGCACATAGAAGGTGAAATATTATATTATATTTTGTATCCTTTCTTTTTCTAGTCACATTTGGTCCGAAATGATAGCGGCGGACGTATACGGTGCATTTCAAGAAATCCCTGCCAATGATGAAGTTGAGATGAAAGAGACTGGTAAAAGATATCGCGATACGTTTTTATCATTGGGTGGCAGTTGTCCTACAAATGAAATATTCAGGAAATTTCGAGGTCGAGATCCTACCCCGAAGGCCCTTGTTAAAAGTTTGGGTTTAAAAGCAAATAAAAAACCTAGTACGCAATAATACCGAGAATAAAGAAAGCTGAGAAAACACTATGTGTACCAAGATGTCTCCTATTGTGATACACTTTGTTTGCAAAATATTTATTTACGCAAGTTTGACACACGTACCGGTCAACATTATGCGCAAAAAATAGCCAGATTGTGCAGGAACTAGCAGCGGTGACTGATATGGTTCAGTCTTCTCATCACTTGTAAAAATAAACAATAAAATATTTATATAAAGATAAGACCATTTTCCCTTTTTTTTTTTTACAATGAAGCCAATGAAACGATACCCCACCCCTTTGTTAGATATATTTACAATCGTCCGATTCTACTGTATACAAAATGTTTATATACAAGTCACTCCACACTTGAGCCTATATGACTATTTATATAGGTATTGTATAGTACCGATAAACGAGGAATTTGATCTCTCTTAAGAAGATGACTGACTAGAACTATATACGCTGTATCTATCTAAAAGGCATGTGTTCCTTCCAAAGCGGAATGACTTTAAGTAAAAGAATACAAACGTATAATATAACATTTACTCTACTCTTAAACTAATGCAACAGCTATGATACTAATGAAGAGTAAGACTATAACGACCCAATAGCCACAAGTCCAATCTTTTCGATCGATTGTTTGGACTCTACGAGTTCCGTCAATCAGCCGCGCGTCTGTTCTGTCCATGTGTTCGGCCAAATCGTCAATTATTTCTAGAATCAAGAAACACAACCAGAATACTTGATAGTAAGTTTTATGCCTATAATATCGTTAAGAATTCATACCAATGCTTATTTACGTACCATTCTGATTATCAACTTCGGTATGAATTGTCTGTGCAATTTCCTTTTGCCTTGAAATTACTTTAGATAGCTCTTCCAAGCCTTGATCTTGCTCTACATGAAAAAAATTTAAGACAGACTTAATTTTTTCATTCAATTCAAGATTGAATATCAAGTCATACAGAAAGATATATATGACAAATATATATATATACCTTGTATCAATCTCTCCTGTTGCTTTTTGAGATCATCAACAGATATGTGGACATCCAAAGGTTGATCGTCATCTTCATCTAAGCCCCAACTAGTTGTCCCTCCATCAGCAAAAGCAGAGGCAGTAGAAGACAACAATTTCGTACGTACACCAGTTAAATCATTTGCGCGGGATTCGTATAGTTGTTGTATTTGAATGTCTTTACTCTGCAATTGCTCCACCTGCCGAAGTCTACGCTCCGCTTCCTCAGCAGTTCTATATTTCTTTGAGTTTTAAGGAAATCTCAATCCCGAGAATTTACCATCTTAAAATTATCTGAGAATAAATTAAAGAAATAACGATCGAGTTCTAGAGCGCAAGGATACATAGCTCGTGATCTCGAAGCTTCATCAACTTTGATTTTTAACTGCTTAACTTCCCCAGAGTATTGTTTCATGCGCAGACGTATATTCGCGGATAAGCTTGCGTATGCCTGTGACGTTCTTGGTTCCTGAGCGCGAGAAGTCAATGTCTCCATGATTTCTCGTAAGAGCTTTTCGCAAGCTTCGTATTCAACGAACCTGAAATGCGATACAACCAGCGATGGAGCGATAAGGAATTTTAGCACAGAAAGAGGCTCAAATTATCGGCCTTTTAACCCGTCGCATAGCTTCTGTCACCAAACCATTTATTAGAATTGGTATTTTTCAATCGAATCAACGTTTTCAACGAGAGAGCTTGTTATCATTTACCATGAATCATTGTTCTCTTCTATGCATACGAGTGCCATTCTTCCTTAACCGTCAATAAACCGTGTATCACTGAGAGCCCGTAACACTGGTGCGTCAGTAACCTGCAGTAACCACTATTTCGTAACCGTGGAGTAATCGCATTTGACCGCCGCGAAATCTCACCCGTGCTGAATTAATTCGTTTCGTGGGCGAGCGAAACCTTCGAGGACGAATCGCTCGATCAAGAGGATCAAGAGCAACAACGAGTGACAGCCTTGATCGACACGTGGTACATCCGAGAATTCCCCCACTCCCTAATCTGCTCCGAATGTTCCGAGAAAAAATCCCTTTCACACAACGTCACAGGCGTCTTCCGGAGAGCGAGCGTCTTTCCGCAACTTTTCTCGCGTATCTTGAAGTGTTACCGAACGATTTTGGTTGAATAATCGGATATCGCGAAACCCCGCGGAGTATCGCGAATCTCATCCGTGTCCTCAAAACAAAATTCTCACTGTGTGTGCAGAACGACGCGTGCGCATACGCACGCGCTTTCATCACTGGAGCAGGTTTAGCTGTGTCCTCGACGGGGAAGGAAGAGTGTGAGCGGGAGGGAAAGAACGAGACAGATATACCTGTACGTAGTACGGCAGCAGTCTATTTGTCAATCTTCGATATTTCACTCTGATTCGCAAAATTAACGCACATCGAGAAACCCGTGGGTGCTTCAAAATGTCAGGTGGAAGTGAAGTTCGGTGATTACTCCGTACAGAAGAGAAACAAGTGTTGCATCGAGCGTGTTATCCCTCGTGAAAGGTCGCAGGAGCGAGCAACCTCGCGGTGTGTTGGCTGGAAATAGCGATCTCTCCCGTTTTCCAAGAATTCGGACATACACGCTCGCAGGTCAGCACGCATGCATCCCGTTACGCTATTTTCTCAAATTCGATGATTCCTGACGAGTGCGTGCCGCGACCGACGAACGATTGACGAATAAATCGCGGGTGCGCCTACGAGCGAAATTTCGCGCACGGCCAGAGTACCGTTGTTGTTGTTGTGCATATTGATTTTTAACGCACAGGCCGAAGAGTCGCGCGTACGCGACATGGGAATGGTTTTGCCATCTGCACCAGCTTTTTACAATTTTGTATGAGTCGTTCTCGATAGTTTCCTGACATTTAGACTCAATCTCTGTGTTAGGAAGTAAATGTGTCAAGGGAGATCGTCCTTCTGTCCAGATTAAATTATGAGTAGCAGCACGGCGCCAGAGGCATCGTCCTCGACTGTGGCAACGCCGATCGACGTTAACGCGACGGTATCGACGGTCACCACGATCATGAATGGTTTAATTCCCAACGAGGACGTCAAGGAAGTGACTCCTATTTTCTTACAAACGCGAGCAGCCCAGGGTATCGCTGGAGCATTCGTATGGATGGCTCTCTTTTTAACTTGCCAGCAGGTGCGTCGTGGAGTCTCGTACTCTACTCTGACTTACTTTTCGAAGAGTCCTAGGAGACTTATAATGTCGAGAGTTTCTCGAGTTTGTTTTTTTGAAAAGGTCACTTGTTTGCAGATCTATCAGCATCTCAGGTGGTACACAAATCCGACAGAACAACGGTGGATAGTTAGGATTCTCTTTATCGTGCCAATTTACGCGACGTATTCCTGGGTCTCCCTATTGTTCTTTAATAGCGAGAGCTATTACGTGTACTTCTTCACCGTGCGAGATTGCTACGAGGCATTCGTGATATATAACTTCCTGTCCCTATGCTACGAGTACCTGGGTGGCGAGGGTAACATCATGTCTGAAATTCGCGGGAAGCCGATAAGATCCAATTGTTTATACGGAACGTGTTGCCTCGTCGGGAAGACATACACCATTGGTTTCCTGCGATTCTGCAAGCAGGCCACGCTACAGTTTTGTTTGGTCAAGCCAGTGATGGCATTCGTCATAATATTCCTCCAAGCTTTCGGTCATTATCGAGACGGAGATTGGTCTCCCGATGGCGGTTACATTTACATTACCGTCATTTACAACTTCAGCGTGTCTCTCGCCCTTTACGGTCTATTTCTTTTCTACTTCGCCACGAGAGACCTGCTAACGCCGTTCGAGCCCGTCCTGAAGTTCTGTACCATCAAGAGCGTCATTTTTCTTTCCTTTTGGCAAGGTACGTTACTTTGGCGGGCGTAACAAAACGCTATACAGTCGAGACGCTGAGTACCGTATATGCTATTCTTCAGGTGTCCTGTTGGCTATTCTGGAAAAGGCCAATGTAATTTCCCCTGTCATAAACAGCCTCGGGCAATCGACCAGTGCCGGTACCGTATCCGCGGGTTATCAGAATTTCCTAATCTGCATCGAGATGCTGTTCGCTGCCATCGCCTTGCGCTACGCTTTTCCGTATCAAGTATACTCGGCTGGCTGCGTCACGGATTCGAGAGGTCGTAGCGTGACCATGCAAAGTATTAGCAGCAGTCTGAAGGTGCGTTAAGTTATATAGCGTATCATTCGAATTTAATCTCCCCTCCATCTGCGCCATATGACAAGGTCATTTCTTTTTACAGGAAACTATGAATCCAAAAGATATTATGACTGATGCCATCCATAACTTTCACCCACAGTACCAACAGTACACGCAGTATAGCTCAGGTATGTGACAATTTTTTCCACGCATTCTCGTGCTTCATATTCAATGGCGAGTAAAACGCGGGCAAAAAATCAGGAAAAAAATTACTCGTAATATTAAACCTTCGTATTCGAAATCTTGCGAATTTTTACGCTAAAAAAACTCGAACGATACTCCCGTACCCATCTTCTACGAATTACTTGCCAATGAACATGAAGATTTGCAATTACGCGTTTATATTATTGTACGTTCTTTTTTTTCCATTTTTGCCTGAGATTCGGTATTCAATTTCATTGGCCGAAACATTGCATTGTTACGAAGCAGCATGCATACTAATTAACAGAGCCTGCAATTTTTTTTATTTGTTAAAGGCCGGCTGTGATATTAATAGCCCGAACGCATCATTCTCCCAATCGTAATCTATTTTCGATAATTGGAAAGCGACGCTATGAAAGTATCGATACTTTCACGAACTCCAAGGCTTGAGATTCACATTTTATAAATAGAATCCTCGCTAGAATAATTTACATAAGAGTAGATCATAGTGGGCTCTAAACTGTGTGCTAAATGCTAGTGGAATACAGCTTAGAGTTCTACTATAATATATTCTTCTACCTATATTCCCCATCCTTACAATAACCTCGTATAGAGAAATTTTGGGGGAGACATTATTTCAAAAGCTAATGGTATAGGTTATACATTCACACAAAGGTGGGTCCAATTCCGAGCAGTTACGGAGCTGCATGCCATATACCATATCACCATCCTCAAACATCCGAACACGTCACGTTTTACCTCATAATACAACAAAAATATGTGCAAAACGTTAACCATATTCTTCCGAGATTTCACCTTGTGCATAACTCCACAATCGTGCAGACTCGGATTCACATCCAAATGAATTTTACTTGAAGTGATAGCTACAAGCACAGTTCTGGAAGTGGTGTTTCCTTGTTAATCACCTTGTCTATGTGAAATGATCCATAAACGTTACTCCTAAGACTAGCGATTGATAAAACACACTCGACTGCCGATTGATAGTGGCTTGAAGAATTAATCATCCGAAACGCAACTGGGGTTCGAGGGTTTTGGCTTTTATAAATATCTCATTTTCACAGTCGTTTTTCGCTGTATTTTCCAATGCAGTCTATTTCCCACGTGCACACGATTATACTTCGCCTAATCCATATTGTAAGGCTTTAGTCACAAAAATGGGGCATCAATGAGAATTGCGAGAGATTCCTCTTCTTATACCAATATAGAGCAATAGACGACGTTAATTTCTCGAGCCGTCGCGAATGGTTTTTTTGTAAGGCGCTTTATTTGCTGTTTTCAGACGTCAGTACCAACTTGCCGTATGAAAAGCTGTGAGTGTGCACGACGCATCTCATTTTTTATTTCAAGACATCGGAGTTTGGGCTTTACTCGACTTTAACAGTGGAACAAAAAAGAAAGTTTTCAAATTACCTTACACGTGCGTCGTCGCCAAGTTCGCCGCGAATGTACACACCTTTGAGTTAAGAACGCCACATGTGCAGAGGTGTAATAAAAACGACTTTCACATCCGAACAATTCATAGCGAGAGGCTCAGTTTCGGGACATTATTCACACGATACGTACCATGACGCGTACAAAACATCCATCTTCGCAATTAACAAGTCGTACTGTAAAATAGTACTTAAGCACCTAACATTGAAGTATTTAGACATCTAGTGTATCCTGCAGGGCGTGTCACTTTAACAATAAACGCAATTATGATAAATAACAGCAGGACTGCGTGGCGTCTTCCTTCCGCGAAGAGAAATTTACACGAAACCCCCCGGTGGCTATGTGTGCTAAAAAACATTGGACAGATCGCATTCGGTTCGTTCTCCGTGTCGATTTTACTTTCCAAAATTATCGCAAAACTTCGGTACGCGATGTACGAACGTAAGTGGAACGAGAGATCCGTCCCCTTCACAACTGTCGAGCGCGCAAAAACTCGCAGCATACGTCCTATCCCTTGCACGTGTCTCTTTTAGTCTAGAAACCTTCTTTCTCCTAACTGTTAACCCTGCATGACGCATTTGATATTCTCATTCGTGAAGCGCAATTATAATTATGGGCATTGTTTGTCGACATATATTTTTTTGTTCTCCATTTCCTATATTATCGAGTTACAATGGCATTTCGTAGAAACATTGTACAGTAACGATTTTTACGAGGTACTGGACTTAGCGAGAAAAGGCCGCCAAGAGATTCGTCCCCGGATTTCGATAGTACTTGAAAGGAAAGTACGAGAAACTTAAACTTTTTAATGACGATGTAATTGTAGCTGAAGAATTAAATCAATTCTGCAAGGCTACATTGGCGACAAAGTGGAAAGCCATACGAATAAAAATATAAAAATTTGACACATAGGTAAAAGCCAGAAATTTTGACAAGAAAGTGTGGCGGCCTTTCTTGCGAGTGTAGCGACCGATAGATGAATTAATTCGCTCCGCTGCCGCTCTCTTCGGGTTTTAAATTTTTTGCAAGAAGTTTCGTTTTCCTTTTTTTAATCTCTACTGCTGATTGATCGAGATACACTTAACGATGTGTCGTAAAAGTGCCTTTGGTAATGCGTAACATCATGTACCAATTAGGAGGTACCAAGGGTCAGCGGGGGATGCGGGTATCCAGCTTCGATCCGGATGATCCACAAAACATGCCTGTACCGCCGCCTCAAAGGCGGAATACCTCTCATCAGCGTGTCGCTACCATCTCTCAGAATTATAACGAAAAAACTATGTTACTGAGCAGCGACGACGAGTTTCAGTAGAAAGAGAGAAAGAAGCTGATGGGGATACCTATACAGATATCAATATGTTCCGTATGTAAATGGTGTTGTCGAGAGACCTATGTACAGATGCCCTAGTGCAAATATACTGCGAGTTGCGCAGAGGAATCTCCTGCGAGGGGCACGAAACTCGTTTTTCGAAAGAGCCGTTCAAAGAGAGTTCTACTTCGATTTTGTCCAATCTTGCGTGTCGCCGAGCAAAAACAGATAACTAGATCGAATAAATATGTGAGGAAAGAAAATGAAAAAGAAGTTAAAAAAAATGTTTAAACAATCACACAGTCTCGGTCTGAGCACGCTATACCGTACCATGACAGTTCCATAATGTTATAAACGAGTTATGATACATATACATTGCGTTATGCGACATAAGAATAATATAGAAGATATTTATTTTTTATTAATGCTCTCACGCGCGCGCATTTAAAATGACCGTTACTAGTTTGTAGATATAACGCCACTACAAGGTTTATCATGTTTTCCTTTTTCTTACTCCCCCTTGTCTCATTAAATTACATTAATATATACATACATCGTATATTGACGAGAAGAAGAAATGTGCGCGATTGCCACTAAACAAAAAAAAACGCCGAATACATCGAGATCTCCTGTATTACAGGACTATCCACACTTGATTCAATTTTGACTCTCCACGATACGCGTACCCAACTGTTATTTCTCGTTGTTGATCGATTTCCGGTATCGTCGGAACGAAAACGCTGCGAGTAGAGATGGAAGAAGCATGGTCAAATTACTTAAAAAGTCGCAAATGAAATGGTTAAAAAAAAGCATCAGCTTCGCGTCGTTAAAAAACTATTCAAGTTAAGTGATCTGATGAATGTATATATATATAAACCGTTAATATAAGATTGTACGCGGGAATGACCTTTTCTCATAGTGTTCACGGAATGCGTGTTGCTCCTTTCCGGATGAGCATTCACACATTACGTGGATACAATATGAGAGAACGATAAAACAAACTTGTGTTGGAGGTAAATAAATTATAGATACCTGGTGCAATGAGTATAAACGTATACGGGTTACTAAATCCTTGCGAAGTTTTAATCGCAACTATAAAGCGTGAAATCGAAATTCTCTTTGAGATCTGCAAAAATTATTTGAATCTTAGGCTTATTACTGATAGGGAAAAGTGGAAAGGCGAGCTTCAGCGAAACATATGCGTCGGATGTATATAAATTTATTTCTATCGCATTTAACAACACTTTTAAAGAATATGAAAAAGACCCTGTTATCGCCTAGTGTCCGCAACGCCAGTAGCATTCGCCAAGACACGTTACACAGGTTGTACAAAGCTATATATAACAAATATAACATTTATCAGATATCAACGATTTCTAATCGTCAATATATATCTTTCTCACGCACAAAAGAATAAAGAATTTCGCGGGCTTTTACGTATATACATACAAACGCAGGGAGCGCGAATACGGTATACTTATATCACCTCATTGTGAAGGTAGCGGATAAGACAACGAAGAAGAGTAAGCCTATGGAAAGATTCGTAGCTTCCTTTCCCGTGTGACAAAAACAGAGCACTTTCTTGACCGAATAAATTACTCAATTGGATCAGGTGGTCAGTGTTAAGAGCTATCAGATTCGATACAGTGACTGGTCTCTTCAATAAAAGTAACTGATAAAAAAAAAGGAAACGCCTAGCTGGAGTTCTACCGACGACGAATGAGGGGGAAAAGTTGATTTGCCGAGCGAACAGCGCAAATAGACCGAATGAGATCATAGTTTGAAAACAACTCGATACCGCTCATTTTTCGGGTATCCTTATTATTTTTATATTCCTTCAGGAATCTCAAAGTTAGTTTCACCTCGTTCATTCTGCCAAAGGTTTTGAAAATTCGTTAGGCACGACGATCTTTAGCGCGTATTACTACCAACCGACGAAGTAAGTCTGTTCGTCGGCCACCACTTTCCTCCAGCCGTGCCAGGGTAGATCCGGATCCTCGTCCATGACCAGAAATCCGTGCTTTTTGACTGGTTCCGCTTTGCTAGATTTCTCGGGTTGCCCCTTAATCGGCTCTGGCTGCCAGTAGAAACCATCCTCCGATTCCGAATGCTCGGTAGAATCAATCACCGGAGACGTTCTCGGGAAGGCCTTTGTTAGACCCTTCTTCGCAGTAGCTTTACTCGCAAGATTGTCTTTTATCATGACACGAAAGTCATCCTCGTGCTCGATATCCTCGTAACGCAGTTCCTCGTCCATATAACCCACGACATTGTTCTCCTCGCTCGTGTATTTTTCGTACTCCTCGTTTACGCCTCTCTTGGTTACGGCGCTCGAACTTTCCATTTCCAGACTATGGTCGTAATTTAAACCGTAATCGCCGCTACCATAGGAGAGCGAGGATGGCTTTATCGGTCTGAAGCCAATCGACTGCAACCTTGCAATTCTCAGACCACCGTCGGGTATTGCATTTACCGGTACGAAAGCCGACGGAGTCCGATTTACGTAGCGGATGAATTTTCCGCCAGTTTCTACGTACTTATTGTTCGATTCGAGACTCGTATCTGGAGGATAAGCAATGCACTGTTCAAAGTTCAAACGCTTTTCATTTTCCTTCCTTCTTCTCATTTCTTCGACGTAAGACTTGGATGTCGTGGTTAACACTGACATACCCCCAGACACGTTCCTCGGTGAACTCTCGTGATCCTCGTAATTATCGTCGTCCAACATCGGGCTCGGGTCATCTTCATCTTCAGACTTCATGTCGACTAAATCGATAACTTCTATCTTCATCGGCGTCTGATGGTCGTCGCGATGAACCGAGGTATCGGGTTCTTGAGCGTTCGCTGTGTTACTCTTCGATGAACTGTCCGTCGAAATTTCGGGTGATATGGCGCATTGGGTCATCGCGTCTCTCATCCGCGATCGACTTTGTTTCCTGCCCTCGGACTGACGGTTACTCCTCGACGACGTAAAGTGTGACTTTTCCATGTGTTTCGTTCTGCTGGTCTTTATATCCGCTCTCCTCATAGAGTGCAAATTACCGAGCTCCACGTTTCTCGTAATTGCAGACGTCGACCTCGTAAGCCTCGTGCGTCGAGTATTTCTATGCTGCGAACTTGTTATACGCTTGCGATCGCTATTCCGTATCTGGATTCGCCTCGCGTTCGCAGCGCTACTCTTCAATCGCCTGCCTCTCTTCGTCAAGTCCGTCACGGGTTTGCGTTTGGCTTCGGTACTGAGCTTCGACCGTTTCCGAGGAGATTTTAGCTCGCCCGCGGGATCTACGCTGAACCGCTTCCTCGTAGTTATGACATTCATCAGTCTCAGTCTTCTAGTTCTCGGTCCGTGAACCTTCGGACCTACATTCGCGTCTATTGTCAAGTTTGCGAGTTCGTCCCTTCTTCGCTTCCTGATTCTCTTCGAAGTACCGGATGAGGTTGAGCTCGTGATGACTTCTGCGCTACAAGGATTTTTGGGCCGCAGCTTTGCATTTTGATCAGAACTCTTTGCTTTGAGTGATATTTTCGATGTTCGCGCGGACGGGATACTCATTTTAACCGTTAAACCATCCACATTATTTTTAATTACGTTCAGATTCTGTTTGTCCGTGAGTGGCGATATTTCATTTCCTTTGCTACCACTGCAACCACCTCCGTGAATGGCGTCACTCGTCGAATCCGCGTTAGATTCGCTTCTCGTGATGATTGTTCTCACTACTCCTGTACTCGACGAACGGTTTGTTACTTCCCGCTTTGTTGTTTGATACTTGGAACGCGCGGGTATTCTTCTTCTCGTGATTTTACTAGAGGAGTCTGAAATACCAGTACCCCGACGCGTTCGCCTCTCGGGCTCTCGTCGAAGATTGCGCTGCGATAATCGGGGAGCGTTCGTATGCCCTTCACCAATGCGCTCTCCGATCATGCTTCTATCGGTCAATTCCTTAGAAGTTACTTCAAACTGTCCGGACGAAGCGGAATTCTTCATTTGATGGACACCGGCGTTATTTTCCTGGACGCTTTGCGACTTTAACGCATCGTACGCCTTTAACATCACGGATTCACCAGACGGTAATCCGATCATACTACCGATCAGCAACTTCGCCATAGGGTGACATCTTTTTCGAATGATCAGATTCAACATTTCATCCGGTGTTAACGATTCAAGAGAATTTGCGGTGTTTTGGAGTACTTGAGATTCTTTCGAATCCTTGTTCGATTTCAAAAATCCTGGTAATTCTTCTGAATTTCTATTCTTCGATATCGGGCCGACCAACGCCACTTTTTTGGAATCAGTCGTTGCGCGCGCTTTTGCAGTTTCATCGGAACGTTTCAACAATTGAGATTTCACTTCTGCGTCCTTCCCCACGACGCGATTAGTTTGATCGCAATTCCGAATCATTTTGTAAGGAGGTACGGCATAGGAGTGTTCGAGCGAATGAGAATTGGGTACGTTGTCTACCGGGCGATTATCGTTTAAATTAAACTTTTTTAAATGCGTTATGGATTCCTCAAAATCTCTGAGCCCGTCTCTAAGTCTCAGGACCTGTTTGCTTGCCTCGTCTCTCAATATACTCTGCTCCGCAGCCTTTACCTGAAATTTGTTTAGAGACGGACCGGGAAGACTCGCGATAGTTGGTTGCGATTTAGCGTCGGGATATTTTATGTTTTGTATTCTACTACACGTCAATCCGGATGTAGAGGTCTTGACGGTAGATGTAACGATTCTACCACCATCTCCGCTGATCGATTGTCTCGTGTTTCCACCACACACCTCGTGATGTCTGGAAACTTTGAAATTCTCCGCGATCGGCGCATCTGAACACCGTAACACTTCGACTTTATGTTCGGTATCGCCCTTATCAACGCTACACGTACTCTCCGTATCCGGATAATTCAATCGCGGCAGTCCACTCGGTTTGAAAACTCTACAGAATGTCGTAGAGGCTCCCTTTTTCGCATCTTGTTGTAAATTGTGAGACGAGTCGTACAGGTCCGTGCGAATAGATATATTGGTATTTTGAAGTTTTGGAGCAGACATTTTTAGATGTCGCTCGAGATCTCGCACGGTATATCGCGGTGATAAGTCGCTGCTGGATATCGCGGAAGATCCCGTTTCGGATGTTCCTTCCGCAGAGCATGTAGGCTTTTTGAAATCTCTCCGGGAAACGATGGTACTCTCTTGTACGATTTTATGATCGTCAGGAAATATTTTGGTGCTAGATACGGCTGACCGTTCGTCCGTATTATCGGCAATCTGAGACGCTACATTTTTGAAGCGACTTCTTCGTTTGGCAGAAACAGAGCAAGAAGTGCTTACTTCGCGCCCTTGTTCTGCTCTATCGGATACTAAAGAACTGTGCAGACTTCTAGTCAACCTTCTGAATTTTGTAGGGGGTTCAGATGGTTTAGAATTTCTCGGAATCGAGCGTCGCGATGATAATGACGCGGGCATAAGCCATGGGGCGGGATCTTTACGCGAGAGACGTCTGAGGGCGAATTTGTGATATTTCGCGGATGACGTTACGCCTATCCAATGCGCGGCTACTAGATATAACCCGTCGTACCTACAACCCGTTTTGGGTGCAAATTTATTTGAGAGATTGTAATTTCTAACCAGACGTACGGGAATCTGATTTCGGAGACTTAAAATTAGAGATTCGCTTGTGGGCTTTCCAGGAATATACCGCCGACCGGTGAACGTTAAAGTATCGCCAAAATCTACGTCTTCCTCGTTATTAAAATGAGAGGTACAAACTGAGATAGCTCCTACTGGTCCGTCTTGAACATTCGCGTCGAATGGTTCGTGAACCCCTGCTCTCGAACAATCCATTCGAATTCCCCACCACGATCCTGATGGAAATCCCGGAACGGGACCGTACAGTCGCTCCGCCACCTGTTACAGTAAATGACCCCATGTGAAATGTCGGCATGCTAATGCAAATTACTGCAAACGCAAACCAGAAACGCGTAGAGGTTATGTGCAGTTATAAAAATCGTACAATTTTTAGAAATCGAAAAGCGGATGTACTTACCCCTTTATTGCGATAAATGGGCAAATGATTATCCGAGCTCGTACTGAGATCTGGTGCATTTTCCGAGTTGATTTTAGCGAAAAACTTGTTCAAATCTACTGGGCTTTTGTTGTCCAACTGAAACACGAATCAACCGATTTGTGATTAACAACATCCACTATCTCCAGTTCATCGTCATCGCAATGAGAGCTGATATACACCTCACTTCGAGCGTTTAATTCGCGAAGCACCACTTCATTTTCCTGTACGGTATTAGGTCGATGTTTTATTCCTGCATTCCAGTGCGCCATTTTAACTTGTACTCATATACGCAGTGGAATACTATGTGCATACATCATACCTAGATTGGATACAGCAAGTATAAACACAGACGAGCGGAAAGCAGACTCCAGATGGCACTTATATCTTGCAAATGGCGGCGGCATCGGCGTAGGTTTGCTGCAAACTTCAGAGTTTTGTGCGGCTTGTGCAAGATTTCGGCTTGTGTGTATCGGTGTGACACGTTATTCGAGAATTCGTATACTCTAACCTATTTGCGAGTAAAATGTAAGTACACAAATAATTTGTTTGGAATATATTTGATCAATCTATCCTTCGATTTGTACGAAAAAGCAAGTATTTATCTTCACGTAATATAAAAACTTACGTCGGATGGTGACATTTCGAACAAACGAAGATGAAGAGTTAGAAACTTAACCTTTCCACTGTTCTTTATGTAACAGTAACGTTTGTAAACAAATTTTATTAAATTGCAGTTTGTCGCTAAAATGGCCGCCACAATGCCGATAAACCCGAAACCCTTTCTAAATGGTTTGACTGGTAAGCCAGTTATGGTAAAGTTGAAATGGGGGCATGAGTATAAAGGCTATTTGGTGTCAGTCGACGGCTATATGAATTTGCAACTGGCTAATACCGAAGAGCACGTTGACGGTAACTGTACCGGTAATCTTGGCGAAGTATTGATACGATGTAATAATGTGATGTACATACGGGGAGTAGAGGAGGAAGACGAGGAGGGCGAGATGAAAGACTAGCTTTAATTTAAAGAATTAAGTGTATCAATATTTCTTAAGACGAATAATACAAAATAATTCATTCTATAATAAATTAAAAAATAATTTTTATTATAACTTTATTTCTTACAAAAACTTAAGATAAGTCTTATTATAAATATTCAAATGATTAAATTATCAATCACATTCCATATGTGAGAAATTTGCAGTTTTTCTTTAGTTACTTTTAGGGACATCACTGATGATGGGTATTGGCCTATTCTTGAAAATAAGTTTTTTCTTTACAATTCCCTTTACAACGTATTCCGTTCTAGTTACTATATCCAGCGAATCTTCCTCTATCGGCACATCATTTTTATTGTATCTTATTTTTTCTGTAATCGCAATGGGTTTATCCAAGGATATTTCTTTCCCGTACAATACGTGAGCGCCTATAATAAGAACGGGCGTTCCATTTTTCTTAAAATGAAGATCTCCGATGTATTCGTCCTTGGCTGATTCCGAGGAGCAACTTTGTAAATCGCCGTGAAGTTCAATAATCGCCCATTCTTGCGATCCTTGATCAGTTCTGAAAAGAGAACGTTTATTATACTATTACATTTATTGAATTTTTAAAACTTTATTGTTAAAAAAGTCGGACGCTACTCCGTTTTTTTAATTTAATCAAACACGTCAAAATAATCTTTGATATGTCTCAGTGAGACATAAATTGTACTGACTTTCTCACAGGAATAATCATTTTCTTCAAACTTGTTTATCGATCCGTTATGTGTAATTGTAAGCGAAAGACACGCGATATATATATATAAGTAAAAACAACAGCGTTCTCCTGCTTTTTTTGCGACACTACCAACTGTCCAGTGCTACCAATTGTGGCATAATTTTCCACGTGACAGTTGTGGTATGGAGTTGTGGCAATGTGGTTATGTTTTTCTGATAATCCGTGCTCCGGAATTTTGTTACAAGCGAATTTGAAGAAATAATTTGTAACAATGTCTACGCATAGGATACATAACGTTAGATTTTATAATCTAGAGCCGAAATCTGTGACGTGTTTGTGTTATGAAGAGAAATCCAAGAAATTAGCTCTTTCAAGGTTAGTTTTTTACCGTTATTTCATATAGGTATTGATTGTTAAAATTATTATACGACAGAAGTTAAATTACATTTTAGTCGTAATATAATTGAAATGGTTCAAAGGGGTTTTATTCGATTTCGAATTTATCCGCAATTAACGCGGGAAGTTTTCTTCTGTAAGTCTCACTGGTATTTTTCCGATTTTTATTATTTTTTTTTGTAGAAATGACAATTCAATAGAAATATGGAACATAAGAAATGCTCCGTTTTTGGAGCGTACAATAGTCGGCCATCCAGAAGGGATGGTGGAAACTGTCCTTTGGGTTGGATCGAGGCTCTTCTCGACGAGTCTTCATGGAACAGTCGCGGAGTATGATTTAAAGACATTGAGCGTTAAAAATGAAACTATGGTAACAGGAGGTGCAGCTTGGTGTATGGATGTAAATCGTGCAAAAACGCGAGTAGCTGTGGGAACCGAGGATGGTTATATTAATACATTTTCGATCACCAATGATACGCTGCTCTACGAAAGGATATTCGATAAGCAAGAGGGTAGAATTTTGTGCATAAAATGGGATAACACCGGAGAGATAATTTTTACCGGCTCCATCGACACCGTCAGAGTGTGGAACGCAGTTTCCGGTCACGCGATTCATCGAATGACAACTTCGCGCAAGGAAGCAAAGAAGGAAACTATCATTTGGTCTCTGATGGTTACCAATGACAATTTCGTGGTCTCGGGAGATTCTCGAGGCGTATTGTCCTTCTGGGATCCCAACATGGGAACGCTAATCGAATCCCACGAAAGTCACACTGCCGACGTGTTGGCAATCGCTATATCGCACGACGGAAACGTGTTGTATTGCGCGGGTGTCGATCCCGTAGTTCGTAGCTTCTCCAAAATTATCGTGAAATCCAGCGGAAGATCGCAATGGGTTAAGGGAATAGAGAGGAGGTTGCACGCTCACGACGTTCGAGCGTTGGTAGAAGCCAATGGAAAGCTGTACTCCGCGGGTGTCGACGGCTACTTGGCGCAGTCGAGTTATCCGCCGAAAATGCTGGTTAAATATCCGCCCCTGCTACAGCCGCCGTGCGTCACCCTTTGCAAGAAATCGAGATGCGTACTACTGAGATACACGACCTTTTTGGAATTGTGGCGACTAGGATCGCCCTGCAAGACTTCCCTGGATTCGGCACACCCAGGAACGAAACATACCTTGGACGAAGAGCCGATAAAATTGCTGCAACTGAAGACAAAGGATGATAAGAGCATAAGGTCTTACGCGATCAGCAAGGATTCGAAAATAATCTTATACTCGACGGATGATGGCGTGAGAGCATTCAATTTTGATGTGATCGAAGGCGACGCGCAGTTATCGAAGAACAACATCGATGTGCCTTTGAAGAGAGTGCAGAAGATGTCGTTCAGCCCGAACGGCAAGTTGCTCGTTATGATCGACAACGACGGATGTGGAAATACGGTCGTCTTCTTCAGAGTAGACGAAAAAACCGTGACGCACTTGAGCTCCGTTAAAATTGGAAAGGAATCCGACGACATCGTGAGCCACGTTTGCTTCTCTCCCGACAGCAAGTACTTGGTCTGTGCCAATCAACAAAGTCGCATTACCGTACAAAAAATTGACGGAGATCTCACTTCGGGTCCTCTGAAGTCATGGAACTTGCCAAAGTACGGATGCCCTCCGACTGCTCTGGCCATTCAAAAGTCGACATTGAACCTGATCATCGTATATTCGGACCACAAGGTAAGAAAATCAAAAACCCTGAACAAAGCTGCGCGATTCGTTAAGTTCCCTCGTCGATTTTTCAAAGTATTTCGTTTCCTCTATTCGGTTATAAGTTTCACTACCGACGTCGGTACGCTCGCGAATATTTCCACTAAATATCCATTTACGTCGTAATTGTATTTCTCGTTCCTCGCCGGAACGGGAGCGTTAGTCTAAATTGGTATCATGATCTTAACATCTGCCGGATTAACTTTTTACGCGATGATTAAAAACCATAAAACTCTGCGCTTTACTGGTAGCTTAACGACGGCACTCTGAGACAGGATTAAATCTTCTCTACTTATCGTGTCTGATCGTTAAAAAATATTAAAGCACGGCATGGCGATATAGCAGATTATATTTTACAATCACGCAAGATCGAAGAGTATGGCGTTGAATTTCAGTCCGTAAAGCATACGCGTCTCCACTGTAATGTGTCCCAATTCTCAGATCGTTGAGTACAACATCGAGAAGAAACAGTACACTCCGTTTTCCAACAATTTGGAGGGCCATTTGCCGAAACAATGGCTCTCTCGCCCCTTTCCGATAACCAACGTGACATTCGATCCCAACAACGAAAACGTTATAATCATGCACGACGATACGACGGTTTACGTTATCAACAAAATGAAGGAACTCCCAGAATGCGAAGCTAAGATTCCGCGGTTGGAAAACGGAGACTCCGTCGAGGGTAGCAATTCGGGATTGTACTCGCAATCTCAACACGCATTCCACGTTGCCAAGAAATACAAGGTAGATACAGTTATACGAATACGAAAATAGTATTCCCCGAAACGACATTGTATTTCTCGGATGCCAACGACTGAGTCATATTTACAGCACTTGGTACACTTGGACTGGCTGAAAAACAACGAAATGGTGGCGGTCGAAGTGAACCCCATATCCCTGACGGAAAAATTGCCGCCTACGTTGAAGCAGAAATGGTTTGGCGTGTAACGCGGGAAGGAAATTGTTGAGATAATGAATAAATCGTATACGAGATTGACTATCTTTTATTACACTCATCAACCATCACCCTATACTCACATCAATCCGGATTGTTGAAATATGTATACAGTTACGCGCGCGGTGACTCCTGTCGAGTTGTGTACAATCATTTAACGTATTCCCGGTCAACTCGATCGATGCATCGTTAACCGAGGAAGATGAATCTTTGATTTGTCACGCGAAATTCTCCATGTTCTAGCGGCGGTTCGATGTTGGTGGTCGGCGAAACGTACATACTTCCGATGAATTCTAAATTGCATCGACTCCGAGAAGATCTCCAACCGACGATGGCGGAGCTGGTTCGCGGAACCGGCGGAGAAGGTTCCAAGGGGATCGGTGATTTCTTCACCGGATCCTCTGGCGGTTTTCGCCTGAAGGTGTCTATCGGTAGTCCAGCTTTTTGGCATTCTTCGGCGAGCACCTGCGATCGACAGCGCGGATTTGAAGTCACGCGGAGCCGCTTCGAGAGAACGGTCGCTCTACTCACCTGCTGAAAGTACTCTCCGCTCAGGTAATCGTACTTCTTCCACCATTCCCTCTCTGCTTTCCGTTCGCGCGACGTCAATTCCTTGCTTCTCACCGAGAACACCGAGGATGTGCGTTACCAGCGAAACATGCGTTTACATCGTGATCTTACCCTTACCGTATTCGATCCTCTACAATTGGCCCGTTCCACTGGACGGCTTGTATCTCGTAATTCGCTTTCTCTGACTTTTTGCTATCCCGAAGCCTAGCCTGCGCCTCCGCATCCGGCCTTTCCTTGCTCTCCCGTTTATTCGTCTTCGCCGAAGCGTTCATTCGCGCGAGCGTTCTACGCGACGCGTCCCGGAAAATACGGACCTCTCTCTCGAAATCGCGGGGTTTGTTTGTTCGATAGGGCGAGAGAGCGTGCGGCTCGTCGCCACTTTCAGCCGCGTACAACGGGAGCCGCGGCGCCGGGGTAGGTCGAATAATTTCGATTTCACCCAGTCGATCGAACGCGCACGAGGCTCGTGCCGTCTCTTTCTCGCGAGCTCGAATCTTCCGCCTCGCGATAAGAAGTCGATGCCTACGAGCGAGAACCGTACACGTACCCATCGCCGGGAAATCGCTCGTACGAACTGAACCTTGAGATTCCACAGGCTCGTAAACCCAAGCCGTTTAATCTCTCTCGCAGTTGTAACTCGAAGGAGTTCGGTGTGGAGGCGCAGACGTCTTGGCTGAAGCCTTGAGGAAATAATCAAAGCAAAGACGAAGCGCCAGACGTAGTAGACCAGATACAATCTCCGACGGTGCACCGATACGTATGCGCGCGCGGGCGTTTCTCGCTACGGGAAGGGTGATACGGTAGACGGGGGAGGGGGCTGAGGCGACGCGAGAGGGCTAGGTGCAACGCACCGAGATTACGACTAATCTACGCTCGAGACCAGTCGGAAGCATAGTCGCTGCAGTTTACATCGCTTAAAGCGTTAGAACGTTCACCCCTCGACAATTACCGATGAAACCCCTTTCTTCCCGATAGGTAAACGACGTCACCGCGCTTTAAAGGGAGGCGCGTTTGCAAAACTTTCCTTCGTCAGTAGTGACGCGAAGGAGCTCGTGCTCCGCTACCTCCGTTATTGCTGAGATCCCGACGAAACTCTTTTTTCACCCCCCCCCCCCCCCCCCTCCTTACTATAGATATGAAAGGATTAGATTCTTCTAAAAAAAAATTATAATATTATGGCCACATGCCTCGTGAAACTGAAAGTCTGGAAAACCCATGAAAATTGAAATGGTCACGTTATTATCTCCCCAATTTTAATAATAAACAATTGCCGTAGCTCACGTGCTTCGTATTTTATCAGTATCGAAGAGTACTGAAAATTGAGCCGATTATCGATTCGCGGTCGGTGCAACTATACATATACGGCGTCATCGTATCTGCGCGTCCCTAACAATTTCGTATGAAGGTTCGCCGTGCAAATCGATTCCCGCGTGCCAATAGTCGCCGGACGAACGCGTCAACCACTCGCGTCACTCTTATTACGTCGATCGTCGCGCAGTCACCCCGTGAAAAGGTTTCGGCGGCTCGATGGCGGGGAGACTGGTCGTCGGAAGAGTTGCGCGGGGATGTCGAGCGAGGCGGGGGTTGGAGAGCGCTGTAAATTACTGCCGGAGCGCCAAACCACTGTGGTCTCTCCTCTATAGCTAGTGCAAGGGTGTCTAGACGTATAGATAATGCCGAGTTTGTGCGAGGTAGACGCGAGAGCTAGACGGTCTCTGGTTCAGCCAGCCAGCCAACCAGCCAGCCAACCGAGCTGGGCTAGACACATCGACCATGATTTCTCGTCTTCGTTGCACCCGCGCCGCGCACCAGCCGGATTTCCGTCTCCGTCTCCGTTGCACCAGTGGTGTGCAGTTTGCATTTGGCGCGGAGAAATGCAGATCCCCGACGGTGTACGGAGGCTAGACGCTGGCGACGATCGAGAAACGGGGGCCGGTAGTCCGTCCGTAAAGCTTCTGCCCTGAGCATTCTCCTCCTCCTCCACCCCCGGAGCTCTCACAAAGGGATCGGTCCTACAAGTTCGAGCCGTAGCCGCCTCTTGTCGCCTTTCCTCTCGAGATTCCGAAATCGACCCGGCGGGCGTCGCGATCCGGCCGGTCTACTGTACGCCGTAACTCTGCGTTTTCCGACGCGGATCCACCCGTCGCCGGGGGACGACCGCCGCCCCGTCGGCTCCGGCCGATCGCATAGCCGTGCACCGCCTCGTTCCACGGCATACGTTAAAGACCGGTTTAACTCGTCGCGCTGTATAGCACCGGTATAATTGACGTTTCTATTTTTACCGACGCGTTAGCGCCGTTTATACTCGGCGGGTAGTTTAGTGGGGAGAGGTGAGGGGAGGCGCTGTTTATCAGAGCGAGCTATTATGAGGGATTAAGGGGATCGTGTACCCCACCCGCTGCGACCGCGTTCGTCCCCTAACCATCGTTCTCACCCTCGCGCCCCTCGCCGCATCGGCGGCACAATCTCCGCGCGCCGCGTTGCTGTAGCGCGTTTTAATCGGTAGACGGCAATGCATAAATCCACGTTAAATAATACGGCAGTTAACGGCGCCATTAAGCCGTTCGAGATACCGCGAGAGGTAGGGGTGGCTCGAGGGGTCGGGCAGGGGGATTGGGGACATCCGGAAAGTCTGTATTAAACGAAACCGATTCTCTCGATGGGGCGGAATTGCGCGGCTGTCTGTCGACGATTTTCGATTGGAATTCGAATAGTCACAGTGCACTTTCGACGTTGTCCTTTAATCGTAGTCCTCCGCCGTCGCGCACTGTGTTCGGGTGTCTCGCGTATAAGTAAAAAGATAGAGCGAGGAAGAGAGAGGGGAGAGAGAGAGAGAGAGAGAGAGAGAGGCCCTGTACGCGGCGATGATTGGGTTCGCCTGTCGATTCCGTCGTTTTGCGGGAGAAGGTTGGAAGCGTGGGAGAAGGGTGGAAAAGGATATCGCGCCGCGACGACGTATCGGAGTATCGGAGAAAAGCGCGCGACGGAAATATCGCCGGCAGTGCGTCTCCTGTATTCCGATTCGCCGAGCGATACGGGCGTCGTTGACAAATAGGGATTTTACTCGAGCACGTCTGCACGATTCCACGCTCCTTCCGTCGATGCGCTTCTTCCTAATGACGTCTGTCGGTCTCGCGCGCGAGGAAAAAGACGTCTCGCAGCGCTATCCACGTATGCGGCATCTTTCGAGTATCTTCCAACGATCGTGTCGCGAGTCATAGAATCCCGCATTTTTCGCGCCGGGAATTTTCCTTTCCCTCGACAGTTATAAGAACCCGTTAGGGGAAGGATCGTCTGCCGAAAGGACGTTCTTATTTGTCGATCCTTCCAAGGACTCTTTTCGTATAAGTAGGAACGTCCTTTCGGCAGATGATCCTTCCCCTGATGGAGGAGAAGGTTTTTTCGGTGGAAAAATGAAGAGGGCGATAGAAATGTTTTGAAAATATACAGCGGTATATTCTCGCATGAAGAAAATGAATAACGTAGATTTGTCAGTGCAGTATTTCGAACACGTACAACGTCGATCCTATTTAAAATCGAATTTGATAGGCATTTTCGAGATGTTCCATGATTTACTCTCAAAAGAAGCTTAGGTAGCACCCAGGGAAATACGGAGTCTCTGGTAGAGCAAATATCTGTAGAGAGAGAGAGAGAGAAAGAGAGAGAGAGAGAGGGAGGGGGGAGAGAGACTCGGATCCCGCCAGCCGAATGCTGTAGAGCCCCGTAACACACCACCCCCGCGCTCCCAGCCAGGCCGGGACCGACTCACCCTCCCACCACTCCCACGGCTACCGGCGAGGTCGTCTAGCCCTCGTCTGGTCTAGCTGCTGCGTTTTTGTTTTGTCTAGCCGGCCGCCATGTTTGATGCACCGACCCGGGGACGACCTATCACGCCATTGCGCGCCGATGTGTACGCGTCATGCACCGTACACCGGCGCAAAGGGGCGAAGGAGCGTAGCTAGACGTCGCAGCGCCCCTAAAAACTTTTCCAACGACTTTTATAAATAATTAAGGCCGCGAGTGAAGCCGGAGCGCGTCACCGCGCCTCGTAACTTTCAATCTGTCGCGAGGACGGGTCTCGGGGTGGTGGCGCGACGATTCGTTTTCCCCCGCGGGGCGTTGCGTTGCTTGAAAGTACGAATCGTAGTTTCGAGGCGTTTTTTCGCCATTGCGCTCGAGACTGGAGGATCTCTTCGGGTTTCGATGACTCGCGGCTCTTTCCGGGAATTCAAAACGCGACGTGACGACGGTAAAAGGGGATTAGCGTCGTCTCGTACCGTTCCTCTCTCTCCCTCTCCCTCTAAGCACGCGTCTGTGCCGCGACGTGGGAGTCCCATACCAATGCCCGTATAGACGCGGCCGAACGCGTCAAAGATAGAAACGCGCGTGTCTGCGCTCCCACCCGTTCGCCTAGTACCAGACACGTTTGTACCGCGCTCACCTGAAAGCAAAGCGAAGTCACGAGGGGTGGAGGGACGAGGGACGGGGGAAGAGACGCGCAGTGAAAGGACGGAACGGTTAGAGTCGAGCGTAATTCTTTAATTAGAATTTAAGCCGGGTCAACCGACGAGGATAGACGCGCGACACAGACTGCCGAAGCGGTAGGATGTTTACCGGAAGGTGGAGTGTTCGCTTCGTGCGGGCAAAAATCGGGATGTTTTTGCGCTACGCCGCGCTTCCCGATTGAACGCATCGCGGATCGCCGGTCGCCAACGATTCTCGGGTCGTCCTGATTTCTTTGAAATAGGTGAACCCCCTCCGCGAGAGAGAAGGAGAGAGAGAGAGAGAGAGAGAGAGAGAGAGAGAGGTCGGAAGAATACCGTTGCAAAGACACTAGGTATTGACGTGACTAAATCTTCGTCTTCAGCGGGAACGTTGCGATTTGGTCGGGAGGGATTTTGGCCTTCTTCCGCTGTCGACTTTTCGCAATGATTTCTCTCCCTCTCACGAACTTGAGCATCTCTCCGCGTCTCCCTCGCGCAATTTCCATAACGTCTAGAGATTCTTACTCGCGTGGATGAACGACGAGGGGTTCGCGGTACGGAGAGACGAACTCCGTTCTCCTCTCGGAGAGCCACGACTCTGTTTACCAGCCGTGAAGCAGTCCAGACTTTACATGGGCGCGAGCGCGAAAGGAACGCAGGGGATACGAGTCGCGCGGCGTACGTGGAACACGACGTACGAGCGCGACGCGGACGGCACCGCGAAAGCAAACACGACAACCAGGTCACACCGTCTGCCGTTCGCCGGTAGAGGAGGGGGTTTCCTCTTGGTTATCGACATTGCCGCGCCAGTCAAAACAATTGTAGGTGTTCTCAAATTGCGCGTGCACTCGATCGCCTCGTACGCGTGCTCCTCGGTATAGGTACCGCGTGCGTGGTCCGCACCGTGGCTAGGATCGCGGCTGCAATTTGGAATCGTTGACGGTTAGCGCGCAAAAAATCGACATTAGCGCCAGCGGACACGATCGAGCGTTTTTCTGTAAGAGTACGACGGAGCGTACGGTAATTGCGTGTACTCGATGAAGAACTCGGTCACGACGATACGTACCGACTCGTTACGGTGACTCCATATTGCGGGTATATAAATCGCGGACTTCCGCCCCGACGTCGCTCGGTTCGCATCGACGAACGCGACCGTCGTGACGCAACGACCGTGAAGATATCGCGGCATCGAGACCGCGGATCCAAGACGGTTTTTACGAGAAAATACGCGAGCGTCGCCGCGGCGTTTTTATCAGATTCTACAGCCGCACAACAGGAGCGGGCTGAAAATGATAAAACGAAATAAAGCGAACACTCGCCGAGCGCGGTCCGCGGCGCCAGACGGGTCATGCATATTCAGACGCGCGCGGCATTCGTTCGCGCGAAATTAAGCGCCGCGGCGAGAATCGAAACGCGCTGCTGCTGCTGCTGCTGCTGCTGCCGCCGCTGAGATACGCCCGTCTTGCCACCGTCGCGACGATACGAATCCTGCGGTTCCGGTTCTTTCCAGTTACGCGTATGCGTAGGTATAGCAGAATTCGAACCGCGCGATTCGCGGTTGTGATTCGACCGAAGCGTTACTCGGCCGGTCGAATGCAGTCTGATCGCGATCGGCCGTTACTACTACGGTCGATGGGACGCCTATTCTCGGAGTCGATGCCGCAATGATCGGTACAGACCGATTGTATGACAGTGATCAGAGGAGGAAGAAGGAGCGAGGTCTACTCTTGACTCCAATATTCGAGCGGAATTACGAAATACCGATAGGCGCGAAAATGTAATCGAAGGAGACGACGCGACGGTGAAGGACTGAGCGAGCCCTGGGGAGGAAAAAAGAGAAGGTCGAGGTTACATACGAGCAGGCTCGATATAGCCACGCGCGTACCGAGCCCGCTACACAACGTTTCGCAGACCCAATGACGCGTACGCGACCTCCACGCCTCCGCTGGTTCGCGTTCCGACGACCATTCGCCCTTCTGTCGCGGTTAAGGGCAAATATGCGATTAGATGCGGACGCAGACTCGGCGTAGTCCAGTGGTTCGCGCCCACGTATACGTGTGCACGTATATAGAGGTATATACATATATGCACCGACGTATGTACGTACTTTTACATATGTAGCAGCGGATCCGTAGTCGCACATACGTTGGCGTACAACGGCGAGAGCGGTGGCCAACCCGACGGTGTACTCGTATCTCCGATACTGCAGCGCGCGCGCGCGAATTCTCTTTCTCTCATAGAATTTTATCACAGGGGTAATCTCCCAAATGTTATGTCGCTTCGCGCGCGGTTTTCCCTCCGTCGCAGCTCCGCCGTGCCCACAATCCATTCGCTCTTGCGATCCGCTCGAATCGCTCGCGCGCGAACTCTCGCGGAATCGTATCCCCGGCCTCTGCCTCTGCCCTCGCGTCGCCGCTATACATAGTATACGGTGCGTAAAAGTCCGCCGATGCACGCGCGTCGAGTCGAGTCTATACGGCCGAGGGGGCGCGAGGGTGCGCGTATAGGTCCGCGGTATACCTATAGCGACGTATACTAGATATAGAGTGCCGCCGTCTGAGGTGGCCGTGACATTGAAACGCAACGTAGCTATAGCATCCCCCTCGCCGTCGGCCGACGCGGTCGAGAGCGGGGAACGCGTATAGAAGGCGAGCGCCGCGCGGACCGACGGACAGGGGAATGACGTCACGAGCCATCGCCGCTTCACCTCCCCGCGCGCGTCGCCGTACCGCGCCACGGGCGTCGCCAGGATGCACCACCGTCGTCGCACGGGAGAATTTGAGAGGGTGACGCGCCGCGAAGCGAGAAATGGCCGGAGGATGAGGAGGTGGAGGAGGAGGAGGAGGGGAGACGGAGACTACATAGAGAACTCGACGCGTACGAACCCTGTACCGCACGCGAGGCGAAGTACCAATTTCCCCACGACAGCGAGAGAAAGTTAAGGCGCGCGCCTAGGATCACCGCGACCACGTGGTTCTCAGAAATCGAAATTGCCCGAGTCTCTCGCCGAAGCATCTCTATTCTATCGTCTGAATACGGCCCGGGTGTGAAAAAAAAAAATCATCCACACAATCTCATTCGAGTCGGCGGTTAGGCTCAGAGTGCGAGAGACTTCGACGCGTGGGCTTTGTCGATCTCTCGCCTCTCTCTCTCTCTCTCTCTCTCTTTCGCTTCTCCTTATAGAGAGGAGGAGAAGCGAGAGCGAGCGCGTAGGCGAGTGCTCTTTGTATACGAGAACGCGGTACTTCGCGCGCCGATCGACTCAGGGTACAGATAGGAGATACGCGTGTGGTTGCACGTCGCGCGCGCGATGCAGCTGCAGCCAACGGGTATAGGTAGGTACACGCCGCCTGTACGCGAGAAGCGGGAGGGACCGCGCGCGTGCAAGTCGCTGCCGAAGACCGGACGTTCTCGACGCGAGCGCGCCCCGGTCTCCAACGCGAGGGTATACCTATCCTTCGTAAACAGCACGTGTCGCTCGGACCGGTGGGAGTGTGCGAGAGGAACGTCTCTGCATGTATATCGATACGCACCGCGCGATCGTGCGCCAAAGGGGGAAACAATGGTGCGGTAAGTGGCATGCACGACCGCACCGCATGCATATGCGACCCGAGCGATGGACGGACGGACGGGACAGCCTGCGGGAAATTGCATCGCACGCCATGAGACAGACACGAAACTGTCTGTCCACTTCCCCGCTCTCCTCGCACACCCGAGCCCTCCGCATGTCCCTCCACCTCCCCCGATGTCCTCCTTCCTGCCCACTTGCGAGCATGGACCGCGGGCCACCTGTCCCCGCGCGTTCGTGCACCGACTACTACCACCACCGCCGCCGCCGCCGCCGCTGCCGCACTCCGTCGCTACCCACAATCGAACGCTGCACACTTCCGGGAGGCTCAGCGCAGTGGAGACTGACCTGCCGTGGTCAGGCATCGGTCGTAGTAGAGTACGCGAGAGACTGGAATCGGATCGAGTTGGCCCCCGGTTACCACGGTTCGCCACGGTAGCCGGGAAGGTCAACGCGAGCGGTAAAACGCGGATGGCTTTTCCCCGAGGTATATCCCACGCTGCCAGGCTGCTATCCGGCGGTACGTGGCCGCACCTCAGCAGCGAGACGCGTTCGAACGAGGAAAAAGAGAAGTATCCGATCCTTTCTGTCCGTCCTTTCGTCCGTCTCTCGAAAGGGGCCGGTCTGCCGCAGTCGTATAGATATACGTATACGGTATAGCGCGAAAGAGCGAGAGAGAGAGAGAGAGAGAGAGAGAGAGAGAGAGAGAGAGAGAGAGAGAGACAGACACCGTAAGGCGGTAGCGCGGGCTGTAAGAAGGCAAAGAGAACGCAGACGCCCGGACGTCTAGACCCGCTTCGACTACGCTCGACTCGACTCGACTCGACTCGACTCTCGACTCTGCAGTCACTCGATAAAAAACAGCGCGCCGCTTTCCGGGCCGACCGATGCACCGGCGTACCGCATCGAGGGGTCGGGCGCGAAGCGCACGCTGCAGCGGTGGTGCAGACGACGCACAGGCGCTTTCCTCCAATCCCAATCACACGACGGGCGAGTTCCGTGAATTGGATTCAATTATTTTCACGCATTTATCGATAACAAAATCGAAAATTTTCGAAACACTCGCAAGACAACTGTGCGACACTACGATTAGCTGCGATATTTGTCTTGTTTTTTTCATAAATAGGTATCTCAAATTCGTATCTCTCTCAGTAGCGATTCACCGCCGAACAGATTTTCCAAATTCCCCTCGACGACTCGAACCTCGCACCGGAGGGACGCGTGGCCCGCGAAGAAAGCACCTCGCGTCCGCAGGTGCAAGACCCGGTTAGGAACCGCTCCTAAAGTCAGCCCGGCTCGCCCTGCAGGTGCAGTTTGCCGTCGCCGCGTCGCGCCTTTCGCTCGGTTCGCGCGCCGGAGAGTTTCGACGCTCTCCCGAGTTCTACGCCACTGCAGGAATTGCCCCCCCTCCCTCCCGCCGGTCCCCTGGACCGTCTGAGCGGTGTCTAGCCAGCGCCCCCTACCCCGCGCCGCCAACCCCCTCGCCGTCACCCTCCTCCGTCCTCTCCCTCCGTCTACTAGCGCCCCGACCTTCTCCCGATCGGCGGGGGTGCAGTCTAGCCACCGAGTATAGTCCGTATTGCCGCGCGGAACGTTATGTACCACCGTCCCCTGTAGCTGTATCGCTCCGTACATATGCCCCTGTGTACCCCAAGTACGCGCATACCCGTTATACCAAGGGTGTCTACGAATAAACGACGCTCGTGCAGCCGGCGAGCATCGTACCGATGCAAATCGTTGACTGTAACTCGGCGCGTGCCGCGTTCGAACGATCGATCGCTGTCTCCTTCTTTCCCGTTCGCGTCGGCCTCGCCTTCTCTTTGGACGTCTGAAATTTCACACCGAGTTTTACGACGAGCTTTCCCCGTCGCGAAGCGGAGCCGCGAATGATTGTTGCAGTCGATGTTATCGCGCGAAGAAATTCCTATTGCGCACTTTGAAGAAATCAGGCGTAACGATTTCAGGGGATCGGAAGTCGATACGCCCAGAGTCTCGTTGCCGCTGTAATACGATCTTGAGTTTCGATGCTTTACGATCGCGATCCCCGAGAACACCGTGTAATTTCGGAGACAAATTCTAGCCATCGAACGTGACTGTACGCGACGCGTTCCGTTCGTAGCCGCAATTATACCGCGGTTATACGCGGGAGGGTGGAGAGCGCGCGAGTGGAATAAAGAGGGTTCTCGAATCGCCGTTTCCCAGGGTATCGACGAGCGACCTGCATTCTGCGTATTGCGTGACTGGGTGCGATTAGGACTAGTCCGAGTTTACGGGCGAGCCCGGGACCGGGATTGCTCGATTGGGGTAGGTTGCAAACGGACGTATGTACGCGGCAGTTTCTTTCCCCGTGATGGCAAGGTCAGTGACGGCTGTGAGATGCGCGCGCTCGCTCGCGATGTCGCGCGTCCGCAAAGCATTTTGTTCACCCACGGTAATAGTTCTTACGAACGCAGTTGGAAAAAGTCGATCGTTAATTCACCGAAGACTCGCAACGGGGCAGTTTTTTCCATCAACCCCCCCGCGACGTCTGGAAAGTCAGGGTCACGTTTGGAGGGAAGGTCGATTGGTTCGATACCCACCGCGGTACATCGCGTCACTAATGCCAAAAGGTCGTATACGCCATTCAACGCCCTTTTGGCACTGTGAAAGCCAAAGGGGCTTGTGAACAAATGTTTTCCTCGCCATTTTAATAAAAGCACGTAAGAAAGGTCGAAAAATCTATATTAATAAAAATGTAAATGTTCGTTTATTCAAAATCTTAAATCTCCGAAAGTTCTTCACCGATTCCTTTGACATTTTAACACAACTTTGCATTCGAAAACGCGCGTGTTTTTATATACCTACTAATTATATAATTATATACTCTTACCACCTGTAACAGGTAAAAACCACCCGCTACTATCGATTGGCGAATTAACCGAGAGACGCTCAACCCCGCGTACATACATACATATGTACGTATACTCGTACACTGTAGTCGCCTCGCGCTTTATGGAAACGCTCCGCACGCGATTGCGCCCGGGCTCGGGGTGTAGTGCAGAGTCGAGGGCCGTAGCGGGTCGGGCCAGATGGTTGTCGTAGGTCAGCAATCGATAAAAACTTATTTTTCCCGTGCCACGCGCGAGCGCGGAGCGCGCAAAACGCAGGGGTTTGGCATATTTACGCGTATATGTATTGTACGACCCCGCAGCTGTACTTTCACGGCCGCCGCGGCGAGTGGCCCTTTCGAGGAAACGGCGTATCATCGCGTAACCCGAGGAAAACGGCTGGAAAGAATGGAAATTGCACGCGCGTGACGAGAATGAGGGTGCGCGTACAAAGGGAAACAATTAAGTTCCCCGTAGCGATCGCGTCGCACGATCGGGGCGGCGATCTCTCTGCGCCGCACCTATACGTACATATACCGGTCGACGGTTTCCGTCGTCGGGGTGGACCTGGTGGCGGAGACGCTCTCTCCCTCTCTCTCCCCCGCCCCCTCTCGCTTTCTCTCCCTCCTATATGCGCACTCGAAGGCTCGTTTAGCGTTTCCGGCGTTCCCCTCGCGCGACACTCGTCCCGCGCGAAAGGCATTCGGGCGTCTCATGATGTAACGCGCAAGTGTGTACGTGTGCAACGCGGTGCGTACTCGCTGTGGTATGCGCGCGCGCGAAGAAAACACGCCGCGAGCCAAAAATACTCGGCGTGAGTCAACTCGGGGGTCTAAATAGACGGTTCGCCGTTTTTAGACTTTATATCTGGAATATAACGCGCGGCGTGCGGCGGCACCGCGCGCACGCCGCGATAACCCAGAAAACGCGCGAGACCGAGCGCCGCGGGAGACCGCGATCCGCGGTAACGATTCGGCGAAAGCGGCGATGCGAATTCTTCGCAATTTTCCGCAGGGCAGACAGTGGAGGATTTTCCTCGTCGGGTACGGATCACTTTTCGGGCACGCCGATAGCGCGTTTGGCTACATTCGACTGCCGAATCGAATTACCAGCGATATATCGCGCGTGTCGGATAATTTTTAATCCCCCGTCAAATAAAATTGCCGGGACCAATGCCACGTCGAATCTGCATATGTACGAGGTTCAAGAAAGACTGGGTTATTTTGAACTGGAAAAAAAAAGGTCGGGGAATTTTACTTTCAGATTTCTCAGTAGACACCGTACCATTATGTGCACCTTGAACGGGGCGAGCAAGAGCTGAGGCGGAGCCGGCGAGGAAGGCAAGGTGTCGGGGAACGCGTTGGTAGATGTACGCGTGTGTGAATGGGGAAGGGAGCGCCCCCTCCCGAAATGATAGCGCATCGCGAGTCTACCGGGCTCTCTCGGGATCCCGCGGTAGTCCGACCGGAGCTCACCGAATTACGCGCGCTGCATCGCTTTCGCACGAGAGTCGCCCTGTATGGATATCGCGCCACGACGGGAGAAAATGATCTCGACTATAAATTGCTTTTTGGATATCGTCATCGCATTCGTATAGGTGCGAGCGACCATAGCGGAAAACTCAATTCGCGACTACCTCGACGATGCGTGCACCCCGCGGAGTCGGAGTTCACACGCTCGCCGATACATATCCTGTAAGATCTCTGCAGTTCTCTTCTCTCTATCCGTCTCTTTCTCTCATCACACGCGCGCGTCGACAACAATTTCTGACCAAAAAGCCGGAGTCACCCTCAAGGCGACTTCCCCTGTCCCCCGAATGTCTGGCTCCGGCCGTCATCGCGCGGTGGGGCACTGCGCGGGGGAGACCGAGGGGGCTCGGGGGGGAGCTACGTACTCGTGACGTTGCGTCTAGACGCCCCCTCCACCGCCGCCCGAAACGGCGGGTGTCCCCACCCGCGGAGAAGCGGGCACTGAGCATCCCGGCGCGTTGCAAGCGTAGAAAAGCTCCGCGGCTTCGTCCCGCCCTCGACAGATGGAGATACTTGCTACCCGCGTGGACTTTGAAAAACGGAGGGCCGTCGAGACGCCGCGCGAGAACGGAGGAATCGCGTTTCGCGAGTTACGTGACGCGAGACGTTCGAATCGCGGAGGAGGAGGAGGGCCGTTGCGAGGGTGTAAGTAGTGTGTGTTTCGCGGAGATTTTATTTCCAGGGGTCGTCGATGGCTTCTTCCGTTTCCTGAGAAAGAGAGAGAGAGAGAGAGAGAGAGAGAGAGAGTGGGAGGGAGAGGAAGAGAGAGAGAGAGAGAGAGAGGGGAGGAGGAAGGGAAGTGCGAGTAGGTACGGCCGTCTGGATATTCGTCACGGCAATAGCAGTAACAATTGAATCCGTAGAGTAGCTCGTGTTTACGACGACGATCTCGGACTGCGGTCGTAAAGAGCTCTGGCCTTTAAGGCCGACTGTCGACCCCTTCGAGTATGGGACTTAAAGGCCGCACCGCGTTTTAAATAAGTAACGCGATACCGATCAGGCTCGGAAAGCTTAAATTCGTCGGAGGAAACTTTTCTTTTAACTCCGTCCTGGGTACGATTTCTCTCATACCCCTTCGAGTAACGCAGAGTACAATGGTATTACGGTATCGCCATCTCGGAGGACTCCTATTCCCTCGATCGAACGAGAATAATATTAAAATGTATCAAGTTTCTCTTCCATCCCTGCATAATAACAGAAACGGTCGTTGAAAGTCTTTCACTGTATGGAATAACGAGGGAGGATCGAATACGCGCGTAAGTTGCGTCACAGCTAACACCTCGATAATGATCACGGTCGCGGTTTCGCCAAATCTTTCAGCGGTAAGATACTACGGTCTCCTTGTACGGTCTGATTTCAATCGGCTTTTACTACTGCCGGCAAACGGAGTACGAATCGACGAAATTAAGCCGTGGTCTCACAGTTGCTAAATCCTGCGCGTGTAAGGGCGCGACCATTACCTTCGCTATCTCCGTCTTTCGCCTATTATCTCCTTCCTCTCGAAGACTCGACGATATTGTCGCCCAGTTTCCAAGCGTCGAGCCAGGTAGACGCGAAGTGGCTCGTCCGGATCTGGCGCTCTTGTTTTTCAAACAACGAAGGCAATTCATTATCGTCATTATTATTATCTAGTCCCGTCTGATCCAGACCCAGAGAAAAAGGTACGACGACCGCGTTGTTTTCCCGGCTCTCTTGTAAACACGTTATATTAGCGATGGAATCCTACTCGGCGCGACGAGCGCGCGCCCGAGCGTCTTTTCTTCGAAGAGGTAAGAGGAGCGTTCTTCGCTCGGCGTGGAGTACGGATGGAGCGAACGGGTGGGAGAGAGGGAGAGCCTCGTCGTTTTTTTAATTAATTTCAGCCGCCGACTGACAGTTACGCTTCTAAAATTATCCTCATTCTTAGCTTTCCATCTACGTATACATATACGTATACCGCGCGCATTCTCCCCTTCTCCCTCGCGCGAATCGGTACGCGGCGGCAATCCGCCTCTGCGGAGCCGGCAGCGCGCGTCGTATCGCACGATCAGAAGTGGGCGAATCGCCGCGCGCGAGTCCGAAAAACGCGGATCTTGCTCGGGATATCCCTCCCCTCCGCGTCGCGTCGCGTCGCGTCGCCCGCGGTTCCGGCGAAAGGTAGGACACGATGTACGCGCGCGATTCGAAAATCTCCCCCGGAAATTCCGTGCGGCAGACCGGGCGCAGACTCCGTGCCGTTATTATCGATGCCACACGTGCGTGCACGCGCTCCCGCACACACACGCCCGAGTATATTTTCGTTTCCCCGCGGCAAGACGCGCGCTCCGAGGTTCTAGGACGGTCTTACCCGAGCGCGCGCGCGCGCGGAGCCCACCAGTCATAATACCTACACGCGACGGTGAAAAGGGACGTAACAGTCGCGAGTCCGGAATTAGCCTGAAAGGGTTTCTGGTTACGGCGTGGAAAAAAAAATGTAACCAGATGGCTTTTGTTTAGTCTGCTGGGCCGGTCCTCGTGGTTACGCGCCCGCCGTCGCTCTGCCGCCCTCCGCCGTCGCTCGCCGACCGTACAGTGACGCGAGAAAGTCGGAGGAGAGGAATCCCTCCCGCGATCGAGGTGAGCCGCGCGCGTCTCGCCGCGAGATACCCGCTCTCTTTCCGCGTGCAAATACGACGCTCGGGCATCTCGTTGCGCGAAGGACGCGGGAGAAAAAACAATCAGGGTCGCTCGACAGGAGCTTTTCGACTCTCGGCTGTGATGGGATACGACGCAATCGTCCGGCTTCTAATGGCGAGTGTGAGATGATATTTTATATTTACACGCCGAAATTGAACGCGGTTCGTTCGATCGCGATCTTTTTTTTCTTTTCGCCTCTCCGAGCATCCTCCCCCCCCCCCCCTTCGTTTAGGAATAAGCGCGTTGCGTCAGTGCCAAATGTTTTCGCGCGTCATTGCGTCGCTCGCGCCGTCGGCCCACGCGCGTTCGCTGCGCGCCGAAAGAAATTCCGTCCGCACGCGCATTCTCGAAAAGCTTTCTCTTTGCGGCTTATACGAGGCTCGTTTGTCCGTTGCGCGATGTATACCCGCACGGTGAGCGGAGGCGGGGAGGCACGACTTCCAGAAAGAATCGCAGACGCCAAATCTCCGCGACTCGTCGACCGGCGAACGTGTAGTGCCTCCTGCAATTAAGCCGCCAGACCGGATCATGAATATACAAAGCGAGCGGGCGCGTTGAACTTGGAACGAGGATGAAATTTGAATTAACTCAACAATAAACGGTGCGGGGGCTATCGACAATTCGTACGCCTATTTCGGACGTCATCGCGCTCGTCGAGGCCTCGCCCGTGTACTCAATCCCATTGATTCGCGCAGTCTACGCAAAATATTGCCTCGCTCCAACTTTTTTTTTTCTGCTTATCTCCAGCGAGAATTTATAGACGCGATGAATCGATTCGAACGAATCTCCCGTCGTCGCCAATCGACTCGAATAACCGCGATGATCCCTCCACGGCGAGTCATTCTCGCGCGCGCGACAAAAGTCGCGGGTATTCTAGAACGACGCCAACTCGCGCTTCGGTTAACGACCGTCGGGGGTCTTATACTCCTCTCGGACTTTCCCTCCGCGGCGGGGGGGGGGGGGGGGGTATCCCGGCAAATAAGGGGATCCCGGGATCGTCGGAACGAGCGGCGCGCACCACGTTCCGTGTCGATTGCGCGAATTATCTTCGCGGGGAGAAGAAGCGCGGAAGGGGTGAGGCGTGCGGGACACGGGGTTGAAATCAGAAGAAAAGACGTCTTCGCGTCGGGACCCCCACGCATTCCTCGCGGACTCGACTATTACATTCTTCGCGTAGCTTCGCGCCGGGCTCGCCGCCTTTTGCTCTTGCTGCGATAGAAAATCAAGGCGTCGCCGTATCAGGCACCTGACAGTCGCGCGACATCAAAGTACGCGGACGACTTCGTTCTTCCTCCTTCGTTCCGTCAATGGCGTCATTCGCGCCATTTCTCGATGTCTCGTCAAACGAGATTTTTTTCTTCGGGTGGATCGTGTATCACGGAGGAGGGTGGGTTCGATCACGGTGTTCAACGGTCGGGAAAAAGTCAGAGCTCGGAGAATTCTCCGAGATCGCTTTGTTACTTTAATTACTTATCGCTGATTTTGAAAAGCATCGGTTTGTTGGCGATACCTCGAGGGAAATGTAGGATTCTCGTGATTGTACGGACATTTTTTTTCTTCGAAAAATACTCGATATCTAGAATACGCGTTTCTCTGAAATTTCCCCGATAAATTCGTTATTTTCCGAATCAGCGTGATACGATACATCGAATTAGGAGGTTGAGAGTTCGATCCCAGAGATTTCGATTTTTGCGAAATTTTTTTCTTTTGCAATTTTTCGCATAAATTTAAATCTCTGGAAGCGATCGCTCGACCAACCTATCTTGCGTATTTCTTCGCGCTGATTATGCAAAGTATGATAATTAGACCGATATTTTGAAGAAAGTATAAATATCGGCGATTTTAGGTTGAAGAAAATTATTTCCCCCCCTCTCAAAAGCGACTGATATCGCCGTGGAAGAAAGACGGCGTCTCTCGAACCCCACATACGAGTACGTACTTTCGGAGACACCCGCGGAGTAGGTACCCGCGTCGCTCCGCCGTCTCGCCCACGCTGTCTCCAGGTCATTGCTCCATTGTTTACACGTATGAAACGTTATTGTTGCTGTACCTATCTCTCTTTGTTCCGCTGTCGACGCGATGCTCGCCACGCGGCACACGTATACGCGCTATCGTGCGACAGCCGCTATACGTATACATGCAATATAAATGCATAAAGGCTCATCGTCGATATCGCGCGTCACCGCGACGCTACGAATTGCGAGTCACGCGTCTACGCGCGCGGTACGATCGCCGATCGTTGATTCGGTCAGCCCTGAAAATACGATACGGAAATCGTTCTCGAGATTCGTTCGAATTCCCGGCCTTCGCGCGACGCGGCCGAAAAATTTCGGACGAGTGCATCGAGGGGTTGCTACGACATTGGTTGCAACCTGTCTGCTCGCAGTCTGAGTGGCGGTGGCGGGGGCCGCGGTAAAGGGGTTGGGAGACTCCCGTCTAGACTAACCCCCGATCCACCCCCCGCAGACAAGCCAACCAAACTGTTCGGGTGAACCGTTCCGCTCCTACAGAGTCGCGCACCCCCTTAAAAGTTAAAACACTCCTCCCTTGCTCTCGACCTCCGATTCCCTCGTATTTTATTATTACCATTTCCACAGTAGGCACCTTCTTTTTTCACGAACAACGTGCAGCACAATGTCGGCGAACTGCGCTACCCGCGGTGATTACGCGCGCGAGCACTCTACTCGCGGAAATATTCTTTTTCGCGCGCCGAGGGGATTCCTCCACTCGCGTGGAATCACTTTCTCGATGCGAGACGATAGCCCCTTTGTCGACATTATTTTCCGTACTCGCGGCGATCGGATTTTTCTCCCACCCTCTCCTTTCCACACCGAGAAGAATGCTTCTCGAGTAAAGAGGGGCGATTTTTCGAGAGAAAAGATTCCCTTCCGTTCCGCCTTTCGCGTCCGTCGGACGAGGAATGCCAGTTGCGCCGAGACGTCGCGCTCTCCTCGACGACGGACCGCGTCTTTCGTCGCGAGGAAAATCGATATCTCGCGGGGTAACGAGAGTCGATCGATTTCATCGAAACGGCGGTCCGTTTGCATCCACCCCGCCCGCGCCGGGGAGGAGTCCCCCCGTCCGTCCCTCGGTGCAGCGCTGTGCATCTGACGACGATAAGTCGTGGCTTTGAAGATATACCGGCGAGGGCAGGAGTGAGAGAGAGAGAGAGGAGGGGGGGGGGGGGTCAACGACCCGTTGACAGCCAGACAGGCGGACGCGGACCAGACGTGCATCATCCCCGTATCACCCTTATTATCGCCATCGACTTTTATCGCCAGACGATAACTTACAACTCGCGGTTACCTAGCGCGCGTCCGCGCGGTACTCTCTTTTCGAGTCGCCTGTGCTCGCGAGGAAGGATGCGCGCGGCGCGGCGGTAGCTTCGCCTTTCGAGGGAACCGCGTCGAGACAAACGAATAAGGGGGGAAGGAGCGATACCACGCGATCGCAGACCACCGAGACGCTTTGATCACCGATTGCGAAAAGGGGCGCATTTTTTCGTCGACGAGCCGAGGTTTATTCCGGTCTCGTTTAACATTCGCTCCGGGCGTCAAAAATTCGATGCCGTAAGCACCGTAGAGCGATCGGTGAGGGTGCGCGCAAGGGGCGAGCGAGCGTCGAGGGTGGAGGAAAATAAAAAGAAGGCATTTCTCTCCTCGGGGCGAGCGAGAGGTGTCGATAGTGGAGCAGTGTCGACTGTATGCGTGGCTATGCCGATAAAGATGAAGGATGAAGCCCTTTCCGTGCGATTTGATCGGATTTCGTGTTTCATCGTCAATAATCCAATTTAACCTCGACACCTCCGAGCGCCGTTAATTCTCACAGAGGGAACGAACGCGTACGAGTATCCCTTCACGCGTACCGATATCGTCGCGAAATCGCGCTACGTTCCGCGTAATGGCAATTTTCATTATCCTTCAATCGTCGCTCCAAATGAAATTACCTCTGCTTCGTTCTTTTTTTTTTCAAGCAGGCGCGAATGCAGATATACGGCACGTAACACGGCGAACCCTCGCGATTCAGAAAATCTCCGTAGACTCGCCAGGCAATTCGATACTCACCGTGTCTTCGCGAGGTTCGCGTTTCAGGAAGCTTCAACGCGCGCGCGCGCCTGCCTCCCTCCAGCTCATCTCGGGACGAGATCTCGCGTCACGCATGACGCAGAAGCGACGGGCCGTGTGCGTGATGTCTGCGATCGGCGCGGCTCGAGGGTACGCGCGGCAGGTGTAACGGCAAAAAACGACCGCAAAAATGCCGGCCCTTTCCCCCGCGCGAAATCCGATGGAATAATAGCAGGACGAGTCGCGCGCGAGTTTCTTGAGATTGGCCGGCCGGGTTGCACGCCGAGCGAGTGTACCCGCGTCGGAGTAGCCCGTCCGATCGACGGGAGTGCGTGCGATCCACCTCTCCGCGACGCGGCGGCGAAAGAGCGCGTGAACCGCGCGCCGATTTTTTCTTCTCCCCGACGAAAACGTCGAGGAGAAGGCAGAACCTCTGCGAGACTCCTTAATCGCGATCCAGACGGAGCCGCTGCCCGACGTACCGCGACGGTCTGCCCCTACAAAAAGTCACGCACGCAACGCAACTCGACTCTGAATGGGTTAAACGGACTAGAGCGGGCGCGGGGGCGCCGTGAGAAATGGAAACACCGCGACGTGTACATATCTCCCTTTCAAGCGCTCGCATATTACCCGGGTATTCGCTTTATTATTTATGAAATATGGCCAGTACACAGGACCGAGAGAGCGCGCGCGCGGTGCAAGCCGCGTGGAGGTGCATACGAACCGGCGTTGCCCGCCGGAGGAGGGGAGGAGAAAGAGGAGCGGGGGCTCGCACCACGGCACACTCGGTGCGTCTGCCCGTTCCGTTCGACCGTCCGTCCGTCCGTCCGTCCGTCCGTCTGTTGTCTGCCCCGGCACTCCAGCGAGTGCATAGCGTCTGGCCCCGGTATAAAGGGTCTCTGACCGATTATCACTTGGTCTTTATGGTCTTTGAGGTTCTTTTAACCCTTATGTCAATAACCGGGTACAGCTGTACCCACTTGGCCCTGTTTGCTTACAAATTTGTATGTTATAATCAAAAAAATGTTTTCAACGGCTAGATCATCGCTATTTAGGTTATTTACTATCCATTTATGCTTTTACAAATTAAAATTTGAAACTTTAATTAATTTTAAAACTGCATGGAAGTTCACATATCGGATTTCAATAACCAGGGTACAACTGTACCCATTATACATGAGTGACGTTTATAGTGGAAATTTGTACAAGAACAACACAAATTATATGCAAGAGAATTAAACACTATAAAATAAATAATAAATAATCTTCTTTGAGTATAAAAGGTAATAATTATTTATTAAAAATCAAGAAAAACATGAAAATTATAAGCATTCATTGCATTTTGAGAACGTTCTTGAATGTTCATCGCAGACAGGTCTTTCGCAGTTTACGCACGATTTTCTCGTCTTTCTTCGCTTTTTTATTACTGCTTTGTAGCACAGATGGCATGATCCGATAACTGGTTTTGGTCCTTGAGGTCTAGGTGAAGCTGATGTAGATGCGCCTGCCACTCCACTCACGGGATTGCCGAGAACACTTTCAATGGCAATTTTAGTGCTAAAATGCCTCATTGCTTGTACATTTTGCGACCTGTCTTCGATAATCTGCATGCACAGGTGTAAACTTAACTGTCGTAGAAATAATCTACGTTAATTTGTCTTCTTTTTGATCATTTTGTTATTTTCATAGTAAATAATATACGCAGCAAGAGATGCGATATCAATAATATTATAAAACAGTGCAAGCGGCCATCGATTAGTCCTCCTGTGTGTAGTGTATCTTCCTAACATCTGGTCCATAGTATCAACGCCAATTTTATTTTTGTTGTAATATTGAATAATTTCTGGTTTCTTCTTAAAATCGTTGGAGTAGATAGTAAAATGACTGCTTTTCCCTTCCTTGGCACATACGAACACAAAGTCACTTTTTCATGAAAACCAAATAGAGTTGAAAATTCTTCCCGATTTTTTGAAGCAGCCATTTGTTAGTCTCAGCATAGCATTGATATTTTATTATTTGTATACGTTTCTTTGTGTATAAAACAATTTTAAAGTACCTGTAAAATATTTTCCTAATATAGCCGAAATCCAAAGGGATAATATCTTGTACCCTAATACACCTGCGAATGGACCCTCATTTTTCTATTGTATTACGGATTCCAAATATAAACTAACGGGACCAAGCATCGTGTATTAGAGAGCCTTTAATACACGATTTTACTATGCGGGTACAACTGTACCCCGGTTATAGAACAACGTTGGTAAATCCGGTTATTGACATAAGGGTTAAACCTCTCTCGTTCTCTCTCTCTATCGCCATTTCTCTCTTTCCCTGTACGTTTCCCTCCCTTTCTCTCATTCTTCGCCTCTCTCCCCCTACAATCACGCGCGCCGCGCGCCAGTTACCCGCTCCGCGAGTATTTACTTGCTTTTTCCTCTCTTTGAAGCGCGGGAGCTTATATGCGATACGAACGTTTTGTTCTAATCTCGCGCGCGCGCTCTGCTCAGCGATTTACGATCGCGATTTTCCCAAGGGTGCTCTATTCACCTCGTTCGTCGGGCGAGCCGCGGTGATTCGCTCTCTCCGGTAGGTTCGAATCGGTGCGTTTCGCGAAGGACGCGTTCGAAAGGTCAATTATACGGCTGGTACGACGAAAGAGGTGCCACACGCGTTTCTTTAAATAGCCGGGGTGTACTCGGGTGACGGTTTCGGTTCCGCGAACGCGGTGTCCGGTTCCACGTATGTCCGGGGAATGCCGCGCGTCGAGTTGCATGTAAAGTGCATTTTTGCATTTTTCAATACGCGCGACGGTACAGTGTCGGCTTTCGCTGACCAGGTCTCGTCTCGGTCGATGCTACTGATCGTTCGCGCGCTCCTCCGTCTACGGCCGTACCGGGTCGAGGACCTCTTATCGGCTGCTCGGTGGAGTTTCGTCCGGCGACGTCTCAGCGCTCTCTCGAATGTTCCGCTCGCACGAGACGGTATCGCGTGGGTACGGTTACCAGGCTGGTAACGTGGTTCGTAGAAATTATTCGCGCTCGAGGGCAGGACGTATCGAAACTGCAACCCGAGGCGCTCCGAATTCGTACTGTCGGCGGGCGAGCATCGTCAGTTTCCACTGTCACCGCCCGCTACTCGGACGGCCGGGATCGCTAAGCATTAGACTACTGAGACGTCTGACCAATCCTTCCTGCACTCCTTCTCGGAGGCACCGCGCGAACGCCTCTGTCGTTCTACTACTATTTTTCTGCGCGCGCATCAAACGTCGCCCGCGTCGAGATCGTTTGAAACGCACGCGCACCGGGGTCCCCGCGCGTACGAATACCCACTATCGTCGCGTTTCCTCTCAATTTCGAAACACGCGAACGCGCGATCGTCCGAATCATTGAGATCGGCGCGTCGCATCGAGAAAAGCGAGCGATCCCTTTGGAGCGCGATGCTGTGCGAGATTCGCGCAACGAGGCGAACGCGACTCGCTAGACGAGGCGCGGCGAGAGGCGAGGAGGGTGGCCGAGAAGGCCGAGAAAAGACGAGGAAAGGCGAGGAAGGCCGATGATGGCGCGCGGTGGCGGCGCTGCCACCGCGGCGCTGAACGCAGTGCCATCCGATAGGCAGCACCGCTTGCTCCGCGGATCCTCGCTCGCTCGCGCTTTCCTTCCTCCGCGAGTTGACCTTATCAAAGAAAAAAACGCGTGCATCGCGCTCGCCATACGGTGCTTACCCCCTGCTCCGCCGCGCGTGGTGGTGGTGGTGGTGGTAGTGGTGGTGTAGCTGGTAGTGGTGGTGGTGGTAGTGGTAGTGGTGGTGGTGGTGGTGAGATGGTGGTGGTGGTGGTGGTCAACACGGTGCGTGCCCCCCTCTTACCGGCGTGCTCTGCGACCCAGCTTGAAGACACGAGCGTCATCGTGCTACGCCGAGAGCGACGCGAGCCTAGAAAGTGAGTTTTCCCTGTGCGATTCGGGATGCGAGGGGACACCCAGCATGGCCGCCGAAAGAACCTACTAGTCAAACTCGCCACGACGCGCCGGTGTCCGTCGCTGACACCGGCTCTTTCTCCTTCCACGCGTCCTCTCCTCCTCCACCTCCTCCTTCTCACTCCCACCTACCGCCGAACCTCTGTATCCCTCTCGCTCTCTCGCCGCGCTTCGACACTCTCGCTCTCTTCGCTTCTCTCACTTTCTCCCGTACTTTTTCTTCCTCGACGTTGCCCCGCGTCCTACGTTCTCTCTCTCTTTCTCTCTCCCTCCCTCCCCTCGGCCGCTTAAGCGCGTCCCCTCTCTTTCTCCCTCGGCTAGCTGCGTCTCTCTCACGCTCCCTGATCGCGCGTTTCATTCGAAAATAGAACATCAGCACGCGTGCCGCGCACATTTTTCCCGGTGAAAACGCCGAATTCTCGCGACGGCCTCTCGCACCTAACCTCAATCTCGAGAAAATCACGCTCGCGCGCGTGCTTCTTGCCTGTGATGGAGGCGTCCTTCGCAGGTGGACATGTTCCTTCCATTGATGAGTACGTTTAGAAAAGGGAGAAGCTGCGAAAAGCCCGCGCGATGATTTCATTTTTTCCGATGAATCCCACCTTTAGGGCACGTCTAGCGCCGGTCGAGCGGGATCGATATTGTATAGTACCCGAGTTCGAACCTTCGTGACCCCGGTCGCGGGCGGCGGCGGCGGCGGCGGCGGCGGCGGCGGCGTCGTCGAGAGGTTCGGACCGTAGAAACTTTTCATTACTCGCGTCTACACGCGACGCAGGACCGCGAGAACCGCCGTCACGCGCGCGCGTCCGGCGGAAACATTTTTTTTCCTCTCGCGAGACGTCGAGATGGGCCGCAATGTCTCTGGGCGGCTGGGGACTCGTAAAAATAGTGTTTTCGCAATTTCCTCCCTTTGGCAACTATAATTAGCGGGTATAACGCGCGGGCGCGCGAGTTCGCATTGTGCTGCAGTAAACAAATTTTCGACGGGAGAATCGCGCGGGAGAGCGCGACGCCCAAAGCCAGCGGCCCCGGAGTTACGGAGGGGGCAGTGGATACGGCACGTCGTACGTCCGCCGCGGCTACCGGCCGCTGGCTGTGCTGGCTTCGACATCGTCGCGGCTCGGCGCGGCGCGGCGGCCGCGGTGATACACCTCCACGCTTGCCCGCGTTGCTACATGTATGTATATGTATGCTCGCTCGAGAATCGATGATGACGACGGCGATAACGAGAGGTGGAGCCGCGAGGCGAGCCGCGGCTCTCTCTCGCTCGATCTCGGCCGACGATAAAAGAAACGGCGGAACGTGCCGACACGGGTTTCGCATTACCGCGGGATACGCGCGAGGCGTAGCAGCGAGACGTTCCCGCGAAGCGCTCGGTCGACGACGTCGGGGCTCGCCCGTCGTGTCACCCCGCGTGCGCGCGCTCCCTCGCACACCTATCGTCCGTGCGGCGCGGCGCGTACATTTCCTCGCGATTATGTGCTCGCCTCTCTCGCTTCTCGATCGTCAAAGTTGCGAGAGCGCGGGACACTGTACGTACGATATCTGCGCGCGCGAGCGGCGCACGCACGCACGCACGCGTTCGTAAAAATAGTGTCTCCGTGGTTTCTCTCTACGGCTATATTTAGCGGGACCTCGTGTCTGCCCGTAGTAAACAAATTTCAAAAGTCTAACCGCGCGTTGCGAGTTGCAAACGCGCGTCCGCCGGTAACCTCGCCGCCGCGACGATTCGATACCGATCGCGATCGTAGCCGCCGCGGCGCACCGGTTACTGCGGCCTCGGACGAAGCGGGCCTTGAGATTTCGCGCGTGGCTCGCGAAACGGCGATTCGCACGGAATTCCGACTGGGAAGGATCGAAATCTGGGGGCGAATAACGGTTGCCGCGTCGGTAACATCGGGCGGATACGCGATAACATTCTTAAACATTTGCGTGTAATATTTCCGAGCGGATTTTTTTCTCCCATTAATTCGGAGCAAAGAATTGATTAACGAAACAGAGCGCGGATGCTGAATGATACGATTGGTTAATCGCGGAAGAAATTGGATCGTTAGTTTTTACCGAAGGGTAGGCACGGCCGTGCGCGCTAGTGGATTCGTCCGTTTTAGGTACACCGTATAACGAGAAGTCGCGGCGCGGTGAGCGAAAACGGGCCGAGGACAGGAACAAAACGAGCGTGCCGTACCGCGACTGTTTTGTAGGGGGATCGTATTTTAAGAAGAAGTTGTAGGAAGCGTGAGTCCGCCGGCCGGATTAAGGCTATACGACAACGTCTCCTCTCTCCGCTTCTTCTTCTGCTACTCCTCTCTCGCTCTTCGCTCTCCTCTCTCCTCTCTTCTCTCTCTCCCCCCCCCCCTCTCACTCTTTCTCTCTCTTTGGTACCACAGAGTCGGTCTTATCGGAAGTGGAAACTCCGTCGGCCGACTCTGTGACCGCACGAACTTCTCTTCCCGTCTAGCCTGCTTCCGGTCCCCACGCGGCACGTTACAGCGCCGGTTCCCTCGTTACGTTTACCTTTAACCGCGAAGCGTCGGCGATTCGACGCGCCTCATTCTCCTTCTCACGTCTCGACAATTGTATCGACTGTTTTAGGTGCCGCTGACGTCATCGTCGCGTCCCGACCTCGGAAGACGACACGGTTGACGCCGTCCGGAATCCTCGCTGGAAAGAAGTAGCGGGACTACCGTGAAGCGGGGCGGTGGTGCGGCAGGGATGCGGAGGGTCGCGGAGGGCGCCTGGCGCGCGGCGAACCGCGGTTCAGGGAGAAGCGATTCGCGAGATCCGCGATGATGACGGAAAGGGTCGGGGCGTTGATACGACAGAGATCTTTCGCTGGTCGCGCGGTTCGCGCCGCGGCGGATGGATGTAAGACGACTTTCGAGGGACATCTGCTTCTTCTTCTTCTTCTTCGTAGCGCCACCGCGAACGGACTATCGGAGGGCGGTTAGATAATCCGCGGAGCGGGAGGGCGACGGAGAGGAAGAACGGCGGGTTCGATGATAACGAGTATAAATGTAGAGACTCGGTCGGAGCCGCCTTCGAAGGAGCAACATCGCGCGAATCCTCGAAGAAGCGGCAAGGATCCAGGAAGGAAGGACGGAAGAAGGGTGAAGGGGAGGCGATAGTTTGCCCCGAAAGCCGGTTTCCGAACGGTCTCTCGAGTTGTCGTGGCAAGGTCGAGGGTTGTAGGTTCAGAGGCCACCACGGGGACGGGGGTAGGGCTATCTCTGCTTCTCTTCGTCATTCTCATTGGTCTCTCGTACGCGACGACGGTCTCGAGGCTCGTCGAAGCGACTTTTTCGCTTCCTCCTCCTCCTCCTCCTCCTTCTCCTCCTCCTCCTCCTCCTCCTCCTCCTCCTCCTCCTCCTCCTCCTCCTCCTCCTCCTCCTCTTCCTCCTTCTTCTCCTCCACCCACCGCATCGGCTCGATCTCTCGCGTCGCAGGCGCAACCGGCGGCGGCCACCTTCCGCAGGAGGACTCCCCGGTACGCGATTCCCTACTCTTCCTCCGCCACCTTCAACTCCGCGCACTGGTCGGCGTCGCCTTCCTTCGAGGATCGGTGTCGGCGGCTCGAGCGGCTCAGGGACCGGTTCGTCGCACAGAGGGGTCAAAGGTCGAGAACCCGCGATCGACGGCGGGCTGCACCCGCGCCCAAGATCGATCGCCGGCGAGGACCGAGCGCTTCCACTCTACTTCTCCTTCTCGACAACGGCGGCGGCGGCGGCGGCGGCGGCGGCGAGGGCCGGAACTACAGCGACCGCGACAAGGACCACGAGGCAGAGGGAAGCTTGGCGTCGGCGGCGACGACGAAGACAACGACGACGACTACGACGACGACAAAGAAAGTTCGATCCGTAGGCGAAGCGGGATCGAGAGTGGAGAAGAAGTCGGTGAAATCGGACGAGAACTCGCGGGTCCCTTCCGCGGGGGAAGATCTTTCGCGTCTCGCGGACTCGGAAGGGAGGAGTCGGAGTGCGGCGGTGAAGCGTAGCGACGACGGCGGTGGTGCGTTCGCGGGGCAGGGTCGCGTGGTAGGGCCGGCCGGTATCGCAGGTAGCGGGGGTAGTTCCGCTCGGTTCGGGGTGGTGGTGAACAGGAGTGGTGAGATCGTGCCGTTGGATCGCGGTGTCGAGTGGACCACAGTTGCCGGGCCGATGTCATCGCGGACGTACCCTGCGGAGCCACCGGGAGCCGGACGCGTGAGAACACACCCGAGTGGTCCGAGCCTCGTGGAGGGGGGAAAGGAGGAAAGAGACGCCGTCGAGGTCAAGGTTAGCGTGGAAAGTAAGGACGACGCGGCGACAACAACGACGACGACGACGACAACGACAACGACAACGACGCAGCTGCCATCACCAACGCGAGACACCTCTATGGAAGCACGTGAGTTCCTCTTCTTTTCTGGCGCCGCGCGTACCCTCCTCCTTCCAGTTCTCATACGCGCCTCTTGCTCCTTTTGCCATTCCTTTCCGCGCGGGCATGTTTACAGGACCCTCGGCGCGCTATTTTTAACTATTCGTCCGCCCGCTCATCCTCCTCCTCCCCCTCCTCCTCCCCCTCCCCTTCCTTCCTCTTCCTCTTTTTTCTCCCGCAGGACACCCGCGTGTTCTTCTCTTCGTCATCTGCGCCGGTATGACGGGGAGAGGGGTGTGGGAGCCCGTCCTCGGTTTATATACCGACCGTCGGCGGTCGAAGGAAACTGATTCGCCCCGTGCTTTTATATCCTCGCGTTTCTCCTTTTGTTTTTTCTCTCCTCCTTCGTTCTCGAGGATCGCCTCCTCGTTCGGCCGTAACTCGTTCTTTTTCAACGTCCTGCCGTCGGCCAGTTTTAGAAAACGAGTTCTACTACGCGCCGAAACCTTTCGCGGGACGCGCGCTTCGCGACGCCACGCGTACGTCCGCGAAGGACATTCGCGCGGAAGGAAGAACGAGATTGATGCTCGGCGGGGCGGACGGCGCGCGAGTGTACGCGGTGCCCGGACGACGAGGAAGAGAGGGAATCTCGTCGCGTGAAACGTGCGTCTCGTATTTTCGAATTACGCTCGCACGGCCGCACCGCGGCGTGACTACCCCGAGTGTGAATCAGCCGGCTATTTTTTTCGCCGCACTGGTCGGCCGCCGACTCTCTCGGGAGAGTCGTACGACGGAGACTCGCGAGTAGAGTCCGTGCCAGCGGCCCGCTGTCTCTCCTCCGACTTCCCTCCGCCGTTAGCACGTGTGGCGCGGGAAGGATGGCGCGGCCCGGAAGGATTCAACTCGGTCTCCTCGCACGAGCGCGCACATCACGGTGCTCGGCGACTAGGGAATTCTTGGGAAAATTGGCAATTTTTTGTTGTTGCACTTTTCGGATTATCGACCTGTCGATTTCTGAGACTCGATTTTTTTTTCCGACGGGATGGGAATTTGCTGAAAATCGGTATCAGTATTTGTTGACAATTTAACGAAATTCATTGCCCCATCGTCGTCGTTCTTAATCCTCGAACGAGATTCTCGCGAGTTGGATTCATCAGAGACAACGTCGCGTCGAACCAAAGTACTCTCCTCGACGTGCCACTCTATAGTGGTCGCGGCCCGGTCTCTGGATGGTTACCAACGGTGACTACACGCCGCGGTCCGCGCCGAGTACAGAGGAACCACGCGGAATGACTAAATGGCCTGACTAAGAGGCCGGGTATGCCGAAACTCGGCCCTATTTTCGCTGTTCTCAAAAAGAAATGTCTCGAGAGCGATAGCGAGTGAGAGAGAGAGAGAGAGAGAGAGAGAGAGAGAGAGAGAGAGAGAGAGAGAGAGAGAGAGAATAAAACGGAGAGGGACGAGTGGCGGAAACGTAACGTTTGTTTAGTCACTGCCGGGTTTTGCGGTTCCCCGAAATTCGTCGTTTTTCCTTCGGGAAATCGACCGCGAGGCGAAGATTGCTCCGGAAAAAATGTGACGCTCGAAAACCTGCCTCCGAGCCGGTCTAGAGACGCGGCTGGAGATCAACCTGCGGCCACGTCGCGCGCGACCGGTTCTCCCTTCGCGGTAGATCGAACGCCCTCGCAGCGGGCAAAGTCGACTCGCCCTCTCTCGCGACGTATTTCAATTCACGCCGAAGCGACGTCCGCAGCGAGAAATAAGAGAAAAAGAAGGGGAGTGCCACAGCGGAGTATAAATTGGCCCTTCGGTTTTTTTCCCCCTCGCCGACGCTAAGCAAATGCTCGTTCAATTTTTGCTTCCCCCTCGCTCCTTCCTCTCTAGTACGTGACTCTCGCTCGAAACCCTTGGCATCGCGATCGTCATTGCTCACGGATTGGCGATTTTTTCATCCTCGCCACTCGGCGAAGATGAAAATCGGATAAAAGGAGTCGCGGAGATACAGCGAGATCATAGGAGACGAAGAGAGCAAAAGGAAGGGGTCAACTCCCCGCTCCTCTTCTCATTCTTTCGCTCTCTCACCGCCTTTCTCCTCCGGATTATCTCCTTCCCTTACAGCGGCGAGTGCGCAAGATGCGCGGAGTGTGTCGCGTATCTCGTTCCACCCAGCGGTCATTTATTGTTCGTCGCTAGCAAAGTACGTAGACACTCGCGCGAAGGTATGCATGAAAGCATACGCGCACAACCGTCGCGCGAATGGCGGATATATCACCCCCGATCGACTATTCCTTACCTCTGGCTCTTCCTCTCCGCCACGCAGCCCCAACACGACCTTGCGCCTACGAGTTTTTACATTTTCATTCGTCCGCGTGGGGTTACGCGACGCGAAATAAAAAGAAGCTCCCTCTCTCGGACCCGACGGCGACGCAGAGTCGCCGAGCGCTCCGCTATTCTCGCGACGAGACTGCCATTTAGCAGGAACGGATAGCGCGCGGATCCCGTACACGCGTATCCTCGCCCTCCGCGCTTCTCGCCCGGTCGAAGTTTATTTCCGGACGCTCTACGAGGAAGTGCGCGCGTCTTTGACAATCAAGCTCGCCGCGCGCGACACGACGTGACCGCCGACGCGGCTTCGCACAGCGTTCGAACGCCTCGGCTTTACCCGGTAGATGCGTGACGGAGATGGTTAAGGGTGGAACGGTATAGGTCAACGAGGGGTGCGACTGGTGCGAAAGGGCTCCGTCGCCATGGCAACCCTGGTATGGCGGTGGCTTTAGGGTGCCTCAAGTTTTTTATGGCCTGGATGATGGCTGGTGGGTCGGGACTCTAAAAATCGTTACACAGACCTAGATACCCAGCGCGCCCTATCGACCTCACGGTTTTCACCCCTTTTCGAGCTGCCGTGTGGGACGACGCGTACCTTGGGTTCGTGCGGATCGCTACATAAAATCACTCTGATAACTTATATTTCCTTTGCGATATCGACCTAATGACCATGATTTTCGTAATCAGCGTGAAAAAATACATCGAATAGGATGGTGGAGAGTTCAATTTTTCGCGAAAATTGAAATCTCTAAAATCGATCTCTCGACCACCCTATCCGATGTATTTTTTCACACTGATTCCGAAAATGGCAGGTATATTGACGATATCTCAAAGGAAATATAAGATATCGGTGATTTCATGTACCAGAAAATTACTTTTTTCACGGAAATTCATCGATATTTCGGTTTTCCTTTGAGATATCCTCAATATAACTATAATTTTCGTAATCAGCGCGAAAAAATACATAAGATAGGATGGTCAAGAGTTCGTTTCCAGAGATTTCGATTTTTGTCAAAATCTAAGGGGTATGCCTTAGATTTTTTCAATTTTTCGCGAAAATCGAAATCTCTTGAATCGAGCTCCCGACCACCCTATCCGATGTATTTTTTCATGTTGATTACGAAAATCATGGTTATTAGGTCGATATCGCAAAGGAAATATAAGTTATCAGCGATTTTGTGCAAAAAAGAATTATTTTTTTCACCAAAAATCATCGATATCTCGGCCTTCCTTTGAGATTTCATCAATATAATAGCGATTTTCGGAATCAGCGTCAAAAAATACATCGAATAGGGTGGTCGAGAGTTCGATTCCAGAGATTTGCATTTTTAGCAAAATTTTAAGGTATATGCCTTAACTTTTTCACAAAAATTGAAATCTCTTGAATCGAACTCTCGACCACCCTACCGGATGTATTTTTTCATGCTGATTACGAAAATCATGGTCATTAGGTCGATATCGCAAAGGAAATATAAGTTATCGACGATTTTGTGTAGAAAAAAATTATTTTTTTCACCAAAAATCATCGATATCTCGGCCTTCCTTTGAGATTTCATCAATATAATAGCGATTTTCGGAATCAGCGTCAACAAATACATCGGATAGGGTGGTCGAGACTTCAATTCCGAAGATTAAAATTAAAAAAAAAAAATGCAAACGATTATCAAACTGTATCGGAGCGTCTGTCACATTCACCACTATTGAGATGACCGATGTTTCTCACTGATACGTCTATTTGGTTTGAGTCTTGGCTATCGGTATTACCACCGAATTACAGGAAACCATTGCGGATCGGGTGCGCCTACCGATTGCAAACCCGTTTCACTGGCGTGTATTAAGACGGACACCCTGTATGCAATGAGCGAGGGAAAGAAAAATCCGCCAAACGCGCGCGCGTGTGTTCCAAGATAGATTCGGACTCGCGCGCGAGAGACGAGCGGAAGAAAATCGCGCGTCGTGAGAAAACAACTGACAAAGAAAGGGGTTGCGCGAATCGGGATAATCTACGGTTCCAGCTACATACCCCAGCCGCGAGTCGCGCGTACAGACGCTGGAAAGGGGAAGGCGTTGCATTTGTTGTCGAGGGTGGTTACGGAGAGAGGGTGGTCGAGAGTACCTAGCACTTATACCGGACCTATCCCCGCTCTCCGCGGCTCACCTCGAAACCCAACCCCGGGTCCGCGCGGTATTGCACGGCAAACACTATTTGCAGCCCTTCTTTTCCTTCGGTTGGAAGCGCGGCGAAGGTGAACGGGCGGGAGCAGGGGGTCTCGACGATGGCAGATGAAACGACGGGCGGAGAGAGGCACGGAAGGGGTTGTGGCACCCTCTGGCTCTTCGGGGGGTTCGTTCGGGGTATATAAAGTATTGACTGACTGTTGTGCAGCGGACCATGTACCGCGTGCGGGAGAGAGAGGGGGAGAGCTCCATTCGCCCTTGCCTCCAGCCAGGAGGAATAATGCGACTTCCGAAACCGAGGAAATACCTTTCAGCTTTTTAAGAGCACCTCCGCGAGCCGAGGGAATGACGGAAAGGGTGGGTTGAGAGAAACGCGGCGGCAGGGCGGGGGGTATCTTCCGCACGGTTGCACCATCGCGCGCGGGATATACACTCTTTCCGGGAAGTATCGTAAAAGCAATCCTTCGAATCGAGTTCGACGCGGCTGGACGGCTTCCTGTACTTTGATAGCCACTCGAGCGCGGGTCTCGTCGACGCGGCGCGCCGCGCGAGCTTCGCGACGTTCGAGAAATCGTCGTCTCGGTGCGTAGGGATTACCGGTTGCCGCGTTACGGGTGCGTCTGACGCGATCGGGGAATCGTAAGAGTCCCGGAAAAATCAGAGAAATAAAAAATTTTCTGGAAATGTAATTGAGCCGGCAGTTGTACCAAAGACTTAAAGCACCTTCAGTTTTCGTACACAAATTTGAATGCATTTTTAAATACTTAATTAACCATTTTGTCTATTCCAGAATAAATCCTATACATACATGTTTCCGTGCGTTCATATGCCGAAAAGAAAGGAAATAGAGGAAAATGAAAAATGTGTTAAGAAAATAAAGTAGTATTAATGAGAATATTTTAAGTAGTACTCGCGAGTCGTTCTTCCAGAAGTGAAAATTTTTTTCCAGATTTGAAAAAAATTGTTTTCACGTGAAGAGTAATATGCAATTCAATTTATTCAATATTACGAATATGTATAAATATGGAAAAACTGCTTAAAGTGCTTTTAATCGTTAGTCCAGCTGCCGGCTCAATTGATATCAAACTCGTAGAATTAGCATTCGTCAAACGAACGATCCAACGTGATACACGAGAAAGTGGAAGTCGAAAATCACATTCGGCAGTAATTTTATCGCGAAAATAGAGGTGTCGTTATTGCTTCGCCAATATAATTAATTATTCCATATCGATCCGTGATGACATAATCATCGCTGGTTCGGCGTAATACCGTGACGCCGGCGCGCGAACGATGACGGTGTCGATCTAGCGACAGCGCCCGTTGCCGACGCGATTTCGACATCGGGCCGATGTCTCAATCGGCGGGCAGCCGACGATACAATTCCCGTCGTCCCTCGCGCGCGTCTAGTTTCGCGCTCTCTAGTCGGTGGGACGCCGCGGCGCGATCGCAACGACCGATGGAGTGACTCACCGGTGGGATCGGTACTGAGAAAGACGCGAAACGCGCGCGGCCGACTCCTCGGTATCTCCTCGCGTGACCTCGCTCCGTCGCGCCGGATTTAACGACGCCTTCTCCGCTGAGAAGTGGAACGACCGTTTAGTCTGATTACGGATTTGCTCTTAGGGATTCCCTCGTCGGCGTCCGGGCGTCGCGTCGCGTCGCGTCGTTCCGCGGCGGGCGACGATAAGTATAAGTCGGACGGACGGTGGAGGCGCGGGGCGCTCGACACGGATTCGAAAAGAGTTCGTCGAACCGTGTACAGAGACGAGGAGTCGTTACGTTAGAAACGGTGAATTCGTCGCGTCTGTACATACAATACGCACGTACGCACGCACACACGGTGTGTCCAATGTAATTTCAGGATCAATTTCCCCGCCACCGCGTCTCGAGGCTTCGCGACTGAATCCGTGAATCAACTCGTACGGTATGCGCGTTATCGTACGCGCGTCTCCGCTGGACGATTAAGGTCGTAAAGTCTCGCGCACTGGCGCGATTGCGAATCTGTATTCACTCCTACGATATCGTCACTTCTTACGAGTTACGGAACTCTTGAGACCCTCTATATCTTCTCGAGCGTCCTACGTATCGATTTCCAAATTGACAACGCTCCCTCCCGATTCACCTCTCGCAGCGCATCGACGGCGAAACACCCGATTCGCCGTAGTCGCGGCGGAAGTGACTTCGAACGCGGCCAGAACGAGCCGCGCCGCACGTGCGCCGGTCGACGTAATTTCGACCAGGGAGGGAAGAGGGCATCGCGCGAATCGATCAGGCCTCGGAATCGGCACTACCCCCGAAATGTAGGGCACGAGGCGGCGAAGATTCTCGCGCGCGACGCGCGCCGTCTCGACGCCTCGCGCTACGAAAGGGGACGATTATGGCTTACTCGCACCATCGCGCCCCTCACGGTACGTCACCTCCAGCCCCTCCGCGTCCACGATTCGTCTCGCCCTCTCTTCTCGCTCTCGATTCGCCTCGAAAGGCAGCCGGTACGAGAGAGAGAGAGAGAGAGAGAGAGAGAGTGGGAGGGAAAGAGCCAGAGGAAGAGCGCGCGAGGGGCAGTGGAGGAGGGAAGGAAGGGGTGCGAGAGGGTAGGGTAGGAAAATGGTGCCAAGTGCACACAGCACTGGGGCATCGACCAGCCGCACCACTCGTTCGCTCGATACTCGTGCCATTTCCCCCAAATCCGACTCCTGGCCTATGCGGTAGGCGCGGGACGACTGTACGCGTAAGAGCGTATCTAACACCCCCTAAACGTCCTCCTTCACTTATGCAGAAGTATAACGATGAATAATTTCGCTCCAGCAAACGCTATAGAATAGTTGAAGCATCGATGCTGCCCCGAACAACACGATCGCACCTAGTGTGACCACCTTCGCGTCGCAAACACAATCGCGATAAGCAACGCTCACGCCAACTCGGGACGGCGCGTTCGTCTACAGGTCGGATTCTCGTTACCGTCGCGGGTGATCGACGCAGCGAGAACTCTGTTCTTGTTCCCCGTTACGTCGAGGTCCGCCTCGTGCGCTCGCCCGTATTGCGCAAATTCGTCTGGCAATCCGTTATTTGCGTTCGCCGCGTGGTGGCACGCCCGCACGTGCGGCAAGCGCGCGCGACTGCCTCTTTCCACGACTCTCTTCATCTCGCCCCTCTCGCCTCTTGGCATCCCTCTGCAGGTCCCGGGAGCGGCGCGCAACCGTTGCGAAATTCTCGCGGAGATTCATTCGCCTTTCTCGAAATTCTCGGCTCCTCGCGCGGGAAAGGAAGCGAGCGCGGCGCCTGCGTTGGAGCGGGAGAAAGCAGGAAACGTGCGGGCGGTAACCGTACGGTGTAGCCGACGATCGCCGCCGGTCGAGACGCGGCTTTACGTCATACGGCCGAGCAGACCGAATGCAGTCGCGGTTCGCGTGGTACGCCAGACTAAACAAAAATAAACCCCGAAATGTGACATAAGTATATTTCTAGCGCGAAGAGGTAGGTATACATTGCCAAATAATCGAGGCCGTTAGATTACGCGTTATACGCGCACGTACGCGCCCACGTTCGGCCGAGACGCGCGCGCTTCTGCGAGACACCAGCCGATACTGCTCTATACGTGTATATATGTATATATGTGTATATACGCATTGTCGAATGTCTAGCCTGCGTCTGGCAGGGATCCTTGAATGAAAACGTCTATTTTTAAAGAGTGCACGGATAAACGAGGCGCACCGGGCCACGATGGAATTCGAAAGCCGGCGCGCCGGGGGCACTTTCGCGTCACGTTCGGAATCGGGCTTCGATATCTCGCGCGCCGCCGGGCGATCGACGCGGTGTACACGGCGCGGAATGCGGGGAGCGAGCGGCTGGGGGGAACCGAGCCGGGGCGTCAAATTTTTCGGGCGGAACTCTCGATCGAATTTTCACGGAGAGACGCATTTCGAGAACGCTGAAACGGTAAGAGAGCTCCGAGGATCGCGGGGCTCGCTGTGTGTGCGATGAGGGACGACGCTTCCATTGGCGACTTTCATCAATCAGTGATAATTATCCAGCGCGAAACGAACACCTGAGGAGTCTCTAGGGTCAGTGGGAAATTCTGATTTGTATAGCTCGTTGGAGCCAGTTTTCCTCCAATTGCAAGAGTCCCGTACGCGGTTCCTCATTTTTCGTGACTATTTTCTTTGCAATTATCCTCTCTCGCGCGTAGTGAAATAATTTTTTTTCCTAACCTACGCGTCGTACTATACGTTTCCGAAACTAGAATCGGCTAAGGGTACGACTTGAATTAATAAAAATATTATCATAACAATGTGCGTGCCTCCATTGCGTGCCGGGTTGTCTATAAGCAGTAATTTTATTATTTTCCGATTTCGTTACCGTTGCATGCTGGTTATGAGTTGCAGAAATAATTTTGACTTAGCAACATATGGAAATCACCTCATGAGTTTCGTTTTAATCACGGCGAAAGTAGTCGAGAATATTCTGGTAACCGTCTTATTGTAGTTTCAAATTCACTACAATGAGATGCGCGCGATATAATATAATATATTCCCAAGGAATTTTTAATCCGACGCGAGGCGAACGTTTAAATCGAGAAGGTGTGGGACGCGGAGCGCGGCGAGCGAAGTCAAATTTTTAACGGGGATTTACGAGCAGTCTCGACCTCGCGATAAGAGACGCCTCTCTATGTATTTATAGACGTAATTGCGACCTCGCGTCGTAGACGCTAAAAGAGAGACCGCGTGCAGTTCGCGACGCGTTATCCTCGACTGGTCGCTGTGTCTCTGCGCGATCGTTGTTCGCGCGTACGCGTGTACGACCTTGAAGTACGTCCGTCGCAGACTCAAGGTACCTATATCAACGAGCGCTAGCGTGCGCGTTCCGATTCGTAGGCATTGCAAAGCTTACGTACGATGTGAGGCTAAACTTATTCATTATCAATAAATGTTTGGCCTATATCGATATGGGACGTAGATTGTAGATTGAAACGTAATGTTCAAAAAAGTATAATACAAACATGAGCCAAAAGCCCGTAGATAATGAGTGATAATAGTGATTCGAGTTTCTTTCCTGGCAAGTAAGTTTAGCCTCACACATATGGTATGTACGTAGGTACACCGACCGCGTGTTGCACGCGGTGGAAAACGATGACATAAAAGTTCTATTAGCGGAAGCGCGACTCGAAGAACGTCGTCGTCGTCGTCGTCAACGAGACGCTGCAAAATCGCGCGATCTCCGTCGGCAATGAGAGGACGAGCGGTCGTCGACGACGCGACACTTCGCGTCTCCACAGTGATTAAGGCGCCGGTCGACACAGACACCTCGCGGATACCTTCCTATCGTCTCTTTCCTCCTTCCGCGCTCGCGATAAAAATGCTATATCTCGTCGCGCCGTGAATCTCGATTAGGAAAATTCGAGGAAAAATAGCTTCCCGGAATATTTCGAGACGTTTTTAATATTCCACGAGTCGAGGGGGAGGGAGGATGTGTCACATTGTCGTCGACGCTGCCGGAAGCGTTCGTTCTCCCGGAAAGCCGTCTGGTCGACGATATCGCGACTCTCCGGGAACGCGATTTTCCGCGTCGTTTGCTCGTTCGACCTTTTCATCGACGGTCGCCGCGCGGACCTCGATGAATCATTCGAAATGCCTCGGTCGTCACGCTACGCGCGCGCGCGCGCATTGCAATTGCTCGAAAACTACACGCTTGTCCGTCGCGTCGCGCTAACTGCAGCGGACTTTGGGCAGTCTTTGTGTTCGCATTCGCGGGGGTCTCTCTCTCTCTCTCTCTCTCTCTCTTCCTAGAGCTTAATAAATGCTATTCTATTCTCTTCTATTCTATTCTCTCTCTCTCTCTCTCTCTCTCTCTCTCTCTCTCTCGCCTTTCGCGAATAGTCGCGTCTCACTGTCGGACCGTGGACGGGAAATCCCGGGTCGGCGTTATTGGTTGCTGTTTTGCCCCGATACCGTAACCTCGTAATCGATATCCGATCCGATTCGGTGGAAATCCCTCGTACCCGGCACGCCGACACTGCATTAGCCGTCCGCGACTCTTCCGGAGTGTTACCGCAATGCGAGGCCAACTTTCTTGCTTCTCTGTCTGGTTTTTTTTTGTCCAATTGGAATTGTCAGATCGCGCGAACAAAAAAAGGAACGGTTTCTCTCGTTAGCGAGCGCGCTTCCTCTTTGTTCCCCGCGACGTAACGCCGAGTCGCTATTTCACTCGTCGAAACGTCGTCACCCGTTTTTATTCGGGGCCTTGAAGGAGTAACGCGGCGACATCGATTTTTCTGGCAGTTTTTAGAACCCACGTCGACCCCAACTCCGGTGCTTCGAACGAGGCGCCGAAGCGCGTGTCTTCAGGCTCCGCTGGTCGCGACTGGCGGCGGACTGTGGGGACATGAGTTTACAAAACTCGTCCTGCGTAGTTTTCTTCGGTCCGCGGGAAAAGCGAGTGTATCCGTATCTCTACCGCTTCATACAATTTCTTTGCCCGAGCCGGAGAGAGCTCCGCTTCCATCTCTCGATCTTTTTACGCGCATCGCGCGATACCTATTCCATAAATCGCCATTACGGTACACGGCCTCGCCAGGGGAAGGTTGCAGCGATATGCGCTCGTAATTCCGGAGCTAGACCGCTGTGCGCCGGTGCCGATCGTCGGAGTTGCACGCGACGTCTACTCGAACGCGAGCCTCGTCGAGCTTTCCATGCCCACGTAGCCGGCCACACACTCAAAAAAATTTGGCCACAACTAGAAAATTATAGGTAGTAGTTGCAGTGATAATTTTCTTCGCAATAGCAAGAATTCTTGCTACGCTAGAAATATTTTTCTAGTTGTGTCTGAGGCAGCCAGAAATATAGCTGAATTAGCTAAATACTTTTTTCAGTGCAGGCCTATAGTAGACCTTGAGTCACTATTACCGGCTGTTTATGTCGCGTGATGTAATCACATCCTAGCCCGTCCTGGCCCAGCCTAGGCTGCACCTAGAAACCTCTGCATCGTATACGTATAGGTAATACACGCATTCGTATTCGCATTCTCACGCGCGCGAGGTGCATCGAAATATATTTTACGGGCGATATATATCTCGCCCGCGTGTCCCGTTTCTTTCGTCCGTGAGAAACGAACGCGCCGGCTCGCGGTACGAGATGTCTCGCGGGATTTCATTAATTCCAACTCGAATTTTATTACCGCCGAGGTTTCGTGTGGAAGAAAAAATAAACGACGCTGTTCGATCACGATTTCTCGACGCCTCGCCGGGTCGAACGATCGACGAAGAGAGAAAACGTCGTTCGAAGAAAAAAGTATCTCGAAACCGACGCGTACGTATTTTCGCGACGAGAAAACTCGACGATTCGCCGCCGCCGCCGTCCGAGAATTCGAGAGAAACCGTCGGACGATCGCATCTCTGCCAGAGGGAGCATCGCGCCTCTGCCTCCGTGCAACCATCACGGACGTGTCTCGGCCGCCGTACGTCTTACCCCGGATATTTATATTTTCCCCCCTGCCCGGTCCGACGACCACCACCGTCGACGCGACCCGTCGGGACGACATTGTTGCACGATGCTATGCCATTCTCTCGTCCACGTGGTACTCTTGCTCATCGCTTTCGCGTCAAGCTTCCGTTCGCGGAGCCAGAGATATTTTTAAGGTCGCTTAATCCGTGCCGAAATGGACACCGCGAATCGCGCGACTGGAAGGGTGAGAAGGGAGCGTCTCGCGCGGGGAGGGGACGCGAGGTATCGCATTCCGAAGGCGGATATTTCGATCGCGTCTCTGGCCTCGTCGAGCGTCGGTAAAATCGTTCCGATCGCGGATAATCGAATCGACGCGACGTGGAAAGAGCGCGGCTCGCGTACCGCGAGTCCTCGCGACCGCCCTGCCGATTTCTCAGCGCTGCTCGAATCGAACGCCTCCCGACCGCGAAATCAGTCGGCGAGACGGAGAGGGCGGACGGAGGGCGGGAGGGGTTACGGCGAGAGGGGTGGGATACTCGAAAGTAATGTAACGCAATTGGCTTTGCGAGGTGAACGTACTCGCGCGCAATTCGATGCTTATTGTTCGAGCGTGCCGGGAAAAGTGCCCGGACTTGAAACGAGACGAGCGACGGGCCACGCTCGCCGCGACGCGCAACGATGACCGCATTTCCGAGAAGAGAAGTCTCAGGACTTTTCCGCACCGGAACGTCTGCGGGGGGGAGAAGCGTGTATCACCTTTCTCCGATTAACGTCGTCTGCGCGGGGAAGAGCGTGGTTAATTGCAGCGGAGGGGGGTGTGGCGCGACGAGCCGACAGCCGGCACGCATCGCTCGGGACCGCGCACGTCCCGTCGTCTTGTTGTATTTACGACGTAACCGAGCCCCGGACTGATTATGCGCAGACTTTCAGGAGAATCGTATCCGCGGGGCTCGATCGTCGCGCGGGCAATGCGTCGCTCCGGCGCGATCGCTTCGATATATATGTTCGTCTCTCGCCCGGAATCGTCTCGCATCGTCGGGGCTTCTCGAGTCTCCCCCGCGCGATTTCCCCGACAAAAGCGCGGCGGACCCCTCGTTTCGACGCGTCCGCGACGACGGCGTCTGGTTCATCGGCACGACCATTGTTGGCGTTCCGTGAACCTCTCGTCGCGCTGCCCAAAGGTCGTTGGGAGTCAACGACACACTTTAAAAAACGGCCATCGCAGCGGTACGCCTTCGTTTTGGGAGCCTCCGATATTTCCATCGCAATTGCAACGTGTACGCGGCGGCCCGAGATGACGGCGCGCGGCGGGACGCTCGGGACGTCGAACTCGCTTCGCGCGCGACGATATCTCGCGTACGCGTGTACCGATCGGCGAGGAAGGCGCGCATCTCGACGAGCCGATTATTAATTCGCGCACCTTCGCGTCCTCGCGAGAGAGGATCGGCCGATCCGAGTCACCGCGCCGTCGATGGTGGGGCGGGAGGGAGGAGTTCGCGGCCCGCGCTGATGCACCTCGGCGAGAAGCGGCGGGATGCCTAGACGCGACGTAGATATGTATATGTGCCTTCCAGCACTTACCATAAATCTCCATGCGCGCGCGAGAGCCTACACACCGCAATGAAAACTCGCGCTCGCGCGATTGCATAACCCGCGACCGTTCGTCTCGTCGACCGTCACGGCGTGTTGCCTCCATCGCGCGGAATTTCGTCGTCCCGATATGCGCGCGAGGACGCGCGCTGCACGGCGAGGAGGATCGGTCGGGGGAGGGCGAGGATGGCCAACGGGAATTCTCCTTAGAACGAATGCCTAGACACTTGACAGACTCGCGCTTTGCACAATAGTATTTAGTAGGAAGCGCTAAAAATAAATCCGGCCGGCTCTCCGCGCGCGCCGTTCTGGCCTTGGCCAATGCCAGTCCGCGCAACCTGCTTGGTACTGGTACTCCCGTCCTCCTCGCCTTTCCTCTCCCCTCCGCCATCTCGCCCCTTCCTCATCTCTTTCGTCATATCCCGTGCACGCGCGCGCGGACTCGGGATTTTTTGCGATCCTTTCGACGCGCCACGCGCACCAATCTCCCTCCCTCCCTCTCTCTCTCTCACTCTCCCCCTCGCTCGGCTCGCGCTGCTCTTCCCTTTCCGACGTTTCGCCATTTCTCTCTTTCTCTCTGTGATACAGAGTCGATTTAACTCGATTATTAGATCCGCCTCCGCGTCAACGACGAAAAATTGTGCGCGACCCCTACATATCGCGTGCGGTGGTCGACGAATCGAGTGTCCGAGGTTAATCGGGCGACAAGCCCCGCGGCGAGGGATGGCTCGCTATTTTTTTTTGTACGTACGAGTATGCATGGGGAAAAAATTCTGCTACCATAACAAAAAACTTGTCGCGTAACATCATTTTATGATAGTTTTAATATAAGGACAGCTAAATAAGTAACCGACTCTTAAGGCATTTTATACACGGGAATCTAGATGACAAACCCCCTCGCTCGCTAGGGATCTAACTTATGAATAGCTATACCATTAGCTGATGTATTTCTTCTTGCGATAAGATTCATGTCAGCTAAAATATGTTTTGCTATAGGTCCAAAAAGAGTCTTCACTTTAGCGAGACATGTGCTTCTATTATAAATCAGCAAGATTGTCATTAGCGAACAGAAGTCGCTAAACTGAATTTAGCAGAATTGCTATGGTTGCCAAACATTCTCTACGCTAGCTAAATGTTTTGCCGAATAATGACAAACGCAATGCTAGCACCTCGAGGTTTGCCAAAATTTAACGGAATAATATTTTCCGCGTCGGGGACGCATTGACCGCACGATTGATCGAGATACGCGACAGGAAACATTGAGCGGACCTATAGGCAACGTCTGATCGATCCCCGCTGTTTATTATGGTTTCTCCGACTGACGCGCAAAAAGTGGACGCCACCGGTGGCGCACATTCCGCCGGGGTCGCGACTCGTTCGGGGCTAATTGAGCGAGGAACCCCGGTCGTAGGGTCGACGGCGAGGGTGGACTTGTTATCGTTACGAGATAAACGAAGCCCGTCGCGGTAAACGCGCGTTCGCTCTCGATTCGGCTAGAGCCGGTTTCACACGCTCGAGCGTTCGACGAACTTTCGCCTTTTTTCCTCTTCCGCTCGGCGAATTCAACGAATGCGGAATCGAGAATTATACGAACACGTTCGCTAGGTGAGCGAATGGTTCGGTGCCGCGGCTCGACTGCACCGCACGCGAGTCGAATATAGCTCGGGATCGAGAAGCGCGTAAGTCGGTCTATCGATCCCCGGAGTCTGTCGACCTTGGGCTCGGATTCGTCCGCTACGCGCGCACGCCTCTCCGGGAATAAGGTCGACGAACCGAAGGACCGCGGAGCGTGTGCGTCCCTGCGAATAATTACAATAATTGCGCCAGGTATCCTTCGGTTCCTCTCGGCGCGCGAGTGTAACGACCCTTCGCCAACCTTTTCCGCGTGTATATGTATACATAGAGAGGAACGAGAGATCGTCTCTCCTCGCTCCTACGCTCGGCCGTCGAGCAGCTGTCGCGCCTCGATTCTTCTCGCGCGATCTCCTCTTTACCCTGACCGCGTTCGCCTCGGATTCCTAAGCGTGGCCGACTACTACTTCCGACGGCGACGACGCGACGCGACGCGCTCCCGAGGCCGTCCGGACGAAATATTCGGAATAACGGTCTCGCGAGAGCCGCGCGGTTTTCTCGCGCGGGCTTGCGTCATCGCCGCGCGGGCTTTTTTTTCGCTCGCCTCGTCTACCCCGCGGTGAACGACGCGACGCGGAAGCGCGAGGGTGGTCCCGATCGTCCTCTTCCGCTCGCCAGGTCCGCGCCGTAACGCCGTGTTGCGAGTCTACGCGGAGAGAGAAAGAGAGAAGGAGAGAAAGAGTCGAGTCGGCCACTTTGGGATTCGTGAATTCTCCGTTGAACGTCGGACCCGACGAGAGAGGCGGAGCGAACGGTGCACGGGAGAACGGGCGATCCCGACCGGCCGTAGTCGTCCTTGATCCTTGCGGATCTTGTGCAGCGAGCGAGACATTAGCGGCACGTGCAGCAGCGACGGGCTGACGTTCCAATTCGTCCTATCGCGGCGGACGAGATCAGAGGTCGTTTGATTGCGCAACGCGATTATCCGTTTCTACGCGCGCTCCCGACTTCCCTCGTGCGGAGGAGGAGTAGGAGAAGAAGAACTCTTCGGTCGATATCGAGCTTTTTTTCCTGGGACACGCGGTCTGATCCGCGAGAAAGTTCAAACGCGAGATAATCGCAGCCGAAGCGAATGTAGCGCTGCACCTCGGCGGCGATCGGTCGCACACGAGGTGTGTACGTACGCACGCTCGCTCGCGTCGCCGAGCGATTATCTCGCGCTCGACGGGGCTACGCTTCGTGCAGCGCGCGCCTCCACGCCGTTGTTCCTATCTGGGTCACAGGACAAAGAGCGCGCTGTGTTGCACGGTGTGCTCGGCTAGACCAGACGGATGTCGTAGAGAGAAGAGGGAGGAAGGGAGAGAGTAGGAGGCCGAGTCTCCCGAGGAAGGCGTGAGAGTCTCGTTCGAAGAATTTCCAAGAAGCGATACTCTTCCCGCGTCCGGTATCAACTGCAAGAACTTTTATTTTGAGGTTCTTCGAAGCGCAACAGCTCGGCGGACTCGATGGATAACCCGGATCGCGCTTCGAGTATCTCGTCGTCCTCTCGCAGCTCCTCCGCTAGAGCCACAATCTCGAGGACGTCCCTCGCTCGAGCACCGGGACCTGGCTGTGTGTGAACGCGCTAGACCTCTTTTCTCTTCGCACTTATTCCTACCTACAGACCCAGTAATACGGATACGGGTGAGCGACACCCGAGGGATGCGGCGATGCTCGTGTGGGTGGTGGTTGTCCGATTACGTCGGAAGCGCGCGCCTACATACCTACAACCACCCGAGGGCAAAAAAGGGGTTGAGAGTCAACCGCGGCGCGAGAGAGGGAAGGTGCGTCCTTTTTATCACAGCGCTATTTGAAGAGAGGAGGAGGAGGAGAAGAAGAAGAAGAAGAAGAAGCGTTTATTGTGCTCTAGGTTCAAGCACTCTAATAGCTCACAAAGAAAGATATAAGAAATATAGTATAATAGTAAAAATAGATAGTGTACCTATCTATTATGAAGCTGAATCGCAGATCTAGTCTGGAACATATCCGCCAAGTACGAAGGCTCCACCAGAGGAACGTACAGAGAAAAACAGAGAGCCGATGAAATACATGCGCCGCCTTCCGAAATCCGGCCAATGAAGGCTACGAAGATAAGGCGTGATGTGCTCATCCCGACGAACACCCAAAATAGAGAGAGAGAGAGAGAGAGAGTGAGAGGGGGGTGGGAGAAAGAGGGGGTGAGGAGAAAACCCGGGCCGCACGGTTGCAGGATCCTCGTCGTCCGGGGTTTCCACGCCTATGGATAGTTAGACACGTGTTTGACCCGAGCGGGGCTCCGACGGTCGGCTTGGCCGGGCGTAGGGCAGTGGGGGGGAGCGGCAGCGGAATACAAACCGGATTTCGACTGGGATTTTCACTGGAGAGGCGAGCGCGGCTCGGCTGGGACTCTGACGTAAGGGCGGAGGCGGCCGAATCGTCGCGCGTCTCATCGACGTCTGGACGTTCCATCTGGCGCGCTAATTCCTCACGGTCGCCGCGACGTACGAACGGATCGAATCGAATTACGACGGCGGGCGATCCGCGTCATTCGCGGCCATCGCGTCTGATATCCCGCGTTGTCATCGTCCACGCGCGCCCACTTCGTACCGCGCATTCGGATGAACGATTATTTTACCGGCGCGGAGTGAAAGGGTGAGCGTATTACGCGCGGAGCCTCTTCAGCGCGGCGACGTGTTTCCACGTCGCACACTCCGCTCTACGCGGTTTACTGTCAGCTACGTCATACGCGCCCGGTTATGGCCAATAACGCTCAATGAGCTATCTATTATGAGCAGTTTACGTAATTGGAGGGTGCAGGGGTGCGAGGTCTACCGGCGCGCGGTGTGTACACGGCTATAGGTGTCCCTCGTACGCGCGCGCGTACGTACACATACGAGTATACGCGAGACCGGTGTGTGCGGTGTGCGTCCGACCTTTGCGGTTTTATCGTTGTCCGAGCAATGACGGGCGGTTGCTACTGTACACGCGCGATTCGGGAAGAGCCTGGGACCTTCGAGAGGGCGATAAAGTAGCGTTGTATCTACCAGGAGAGAACGTTACCTTTATTATTAGGTGTACAACTTCGCTTCCGCCGTTTTTCCGAGATTCGAGGCTTTATTGTAAAAAACTGGTTATATATTTATGATTCCAAATATTGTCCACATCGCTGGCCACTACTTTCTCCCATCTTTCAGGCAGCGTACGAATACCGCGTTGAAAAAACTGGTCATCTTTTTCAACGATCCATGAATCAAAAACGGCGAAAGCAAAGTTGTCGGATGAAATTTTAACGGACCCCATTCGCAATCGCGCCCGCGGAGTTCTCCCGCGTCACGGGAAAAAGCCACGGAGCGTGTGCCCCGACGGGACCTTGTTCGACCTTCGCCTTCTCTTCTCCATTTCGCGTCTTCGCCGTTCGTGCGTTCCTCTCCCCCCTTCCCCCCCGACTCCTCCCGGGGCAACAAAATTCGCCGTTTTGTACGCACGTCCACGAAGTACTCGCGCCACCCGTTCGTTGCTCCCTCCTCCACCTCCTCCTCCTACTCCTCTCCCCCCCACCCCTCCATCGGCTCGCTGCAGAAGGCAAGACGAAGAACGCTCTTAAGTCGCGGTGGGAACTCGTGCTGCGAGCGCGTCGCTTTCGACGAGAGCAGCCCCTCGGGCGTCGCGCTGCCCCGGTTAAATGAAAATTCTGTGTGGTCTTTATTCTTGACGGCTGACGTCCCTTTAAAAAACAATTCGCCCTCCGTGCGACATGCCATTAACTCGCGGTCTCTCGTATAAAAAAGACGTTCCTGCGCCCTGAAAAAAAGGAGCCCGCGCCACGTCGAGCCGCTCGTCCGCGAAGAGCCCGACACATCGAGAGCCCCCCTTCCGTCTCGTTCGATTTTGATTCGTTCTCTTTCGATGAAGCGCTGACGATTATTATTGGTCACCGACCGCGATCGAACGTCGCGGCGATTCAGCTCTTCGCGTTTTCTGAAGAAGCGTACCATGGAAAGCGTACCAGGGTCTCGAAAGACACCACTCGGCGCAACATTCCGTCTCCAGATAGAAAAAGCGCAGCGCAAGCTCCTCGATGTGGATAAAATAATGTGTAGCGAGACGAGGCAATTTTCGAGGGAAACGCGATGACGCGGCGGCGCGCCTGGAAACAGCGAGGCAGGCAACGGGCTTTAAGCGCAACACCGAGCGAGAGCGCATGTAAGAGTCAGTTGCAGAGGGGCCTGGGGTTTGGGGCCCGTCGCGTGTTTTTGCCCCCCGTCTGGCCCCCACCGTGGCTCATCGTTTTTTGTCTGGTGCACTGCATGCGCTGCACCGCCGCCGCGCCATAACCCCTCGTCGTCCCCGTACATGCGCGTGCACGTGCACGTTCACGCGCACATTCGCCCGGTGCATCCACTCCGGCCGGCCGCGGTCGGCCAGGCGGAGCGAGCGAGCGACCGGCCGGCTCGACTCTGTTATAACCCGAAGGAGTCCACCGCGGTTCTGGAAGCACCTGCCGACGGTGATGGCTGGAAACGAGTCGAGCGGCTCCTCGTTTTTAACTTCTCGAGTCTTTCGCAACGAAAGAGGGAGACGAATTTATCGGTGGTAGACAAGAATTTATCGATGATAAAGCGCGATCGAGTCGAGCGGGGATCGAAATAATCGAACGCTACCACGGGGACGCGCTTTGCGCAGGAGGCTCGCGTGGAATCGTCGAGAGACGAAGCTTCGCCGCGGCTTGGATGCATTCGCGATCGGTTCGAATCCTTCCCTGCAACCTGCCCGTGCCGTCTCTTCGTTCGGAAGACGCCGCTCCGCGGGATAATATGCTGCGATGTTCCTACGTGTATATGTATACCGAGGCAGCCCTCCGCAGCGCCGATCGTGCCCGGCATATTCGATCGGCGGAACGTATATGGCGGAGCGCGCGAATTAGAGGTCGTTTCAAAAGCGAAGCGCGAAAACCACGGAAACTGCAGGCCGCGTGCGGCGAGTCGATCAGTCGCGACTCTACGATTTTTGCAGGATCATACGGATCTCCGTGGGTAAGGGGAAAATACCACGGCGAGAGAGAGAGAGAGAGATCCGCCGAGGAGAGACGGAGAGCGTGGCGCGCGCGTTCGCGATTTTAAAGGATTTCGCACGCCTGCGCGCCCCGTGTCACCTCGGTCGCCAAACTTCGAAAGCGCCGACTTCAGACATCCTAAATCCTTCTTTCAATATTGACGCATTAAATATTTGGCGACTTACACTTCGTGCGCCGTGCTCGCGGCGCCGATCGGACGCGGTTTGCGGTGAACACGTCAGGGCCGAGGCGTGTGACGTAAAATTGGATAGGTGCATTTTCATTCGGTGCGAACGCGAATTCGAATGGAAATTTGTATACCGAAGAAAGTCGCCTCTCTGAATTTTTATTCTTCTTCCCTTCAACGCATTCGCATCCAGGGAAAAGTCTATAGGCTATTTTAAGTAAATGAGCATTTCTACTGATGCCAGAGATTTCGATTTTTGTCAAAATCTTAAGCGCTGATTCCAAAAATCATGTACTTATTAACATATATATCCTAGATATTGACTATATCTGAACGGAAATATCAAATATTAACGATTTTATGTACGAGAACTTTTTTTTTTTTTTCATGGAAAATCCGATATCTCGGCGATCCTTTAAGAATTCCTTAAGCGCTTAAGATTTTGACAAAAATCGAAATCTCTGGAATCGAACTCTCGACCATCCAATCTTGTGTATTTTTTCGCGTTGATTACGAAAATCATCAATATATTGAGGAAATCTCAAAGGAACGCCGAGATATCCATGATTCTTTTATGAAAAAATAATTTTTCCGAACATAAAATCGTTGATATCTCACATTTCCTTTGAGATATGGACCTGATAACCATGATTTTCGGAATCAGCGCGAAAAAATACATCGGATAGGGTGGTCGAGAGATCGATTTTAGAGATTTCAATTTTCTCGAAAAATTGAAAAAATCTAAGGCATACCCCTTAGATTTTTCGCAAAAATCGAAATCTCTGGAATCGAATTCTCGACCATCCTATCTTATGTATTTTTTCGCGCTGATTACGAAAATTATAAATATATCGAGGATATCTCAAAGGAAGACCGAAATATCGATGATTTTCCGTGAAAAAAGTAATTTTCTGGTACATGAAATCACCGATATCTTATATTTCCTTTGAGATTTCGACCTAATAACTGTGGTTTTCGGAATCAGCGTAGAAAAATACATAAGATAGGGTGATCCAGAATTCGATTCCAGAGATTTTGATTTTTGCGAAAAATCTAAGGCATACCCCTTAGATTTTTCGCAAAAATCGAAATCTCTGGAATCGAATTCTCGACCATCCTATCTTATGTATTTTTTCGCGCTGATTACGAAAATTATAGATATATCGAGGATATCTCAAAGGAAGACCGAGATATCGATGATTTTCCGTGAAAAAAGTAATTTTCTGGTACATGAAATCACCGATATCTTATATTTCCTTTGAGATATCGTTAATATATCTGCCATTTTCGGAATCAGCGTGAAAAAATACATCGGATAGGGTGGTCAAGAGATCGATTTAAGAGATTTCAATTTTCGCGAAAAATTGAACTCTCGACCATCCTATTTTATGTATTTTTTTCGTGCTGATTACAAAAATTATAGATATATCGAGGATTACTCAAAGGAAGACCAAAATATCGATGATTTTCGGCGGTTGAGAGTTTGATTGAAAACATTTCAAGGAAGTTAAAGATGAAAATCTCTTATTTTATGTATTTTTGGTAGGCACACTGACCGGTACTAATTGTAAAAGGCTTGAATTTCTACTGATAGATGACGTGGAAATGCTCATGTTACTTAAAATAGCCGGGAGGTTCAATTTAGGTACCGGTTCAATATAGGCAACTCTCCCCTACCTACAAGTTGAATACGAACGTACATAATAGAAAAACTTATTTAAGATAAATAGAAATTTATTCACATTGAACAACAATCTATTTGAATTAAATAAATGCCCTCCAACGTATTCGCATCCAGGGGAAAGGTCTAGTTGAATATGGACCTGTGTGTGTGTGTGTGTGTGTGATGGAAAAATTTATTTCAGATTAATAGGAATTTCTTCACATCTAACGAAAGTCAATTTGAATTAGATAGATGCTCTCTACCGGGTTCGTACTCGATTAAAAAGACGTGAAAAACATCTATCAAATTGAAATGGACTTTTATTCGATGCGAATAAATTCCTATTTGTGGACGCTGTTAAGCAAAACAGTGTCAACCCAAAAGGGAACTCGTGTGGGTTGACACTTTATTGCTTATCAGTGTCCATTTATCTCAAATAAATTTTTCCATCAGGTTCTTATTCAACTAGACCTTTTCTCTGAGTGCGTTCGACGCTCGCTCCCTCCGCGTATAACGCCGTGTTCCACTCGCGCACCATTCGGCGAGTCTTATTAAATGCACGGCGTTTAACGAGGCGGTGGGTGACGAGCGCTTCGAATCGTTGAAGCGCCGGTGATGAGCGTTGATAAGGTTTTATGGTTGCGTCTCATCCTGTCTCGCCAATCGCGATCTCTACGTGCGCCTATACACACGCAGGTATCCTGTGCTAACGCGCGCGCGCGCGAGCGTGTGTTGTGTGTGTGTGTGTGTGTGTGTGTGTGTGTGTGTGTGTGTGTGTGTGTGTGTGTGTGTGTGTGTGACTCGTGGTCGGAGCCATTCCCGCGAGCTCTCCGCGCCTGCACTCTTCTCTGTACGTGTACGTCGAGGCGTGCGAACGGTGAGGAGTGAACGAGACGGAGGGGTAGAGGGAAGGAGACGAGTAATTTATCGAGACCCTAGCACAGAAAGCTCCCCGAGGATGAACCGACGCGAAAAAGCTCGAGATATCGGCGATTTACCACGAAAAATAATTCGACGACGCTTCGACGAAGGTGCGACCCGCGCGCAATAACGCGGAGGAGCGATAAAGGTGACGGGAAATACCTATAAAAGGAACGCGACGGTAGAAAGGGAAACGAACGGACGCGAGGAGCGAAGAAGAAGCGAGGGGCGAAGTGCGGGAGGCGAGTCGCCCGTTAAAAATGCACGTGCGCCGCACCTACGCGCGTCTCTATACCTATATACTCTCTTCGAGCGTGACTTTGAGAAATTTTCCAGGGTCGTTCTCCTCGCGCGCGAGCGAAAGAGCGAGCCTCGGGCTCGAGCGTCTACTTACTCGAGGGTGAGCGAAAGGCTTCGAAATATGGTTCCCCGAATCGGCATCGAACTTGGGCACAGTATACGCCTTCTTCGACGCTCCGCTTTCGTTCGCGAGACACTCACCGTAATTGGCTGGAAAATTCCCTTTGGTCTCGCTTGGACGCGGGGATCCATCGAGTGACGTATGCGCGAGAGCCGGTCGTTTCCACATGTACGACGCCCGAAGTCGATGGCTCGAAAGCCATTCCGAGGAGATATACAATCAAGAGTTGTGCCCGGCCTCGGGTTAACGAGGCTCTTATTTATGGTCGTTGCTATAGGGGGGGGAGATTTAGTACAGCGCAGCGGCGCTACTCCCTAGAATTTTGGAAAGGTCCGACATATACGGGGGAGGTCGCGTTACGTGCGCGTCTCCCCGGTGATATTTACGATGTACAAGGGATTTTTCCTGACGTCACCGTTAAAAAATGTTGCCCTCGTCATCCGCGGCCACGGTAAGTAGGTTAATTTCGCGGCAGATAGCGAGCGCTCAACCCGTCCACGCGGCGTTTGTTCCGCGCTCGATAACTCGCGCGGTTTCGATAAAAATCGTCTGCCGGTTATCGCTCGCGTAATTACCGCGATATTCGCGGAGCGTCCCGGTGTTATCGACTATCTCACGACTCGAGTGGCGTTCGCGGCGATAGCGTCCGCCCGCCATGTGATAATTCCCGATAAAAATTCCCGGCGGCCTCCCCCACCGCGGCGGTAGATGCGCGAGAACTTCGTACACGGAGATGACGCATCACCGCGTCTCGCCGATTGGCCCGAGCGCTCGCGATAAGGATTCTCGGGGAGGGGAGAAGTGAAAATATATAATAATATAACGGGGGCCATCGACGAAGAAAAATCTATACGAAGATCGATCGGTGGCGATGATTCGTCTCGTAAACAATCGGGCCGCTGTTGTCGGGTCCGATGACGAATCGCGTGCGACTCGATAGGTATGACGACGCGCGAATCGTACCAATACATATGTATGTACGTATAGTGCCGCGCGCGAAGGCCGACGATCTAGCGCTTTTCCCTTCGTCCGCGGGTTCACGCATGATAAGAGGACGATTTATACTTCTTCGTCATCCTCTCGACGTTTCTCTCCGCATAAGTTTCTCCGTACGAATAGCGTGGAGACTAAATCGACTCGAGAGAAAATTGCATTAACGGTGGGCGTCGGCGTCCACGCACCCCGTTGATGTCACGTCTGAGCGCCAGGAGAAGCACGTGTTTATCCACCTACCTGTTCCTAAGTGGATCTACGCGCCAGGTAGACGTAACTTTCACTACGTTCGGCGAATATTTATATTCAAGGTCACGGCGAGAGTGGGCCACGCCGTAGGAGACACGCCGCTCCATTATTCCCAACCAATCATCGGCCCGGCGATTCGTCGCGGCACATTTCCCACGTAACGATCCGTCCTCTGTTACGTAGATACACGCTAGGTATACGAATCCGCGCACTTCCGCCTCTCCCGCGCGCTATACAGTAGCGTCGCGTCGAGCGTCGAGCTATTTTCCGCTCTCGGGGCAACTGTTTACTTATGCGCTGCGAGGTATATCGGTAATTGTGTGGGGGTCAGCCGTATGTATTTCCTACGTCGTCGCTACGCGACGTTTCGTACTCGACGCGACTGCGACTGTCGTACACGACGTAGTCCGATGTCTCTCGGCGACGACGCGGTGGGGAGAAATACGCTACGGTACGTACGCGAAACACGACGTACCGATCTCGATCGAACGCGCGAGAAAACAAACATCCTCTTCGCGTTCCCCGACGACGACGACGACGACGACGTCGTCGCGCGTATCCGTGGACCACGCGCGGTACAGAGCGGTACCCCGGCTCGGCGCAGATCTTATAACGACTTTCCCGGTCGCCTTTTCTTCTGTCTGACAGTGAGCGCAAGCGGGTACACTATAGTGTCAGTGGTGCTCGTGCTCGTAGTCGGGGCACTCGTGGGTGTTTTGGCCACGGTCTCCCATCACCTTCATCACCGGCGACTGCCGCACGGCCCCACGTCCTTCATCCTGCATCATCACCACCACCACCACCACCAACACCATCGTCGTCATCAACACCATCATCGTCGTCATCATCATCATCACCATCATTATCATCACCATCACCATCACCACCATCACCACCATCGCAAGATCGACGAGGAGTCCTCGTCCTCGCGGCAACATCGGCTCCTGCCGCGGGACCACCAGCGTCATTCCGCCACTCCGGTGAGTGACCTCCGCGAGTTATCTCGCGAGTATACTCGCGAGCCACGTATCCGAGAGGAAAGAATTTCGGGCTTCGGAATCGCGCGGTAAGAAAAGCAACCGGGGCGGGAAGGAAGCGGGCGAGCGCGAACGTCTCCGCGATGATGCCGCGCGGAAAGCGCCGCCGGTTGAATCGTACGTGAGACTCCTCCCCGCCCCCACCCTACCGCCGTATCCACGCAGAGAGAGAGTAGGTATAGGTATCTTTTGGCGCGCGGCTGGCTAGCTGCCCCGTCCGCGTGAAAACTCGGCGTTCTTGGCACACCGAGTCAGCGGCAGTCATTCATTTTCGCGCAGATCTCGCCGGTCCTTCGCGGAGCGTATTGGACCGCGGCTTCGCTGGAGAGCTTCGCGATCCCCGAAACGAAGAAAGTAGAGAGGAATAGCGCGAGCGAACGAATGTGAATGATTCCCTCGATCCCGAAACGATCGTACAGCCTATAGCGCCTATAACTCACGAGGGGAATTCTCGTTAAGCACGATCGATCCCGAGAAGAAGTTGCGATTCGCGCGCTAGTCGGATTCACCTTTTCAGGGTTAATGGAACGCGAGACCGCCCCCCTCTCGAGAGAGCGCGAGTCTCTAATTCACAAGTTACTCGCCCGAGCGAGGACGCGACGTCGGCAGCCTCTGTTCGGCGCGGCCATTGTCACTCTAGATTGCATCGGAAATTGCATCGCACGCGGTGGCACCGTGTACAGTCGAGCGGACTCTCTCCCGCGTATAACTCTCGCCTATCTTCCTCCTTATCCGCATTGATTCGCGGGAGTCGCTCGAACGCGACATTACAGTCGAAGCGCGTTGGTTTCCGAAACCCGTACAAGAGCAATTACCTATATCTCTACGCGCCACGTATGTAGGTAGATACGTGTAGGAGTGACGAGAAAATTTTCCTGCACTCTGCCAACGCGACGAGCTTCTTCAAGAAATCATCGCGAACTCAAGCTTTGTAAATACTACGATTTATATTTTGTTCATGTCATGAAATAGCAGTGGTTGTAGTTTCTTTCTTGGCGAGTAACTTTAGCCTAACACGATATGTTTATGCATTGTGCTTAAACAATTTCGGTCCGAATTTATACAATACAAGACCCGTCGAACGCTTTCGTGAGGAATGTCGGCGAGAGGATCGATCCGAAAAACCAGTCCCACGAGTCTGGCGAGGGCGTGGTACGCGGATTACGCTAAATACCCGGCCGGGTTAGTGAGCCGAGTCGACGTAACCACTCGAGAGTAGAGGGAGGTCGAGAAAATGAGTACATACTCGCAACGCGAAGGAGGTGCAAGGGAGGTGGAGAGGAAATCCGAGCCGCGGCACGAGGCGCAGACATTGTCTAGCAGCCCCGACTGTAGTCGCAATAATATATATAACGCCAACAGTAATAATAACGAATGCTTAGGACCTTCCAGTCGGTCTTTCCGTTACCTCTGCCGATGATGAAGCGTAGCACGGGGTGCGCGAGTAAATATTACGTCTATCGCGCGCACTCGGAGAAGGCGCTCGTCTCCGGTTGCACCGCCGGCGAACCACGATCGTTCCGTTTCTTCTTCCACTCGCTCCCTTCGTACGGCAGCCGCTGGTAGTCGACACACGATACCTCTATATTCTTCGATAACTGCTGAAACTTGGATGCTACGGGACTTTGACATTTCATAGACCACATATGGAGGGGATGAAAAAATAGAGTTCTGAGATTTTTGGGAGTCGTTCTGGGAGTTGGTCATGCGGAAGAATTCTACAAATAAGCTCCTGCCATTTTTCAATAGCCGTGGAAAATTAGAACTATATTATTAAAATTGAATGAATATTCTAGAAATCATTAGCGTGCCGCAAGAACTCACAATAATTCTTTAATTTCTTACAAATGCCGTGCTAACTTGACGAACCCTCGGGCGTACCACGACAACCGACTAATTGACAAATCGCGGCACTCTGGACGCGACGACGTTTCTCGACTTTACGCTCCGAACGAACGATCGAGCGACTACGACCGATTTAATTACCAACGCGAAGTCTCGTCGGCCGTGCTCTTCCCCGTTCAGTCGCGTGCCCTCCGTCAACGCGGAGCCCACCGATCGCCTCTCGCCGTACTCCGCCGACGTGCCGCGCGAGTGTAGCGCGCGCTATACGCGTTGACCGATGCGGTGTATCACACCAAGCGCAAAGAGAAGCAATGACCTGATTTGAAATTTATTACGCTTGGGCGTCGTCCAAGTACGGTGCACTGGCGCGCCTGCCAAATCCAACAAGGGCCACGCCGATGCTCGTGGCCCGGAAAAAAGTCGCCGTAACTCGCTCGCCCCGCGCGATTCGTCCCGAGCGCACGGTGTCGATGCTCGCGCGCGGGGTTCCTCGCGCGATCCTCCGCGGAGGAAAACCTCGTTGCGTTCCGCCAGTCTCGATCGGACGCGCGACCTACGCCACTGCAAGGCGCACGTGGCTCGCGGTGCCGAGGCTACACGGTGACGTCACCACACCGAGGGCATACCTAACTCACTATAAATGTAGTTAAGACTCGGGACTCTCGCCGCGCGTCCGCGTCCGGAGCGCAAAGGCACAGGGGGGTGCGACACACGGCGCGGCGCGGCTCGTCGCCAGAGCGGGGTTCACGGCGAGGAAGGGGTCGAGAGAGAACTTGTAAACAACTCGGCGGCAAAGTGCGCTGCGGTAATCCGAACGTTGACTCTCTGGAATGGAGCGCCGTCGAAAGACAGCTCTTCTCGCCACGAGTCTCTCTCTTTCTCTATCGCTTTCTCTCTTCTCGGTTGTCGTCACCGCAGTCGTCGTCGTCGTCGTCGTCGTCGTGGTCGTTCCCCGCCATTCTCCTCTCCTCGCGTCGATGACATCAACTTCCGATCGATACGCGCGCCCCGAATAGGTATACGTAGACGCGCAAATGTCTGAACCCTCGGAGTAGAAACCAGAAGACTCCCGCGGCGCGGTGGAGCCTCCTCTTCGGTGATTATTAAATAAACACCCTCTCTCTCTCTCTCTCTCTCGAATCCTCGATTCCGTACCGGGAGCAGACGCTCCGCCGAGATGCCTCGGAGCGCCATACCCGGGAGTCACCCTCCTCGCCACCTCCCCAGCCGTCCGACCTAACCCCGCGCGTCGACGAGCCCGCTCGGTCGCCCCGGGACTCCGCTGCTCCACGTGCGGTTCAAATTCTTATCCCCTCGCATCGGGGCACGAGAGGGGTGGAACGGGGGAGAAAAGGGGGAGCTCGCCACGCTCTAACCCGAGGGTGGGCGAACGAGTTTTTTTTTCAGCCGGCGCTGTCTGGGTCGCCCTTAAAGTGGATACGTCAGACGCGACACCCTCGTGAAAGGGGATGCTCGCCTGGCGGAAGGGCGACGCACCTCCCTCTCCGAAACGCGCGCGTGTCAAACTTGCCCGACGCTTCCCGTGCGCGGAACGGCGCCCGCGCGCCCTTGCTGAGACGTGAAAAATAGCCACCCGCGCGCGCCGTCGCCGCGCGATACGACCTTCCTCCCTTCCGCTTTAAACCGCCGACGCGATAGACCGCGGCTATCGTCGCGGTTGCGACGCGGCGGGTGAACGAAGCGAGCGCTATTCACGCGTCTCCGTATCGAGCGAAGCAAATGTACGAGCAGAATAGATATACGAGTATTTAGTTCGATCGAATCGAGTTACATATTCCGACTCGATTCGATCGAAGCTTTTTCTCGGCCCGAGATTTCCGCGAATCGCGATAAACCCTTCGCCGATAAAAAGCATCCGCCGTTGAGCAGCGCACGTATACATATGTATACTATACTTACGTCAAAATCTCGCCGCCGCGAACCTTGCGGTAACTGCGGTTTTTACGTCCCGCGACGTCTCGAGGACGCAGGAGAGGAGCTGAGTTCTACATTCACCCGGGGGACGCTCGAGCTTATCGACGTTCCTCACCGATTAAAACCCTTCGCATCGTCGAAATTCTCTCTACCTACTCATTCGGTGCGAGTCTCGTAGCCTCGCGTAAAATCGCACGGTTGAAACGCCACCGCGTGGGAAACGTCGGAGGGCGATATCGACTTACGAACCCGGGTATCCGTTTCGGCTTTCTCGCGCCCACGTGCCAGACCGACCCTGACCCGACGACTTCCACCCTCTCGCCTGCCGCGCGTCACAACCCCCCTCCCCCGGCACTCCGGGAACGACAACGTCTCCCAACGATCGTTCGATTGGGAACAGCCGTTGTTCCGCGCTACACCGCGGAGCGGAGCCGAGCAATCGCTAAATGGAAAAACAGACTAATTTGCGTCGACGAGCTCGGCTTTGTTTTTTACTTCTCGAAGGGGAAGAGAGTCACGGATCGTCTCGTCGTCATCGAGACGTTAAGTCCGCTTGTCCGCATACCTATGCGTAATCCGCAGCTTTCGTCTGTGCAGTATCTACCAGAAATAACGATCCCGCGTCTACGCGGCTCTCCTCCGCGATGACCTTCCGCGAGAAATACGAGTATATCGTCGACGCGACGATTCGATGCGAACCCAACTATAAATATACGACGCGTTTCGCGATGCGCGTGCGCGCGCGCGCGACTCGCGTGTCACGGGCCTCGCGCGCGCCGTAAAATCGCCTCGCCACCACCCTCTCGCCGACGTGTCGTAACGAAGGGTGGCGAGAGGGGAGGGTTGCAAACAGAAGAGCGCCTATAAACCACGCGTATATTTTCGCGCCGATTCCACGTGTCACGTGAAAGGGCGTCCGGACGCACGCACCCTCCCGACGACGACGGGGCCGAGGGTTGATCACGCGCGGACGAACTAGTAATACCGGCCGACCGTCGCACATCGGTGTGTGCCCCAGATATATCCCGGTCGGTCACGTGCGCTTCGGGCGTCTCCCCTTCGTCGTCCGAGTCAACGAGCAAGACCCGCGGTCGCGAACGGCGAGTCGAGAAACGTGACTATCCCCCCTCCTTCTCCTCCTCCTCTTTCTCTTGTTCCCCTCGTTAGAATGATATCCGTTGAATTTTGCGATATCAGGAAATTCCACCGCTCGATGAACAACGGACGCGACTCTACGAGAAATCGATTCGCCCGGATCCGGTCTTTCTCGCGCGCAATCGAGGCGGACTTTGCGTCGTCCCGCGGCGATTTTTCAGCGGGGAAGCGCGCGATACATACCTATGTATATGCGAGAAAGAATCTCCGCGCGCCGGAACTCGGCCAGACGAGTTCGCAATTCGTTCCGTCACGTCCGCTCACGGATCGCGGCCCGTTTTACAGTTACGATAAATTATTTATGCTCCCGTACACACCGCGGAGCGTCGCCACACCGCCCCGATTCCACTTCGATGCAAACCACGAGGTAAATAAAGCGGAGACGTCGCGAACGTCGTCGCGATCGCGGAGAGTCTAGCGCCGATAACTTTTCCGATGTGTGTACATATAGTATGTACATAGGTATATAGGCGCGGGGAAGAGTTTCACGTCGATTCCGCGCTTCGGTCGACGGGCTGCAAGAGTACCCATCGGCTTCGAGTACCGAAAACTTTGCTCTCTCATCCCCCCGGGGAAATTCATTCTGCACTCGATGCGCTCGCACGCGGCAACCGCGCGTTTCCTTCCCACGTCGGCGACGAGACGAGACTCCGAATGCCGAGTCTATTAACTCGGAAACAAACTAGTCGTCAATTTTGTACGGCCCGATCGATGAGCGTGGGCGCGACCCGCGATGGTGTGTACTTATTAGGTAAATATTCGGGGTAAAAGTTCATACTCACACACGGTATCGCATACATGTGAATCATTTCTGTACTCGTTACTTTACGACGTGCAGTCGAACGTTTATTTTATTACGGTCGCTCTCTCGATCCTTTTACTCTACTCGCGTATTTACACTCCGCTCCTCCCATTCGATCGTCGCCCTGCCGGTCAATCCGAACGGCGGGAAGCCTTCTTATCGAGCGAGGCCACGAGCTTCCGTCAACGCGAAATCATGGAAATACCGGCGTCTCGAGACGCGTCCAAACCGCGGACCACGTCCGACGTCTCTCCGAGCCCCGCACGCTTATCGTCTCGTCCGCGTTTTCCACGTGGCAAAAATCGCCACAGTTTCCTCGACGCAACGGTAGATCCGCCGCGTCGTCGTCGGCGGCGCGTTCGTTCCGATCCGCAGGAGAGGAAAGGAGAGACGGAAAGTTTTGCGGGGCGATCGAGCGGAGAGGAATGCGTCTATGACGGGGAGGCGAGGAGGGAAGATATACGAGTATCTACACAGTGGAAGGAAAATACAGGGATTCTCTCAGCGCAGAGCGAAAGAATTGGTACGAAGAAGCTAAGAAACGACCGAGGACCGGACGTCACCACGGACGTTGCGACCCCGTGAGTCATCCCGGTGGCCCGGTAACGGTACAACGACACAACGAACGAGTCCGTCTCCCGCCGGACTTTGCGCTGTGGGGCGACGGAGAAAGTAGCACGCGCGGCTGGACGGCCGGGTCGAGCCGTCTGGATCCACTTCCTCCGACGCAACGGTGTTTCGCGATAGCTTTCCATCTTTCGTGGAAACTCGGCTCGTGATTTGAGCATCCAGCCGAGTGCTCGTCGTCGTCGTCGTCGTCGTCGTCGTCGTCGTCGTCGAATCTCGTGGCGCGGCTTCTATTTCTCGCGTGTTTACGGACTCTAAATCGAAGTCTTTTTATAACAGGTTTCTACTGAAAAATTTCCATCGCGACGACGCGGATGATCCTAGATAATCGCGAAGACTGCATTCGACACCACTTCTTCTCCTTCAGGACGAACAGTCCGCGAGGGGATCCTTCACACGTCCTTCCACGAGGTCGTTCGAACTCCTCGCCCCGTGGGTGCTCCCGTCTCATCGTCGCCGCGGACTCGTTGCTCGTATTTACGACCGAATCGCGTTCAACGTCTGTCGCGCGACGCGTTATCGAACCAGTTTCGCGCGGGTCGCGCGGGAGAGGAGGAAGCGGAAGCCGATCTCGCGGGTCCTTCGGGGGTCGAGTCGGGGTGTGTGGCTCGTCGCGTGGTCGTCGGTGAACTATGGGGGAAGAGAAGCGGGACGACGGGTACCTAACTCTCTCTTGCGTAGACCCGGGCCCAACCTCGACCTAGTCCCCGACCAGGCCGCGACCCGAAACGCGGCCACGAACGAGTCCTCAGCCTCGATCCCCCGCGACGCTTCGCGGTCGTCCGGCACGCGGCAAACGGGATTCTTTTTATTTATCGCGCGTCCGGAGACGATTGTCGGGTCTGGTGCAGCGGCGACCTGTTTTCTGGCCAGAGTCCGCGTCGCGACGCCTTTGCCGAAAGTTTTCCATCGGGCGAGACGCGTCGAGAGATCGGATACAAGACTTCGCGCTGTGATGTACGTTGCTATTTACACCGAAAAAAAACTAATTATTTGTAGTTAATTATAATAAATATTTGTTTGAATGTGGTGTAATAAAGATTTCTTTTGACCATGTAAATATTCGTTAACAATTACACAATATTTATTTGACACAATTAAATCCTTCGAGGCAACTATTTAAATGAAATAAATATTTTAACAATTAACATTTATTTTCTTCTTATAAAATATTTATTTCACCGTATTTTGAATTATATTTATTAACTATTAATACATTGCTTTCTCGTTGTACAAGTTCGTGTCCGTCGTGGGATCGGTAGGGTAAATCAAGGCGAATGAGATCATAGAGATTTATATTTCTGAGATCGTGATGAAAATTTCGCATTTCGATGGTTCGTATTAGGTACACGTGCGAAGCGCGTGCACTTGCAACTGATTTCTTCGTGAATCTCGGAATTCATCGTCGATGAATTAACCTTCGTCGGTGCGATAAGTGAATGATACTAAAGAGGTCGTCTACAGTCTAGACGATTGCGCAATTCCCCGCCGAAGTCATTGATTGGCGTGTTTCCGGGGCTCGCGCCTCGGCTTACCGGGAAGCGAGCGAGCGAGCGAGCGAGCGAGCAAGCGAGAAAGAAAGAGATAGAACGTTGCTTCCAGCTCGTTCGGCCGAAAAATGCGATACGTCGAACGCGTCGTCCACGCGTCGCGTCTTGTTATAGAGACGAAGCGACGTCGGACACGTAGACCACGGTGTCGGCGTCACGATAACGACTCGCCGGTTCGTTTCGAATCGCAACGCGCGTGCTCCACGGGACGCGGAGTCGCTCCGCTTCCTTATCGGCAGTACCTACGACCACGGGGCTCGCGCGGGACCGGGCCTCGACCGCGGAATAGCGCCGCGGGTGTTACGTGTCCGCCTCGAATGTGCGCTTGCGCTCGCGCTCGCGCGTAACGTAAGAATATCGCCGTCTCCCGTGGCGCGCGAGAAACACCCGACGAGACGATAAAACGGCCGATAAACTCACGCCGCCGCGTCGGACGAGATACGCGCGCGCGAGGGATCAGCGAGCGTCGAATTCTTCGCGCGACGGCGGATTTCAACGTCGTCCTCTCAAATTTTCCGCAAGACAAGCGCGTGCGGTTCGCGCCCGCGGTCGTTACGTCGTCGAAACATTCCGGACGCCTCCCAAAGTGCCAGCAATGTTGGCCAACAAATGTCGGCGGTCGCGGTGCTCGGATGACCCAGATAGAACGCTCGCACGACGGGATGGAGGAACGAGAGTCATTCGTGACTCTCTCGACCCACCCACCGCGCGGCGTACGTCCGCCACCTACAGTAGCACGCGTACCAAGAGCGGTAATAATATCCTACTCTTTTAACTAGCGTGCGCGCCGCTCTTCCTCCACGTCTCTCTCTCTCTCTCTCTCTTTCGTATCTATCCCTTTTCCTCGTAAAATCGCGTAAAAAGCGCGCTGACGTCACCGTTCGCGTAGACACCCGCCGTCGACTTTGCCCGCGACGCTCGTTAAACGCGACCGAGCGCGGTAACGAATCGACGGTGCGTTCACCGCCGCTCGACGTCGAGGAACGTTCTTTTTCTGATCGTAGGTTTCGAAATTCTCTCTGCAGAGACTCAATCGCGGCGGTTACGCGCGTCTCGGTGTACGTGTACACGCGCGACGATTCGTGGAAGCGGCACGGTGTGGAAGGCGCGCGGACGAAGAGAAAAACGTGACGTAGTATGTACATACGTCGTCGGAAGTGGCGGGAGGTGCGGCGGCGGCGGCGGTTGCGGCGTCGGAGGAGGGAATCAAAGAGCGAGGCTGTAGTATACGCGCGGGCCGTATACGAGACTTCTCGCTTATTATGCTTAATGAGTCAACCCCGCGTTGGAGAGGCCCAGACAGTGGCCAGATACCGACCAGACGGTGACGGTGGCGACGCGGTCGACCGCTCGCGTTTTGCCAGTCGCGGCGTGGGTCACCGCCGCGTCCGCGGTGCGCTTTATCGGACAACTTCTAATAATCGACGAGCGCGAGCTTCCGTATATCGCGGTGCGACCGGCGTGGCCGTGTTCGACGCTCGTTAACCCCTGACGCCCCGTCGCTTCGCGCGGCCGACCGGCTGTGCGTCCGTCCGTCTTTTTTCTCCTCTCAATTCGACCGCGTCGTCCTTCCCCGTCGAGTGAGAGATAAGCGTCCTCGACCGTCTAACGATATTTGAGAGTTTCCACTCGTCGTTCCGTCCGAAACCGAGCGACGACGTCTGGTCGCCGAACGCTCGTATCGACTCGATTCGGTCTTAATATAAAAAAAAATATTCATATTCTTAAATCAAATTTTTTATCCGTATCTATACATATTCAATGATGTATGAAAGAGAAACGGTTCGAAGAAATCATTATTCACAACGCTTAAGAGCGTTTCTCTCTACTGGATTGTGACGTCATCGGAAAGGCAGAGAGACGCACTATACCGAGCAACGAGTGCAAGGGAGATAGTCTTACTGGACTATGACGTAGCTGCATTGCTAAATATCGTTTTCCAGCTCAGATAATGCGGAAAATGAAAAGCGAAAAAATACGAGATTGGTAATTTTGTCCAAATTTGTCGAATCTGCAATAAGGAAAATGAACGTTAAAACCGTGTTCCCGATCCTCGGTAAAGACTGGTGTTTCGAGCCTTACTGTACCTATGTATACCTGCGGATCCGCGCGCGCGCGCTAGTCGAGACCCCGTGCGCCCAGAAGGTACCCCGGGTGGTATAGGTACCGGTTCTCGCGAACGTGAGCTCTGCCGACGCGAGGTCGGTCACCCTGCGGAGAGTCGGAAGAAAGGAAGAAAGAGGCTGACCGCGGTGTCCAGTCGCGCGGCGTCCACTCAGTCAACACCGCGACGTTTCCTTCGAATCTACCACCACCGCCTTTTGCCATCCTCCCGCCACCCCGTAGCCGGCTCGGCCGTCCCGACGTCGCGGTGGACTCCCGTTTCGAGAGTTATTCGTCGCCGTTCCACCGCCCACGGACGTGAGGCGTCTCTCTTCTGCTAATAAACTGCTTCTTTCTCTCTCTCTCTCTCTCTCTCTCTCTCTCTCTCTCTCTCTCTCTCAAGTTTATTTTTGTTATTGCGTTATTTCTATTGCTTTTGTTAATTTTACTGCTGTATCTTTTCTACTGTATCGTTCTGTACAGGCGTTTAGAGGACCCGCCATAGTGCCATAATAAAGCTTCTTCTTCTCTCTCCCTCTCTCTCTCTCTCTCTCTCTCTCTCTCTCTCTCTCTCTCTCTCTCTCTCTCTCTCTCTCTCTCTCTATCTCTTTCTCTCTCGTCCAAAACGTGATGCGTGTGCGCGTATCGACGCGACTGATCCGCCGATGGAATCGGATCTCTCCCACGTTTGCAGAAACGTGCGGATCGAAACGACCTCCCCCGAGTGCGTACGTGACGTGGCCAGATGCGAGAGGGACGAGAGAGCTTTTCTCCTCGATGTGGAGTCGCGTGGTATACGGAAACTCTCTCGCGAAGCGATCGAGGCTTTATTGAAATTCTAGTAGGAACATCCCTTCCTCCGTTCGAGCGTGGTCCTTTTTCGTTTTCCGGATTTTAGAATTTTTTTTTTTTTTTTATATAAAAGTTCCAACGCGCCAGTGCGTCGACGGTGATAAGCGGTGATAAAGCCCGTTCGTTTACGCTCATATACAAGCGCGTACGCGCGTAAATGCACGAGTACGTAAGGTGCATAAGGGAGGTGCCAGACGGTACTCCGGTTTGAGGAACACTTAAAATACGGGCCGTGCGAGAGCGTTCCGTAGGTGGACGTAAATAGCCGAAAAGTTACGGGGCATCGCTTACTTCACGCGTCGCTTCGCGCGGCGGCGGCGCGGGGCTGGCGTGTCCTCGGCGCGCTACAGTCGAAATCTCGACGAATGAGGATCGCACCCGCTCGCGCGAGGAATATCAACGAACGCTGGACGCGCGATTCACATGCGGAGCGCGAATGGAGGTTGGAGGTATACAGTATAGAGACTCCCGCGCTGCGCCTATCTTAATGACAAATGTCCATAATTCAGAGTGATACAAGAAGTATTAGTCGCTGCGCACGACATAAGTAGTTAGAGCCATCTATCTACGGGAGGACAGCGGCTTTCAATGCAACTTCCTAATATTTTTCCCTGCCACATCTACGTACGTACCGCACGCGTGGATACTCACACGATGAGGCTAGCGGGATCGACGCGAGCAGAGGTCGATCCGAATCGTCACGGTTTTTAACGAAGGACGAGACCTCGGTCTCGGATATCGACCCGTCGTATACGCGCGCGAGAGAGGCGCGTGGGCAGGACGTAGGTGCGTGGTGTCGTCGATGTTCATACGTCGCGAGTACATTGCGCACGAACGGACGGATGACACGGCTCGTGCACACAACGTGCAGCGTGTGTGCGCGCGCGCGCGCGCGTGGCACCTGCGCAACATTTTGAGGCTGCGCGTGACCAGCACACTGATTTCGCGCCGTTTATCGGCCGTCTGGATCGTGCGCGGGCGAGCCCGACCGGCTGTCGTCGTCGAGCAGCCGAATCGACTAGGAAAGGTGTTTCTCGCCGAGCAATCGGCTGCTGGAACCGTCGCCGCCGCCGGTTCCCGCTCAAGCGAGGCCGGAATCGTAGATGCGGGACGAGGCCTCCTCTTCCTCCCCCTCCTCCACCGCTCCTCGCACGGCTTCGACTTCTGCTTCGGGGCTTCCCCCGAATCCAAATCGCGTGGCGTACCCTTGGCACCGCCCGACAAGGACGCGTCGCGCGTCTCGGCGCTTCCCCACCTCTCTCTCTCTCTCTCTCTCTCTCTCTCTCTCTCTCTCTCTCTCTCTCTCTCTCTCTTCTCTCCTTCCACTACGTCGGCAAAATATTCGTAACTCTCCGTCTGCCGTTCGAGGAACCACCGATGATTCTGTCATTCCATGTACCGCTAAACGGTTCGCGCGAATCGGACGCACCGTTACGTAACCGCGCGTCTCCCCTCGATGCGTCCTTTCGATTCGTCGTCGCCGCTTACGAAACTCTTCGAGGGCGGACTGCGAATCGCGCTTAATTGGAAGATTAACGCTCGTTGGAATCGCGCGCGGGCGCGCACGGCTTCTCGTTGCTTAACGATGCTCTCGCGCGCTCGATGTCGTGTGTACGGGTGTCTATACGGGGCGCGATATGGAAATAAGACTTACGTCGGCGTAATCGGGTCTCCAGACGCGGGGTGAGCTCGATACCCCCGTTGTTTCGGCGAATGAGAGACGCGCGTATTGTCAGTAACAGCTCCGTTACTACTAGTGCAATCAGTTGGTTGAAGTAGTGCGAAAATAAATTCAATCAGACCTCTCTCGCGTGACGCGAAATGCGGCGATGAGAATAATAGATCGTTTCGCGCTCCTCCTCCTCCGAAAGTAAGGACGACGAGATGTCAAAATTCGATTATTGTACAAAAAATTTCATATTTTTAAATTAAATTTTTAATTTGTATACATGTGGAGATGTTTTTCAAAAAGCGTTATTTCCATTTGGCATATTTTTGCAGGAAAGCAAGAAAACTGTAGCACTATACGTCATGTAGAGCTCAGTAGACGAAATTTTTGGAAATAACGCTTTTTGAAAAACACCACACATTCAATGTCAAACTAAAAAGAAAATATCCGAAAAAACAATTATTCTTTGAGTTATAAGTACGTTTCTCTCTACTGTATTATGACGTGATCGAGAAGTCATGAGAGCGCACTTAAAATCGTCTGTGGGATGCACCGCGCTACGTAGGTAACGTCGGCGCCGTTGGCTCTGCGGCAGACTGCTGCTGCGTTGCAGCGCGCTTCTCCGCAGGTGCACGCACCGTATCTCGTGTCTCTCATGTCCGGCGCAACGATTGCAACTGCGCCGCTATGCTACCGGTGACTACTTCGCACGAGCCGTCCACATATACCCTCGTAATCCCGCGAGAGGGACGGGCGCGGGTGAGGTGAAAGAGAAACCCCAACGGCGTATTAATTTTAGCGGGTTATCTGTTTAAAATTCACTGTGTATTATTTTCAACATTAAAAGAGTTACAGACTCGAGTATACCTATCACGGGAGTACAATCAGAAGTGTAGAATAATGTATGCTTGTCGAGGTTGAAATCTTTTCAAATAAAAATCACAACGAAGCTATCTCACATATTCTCGGCTATACGTGATAACTATTTCGATCCGTCAGTACCGATAATCCCGAGATTTCTACAGCGCAACGTCCAAATTGTAACCAACATCTTCCCTTCGCCCCTGAAAGCATTCGCGGCGGAAAATTTTCGAACGATAAACGGCCCGATATACGCGTGTATAGGTACATATATCGGCGATCCCGAGCAAACGAACGTTCCGCGAACGTTCGAAAGCTAACGCGAGCGACGGAATCTCCTTCAACAACGAATAAGGTGTAGGTACCGTCGATCCGCACGCTCGCGCCTACTGAGATAAGACGGCCGATATATACGTACAGAGCTAGCCTCGCGCGAGGGGCGAGCAGATAAAAAAAAAGTTATCACAGGTCCCCCGATGTCTGGTGCGCCACGGTGCAGTCGACTCGTAGGAGGTGGAGAGGGGAAGCGGGAGTTGGATCGTCGGAGTGGCAAGGGGCGAGAGGGTGACGGCGACGGGACGGGACGGTGAGGCGGAATACCGTGGGGGGGTTGGTCTAGGAGGGGATCGGGGGACCCAGCGGCTGCCCTGAGATATGATAGCCGGTTATCATGCCCCCCCACTCCTTCGCACCGCTATCCCCTCCCCGACACCGTAGCCTCCCCCTTCTCGTCCCATCCCTCGCTCGGCCCGAGCAACCTCCTGTCTAGACGGCGCGCACACAATCGCATCGCCGCTACGTGTTGGTCGTGCTCCTGTGTATTAAGCCGCTTTCACGCGCGACCCGGCGATGACGAATCGGCGGCCGTCGTCGCGGCGATTCGACCTGGACGAATTCGCTCGGGTCGCGTCGTATGACGACGGTACGAGTTCGGAGGACGAATGGAAGCACTCGCCGGGGCTCGGAACATGCAATGCGCGCGGATGCGGAGTTGAGGTCGCGCGGATTCGATCGCTCCCGCTCGAAGGGGGCTTAAGCCGTTTCGAAAGGCTGCGCGGCGTGCAAGTGTGACGTCTGCCCGCGCGAGAGTCCAATGTAGGAGGTGTGGGAATGTCTGTGCGCGACGTCGGGCGCTGTGTGCGAGCGGCGTGTGGTGAGGAGACGAAGGGGCGCGCGTAAGTGTCTGGTAGCGCCGGGATGTGTAAGTGGAGCGCGTCGCGTCGTTCGTGTTTGATCAAGAGAGAGAGAGAGAGAGAGAGAGAGAGAGAGAGAGAGGGTGGGGGGAGCGGTAGAATGCGCTTCTCCCGCAGGAAGAGGTCCTCGGCGCATTTTCGCCGGTGACGTCGCGACGAGCTCGCGCACCGGCTCGCAGTCCGCTTCCGCTGTACACGTAGGTGCGCGGAGCTGCTGCACTCTCGCCACGGCTGAGATGCGATCTCCCTCCGTGTCCCTTTTGGGGGAGGCTCGAATTGTCGCGGCCTTACGTTGGCTAGACCTCTTGTCTCGTTCTAAACCGTATAGCGTGACGTTCGCTCTGTCTGCCGGCGCTTTTTAAGAGGCTCGACTCTGTAATTTCTACATTTAAGCGCTACTGCATCGGGCGGAGCTTTCGTTTGACTGTGCAAATTGAGTGGGATGAAGTATCATTAGAGCGGCCCTTCGTCGTTCCGTCACTTCGTTTCCATATTGACGTTAGATCACGTCATCGATATATGGAACCAGACAATGCACTCTTCCACGATCCTCGGCTTCGCGATGGGACCGACGCGGTTAGATCCTGGGAAATCGAATCGAGCAGATAGTACAATCGTTCGTCTTCTCGCGATTAAAAAGTCGCGCTTCGTCAGCGTCACGGCGCAGAAGTAAATATATTCGCGATATGCACGCGTTTACGCTCTTACGATACCTTCGGCACGTACGAGGAAAGAATCATCGAATTGTTTGGCACATACGCCGTCTCTCTCTTTTTCCCTCTCTCCGTTCCGCCTACCCTTTTTTCTCTTCTTCTTCTTCTTCTTCTTCTTCTTCTTCTTCTTCTTCTTCTTCTTCTTCTTCTTCTACTTCTACTTCTACTTCTCACCTCGCGTTACCCCCCGATGTGTCGGTATCATCGTCAACTACCACGCGAGGATTTTTGCGTCGCGTCCGTGTTACACCGGCCGAACCGGGTGACGCTCGTATGCGTGCACGTGCGTGGCCGGCCTCACCGGCACTCCCACACGCGCGCACCCGTCTGGCGGAGGCCGCGCGCGTCGGGTGGCGGGACCAGGGGGCGAGTCCGTGAGCGCGGAGAGAGGGGGTGGCGGCAAGAGGCGATAGTGCTGCAGCCTGACAGCCACCGGACGAATTCAGTCTACCGCTAGACTTCAAACGTGTCTGACGTGTAAAGCCTCGCGCACGCCTACGCGCGCTCTCTTCGCGCATCCGAGAAAGACTGAGTTTTCAATCGTCTCGCGCGTCGGGCTTCGCGCGGATCGTGTACGTGCTCCGAGAAAGATTCGGTACCGCGTTCGTCGACGAGAAAACGATACGACGGGGAACGGTCGATCTCGTTCCCGAGACGGACTCGAGCGGGGAAAGTCGAACGGTGCAGCGAGTTTTGAGTTCTTCGCGAAACATCGATGCCTCGCGCCTATCCGAGGCGCGGCGGCGGCGGCGGCGGCGGCGGTGGCGGCGGCGGCGGCGGCAGCAGCAGCAGCAGCAGCAACAACAACAACAACAACACCAGCAGCAACAGCAGCAGCGCGGACGACAGAACGCCGCGCGCCTGGAGGACGAAGGATCCGTCGTCGAGCGGTCGAGGAAGCCTCGCTCGAGCGGCAGGCGCCGCTAACGACTAGGGGCACTGAAGCCGGTTTCGTGGAGCGCGCGAGTTTCGCACCGAGCTTTCGACTTCCGGCCGATAGCCGAGGAAATTCGACGTTCCGCGCTCTTCCCGCGGCGAGAGGTGGCGTGCAACGAGGGACCAGGACCGATAGACGCCGGTGGACGCCTCCTCCGGCGCGTGCTGTCGGATTTAAATAAGAGTCACGCACCTCGGAGTCGTGGAATTTGAATTTAAAATTTTCCTCGCTACGCCGTGGTCGCGCCCTTACCGAAGCGACTGCGTAGTATACGGGGCGCCCCGGAGCCGCGGCGAACGACTTCGCGCTCAAAAGTTTCGCGAGCCGGAGAACGTCGGGAGTCGTGATAGAGCCGTTGCACCGTCTCAAACGTCCAACGTGTCATCGCGTACGCGTGCTCCGACGGAGGGAATGTGAAAAAAAAGTTAATCGCTCGTGGAGTTCCACGCCGAACGAGAGCGCCCCGCGCACAGTTACGACCGCCTACGGAGTCGCGCGAGTGCCGCTTCACGCGAACGTCATCGCGACGAGAGACGCCAAAGGAAGGTCGGAGCTAATCCAATTAGAAACGAGACTGTTTGCAGACGACGATAAGGCGAATCCGAGGCGACGGAGCAGGAGGGACGCTATTACGGTCGAAGGTCGAGGCGCGGAAGTACGACGGGCCGTCGTACATTGCGTCGCGTCGCGTTTTCCGACGCGTCGTCGGGCGTGCAGGAACGCTGCCAAAGTCGAATTTCGCGGTGGTACCGTCTCGCGCAAGCGCACTAGTCCACGATCGGTCGGTGCAGCGCGGGATCGACGAAATTCGTCTCGCCGCGATCGCGCGCTCGCTCTCGGTGGGTGATAGTTCGCGAAGCGCCGGGAAGATCGACGTCGGGAACGTCTTCGCGGGCGCCTCTCCCACGAAGGGTGATGCCGGCTGTCTGACCAGCCCCGGAGACACGCATCGCTGACTCCAGTTCTCTCGGCAACCTGGCGGCGCCGTTCAAATGAAGCTGCGGCGTCGCTGCATGCAGACGCTCGGCGTCTCCGTGAAACAGTTGAGGAGGAAGCTTCTCGAGCTGGGCGCCCGGATCCTCCACGTCCAGGGATCGAAACCGCGCGACATGGCCTTGGTGGTACGTTCCCTTTCAAGTACGAGTATCGCGCGCGGCTTCCCACGAAGTCGTCCTACGTTCGATTTGCGCGCGTGACTTTCGCGTAATGAATACGCGTCGTGAAAAGCGCTACGATAAACCGCAGAGTATGAAATTCCCCCTCGAAGCTGTATTTGTCAAGAACAAAAAAATAAGTAAAGTCGAAGAAGCGTACAGATATACTCGAAACGCGTCGGAAGCCTACCAGAGAGCGCCCGCTCGGCTTCCGGGGGAGACGAATTCCAAAAACGAGTGAATTCCCCGAGAGCCGAGGCGATTCGACGTAGCGATAGGCAGATGAGTACAGACGGCGGACAGCATTCCATGCGTTCCGAAAACGAATTTGTAGTAACGGCGGAGGAAAAATACAGTGAATAAAATGTAGAGTAAACGGCCACTGTCCGTGTACAGAGATGACTGATAGAGCAATAACGATAACGGTAAACTCGAACCCGCGACGGATTCGAACGTCGAGGCGCGCGCGCGATACCGCCGCGCGTTGCAGTCTGCCAGCCGCGACGCGTAATCGGAGACCTGATTTATTCGCTTGCGAACGCATAAGCACGCCCCGCGCCGAGAGATCGCTGAATCGGAATTCCCACGCGTTGCTCCTACCGCCCGGCCGAGATATACCCCGCGCGCTTTTAGAGCGGCCTGTACTCCGCCAGACTTCATTAGAGCGAGGGGTTGGTAGAGAGAGATCCGTCAGCTGCTCCTAAAACCCTTCCCCCGAAATTTTCCACCGCGTGTCGCTCGTGAACGATATCGAGAGGGAGAGCCACCCTCCCCCCTCTATTTTCCGCCTCTGTCCTTTCCCCCAAAGAGATCGGGCCAACGTCGGTCCCCCGACAGCGGATCGTCGCGCGTCCGCGGAGACCTTCCTCCTGCACGGTTCGCCCGTGAGAGCGGCTTATTTACGAAGCGACGCGCCGCTAGCGCGCGCGCAGGAAAGCCGAGCAGAGCGCGCGTAGACGCCGACGCGACGCGCCGGTGAGAAAGACCGCGGGAAAGAGGTGGGAGACTCGTTCGTGGCGGCGCGGCGGAGGGGGGGGGGGAGGGAGGCAAGCGTGTTATACCGTCTGCCTCGTGTTTCTTCCGTCTGGCCCAGAATGCGATCCGGGCTTTCACTGCAGTTTTCTCGTCTGAGTCGCCCGACCGTCTCGCGCCGGTCAATACCTCCGCGAGACGACGGACTACGATCGCCTCGCGCGGCGTGCGCCGATGCCGGATGCGAGCGAGGAGAGGAAATTGCGTGCGGGACGAACGCGTCTGGCACGTCGCATACGTAGGGGCGATCGGCGTCTCGCCGTGTCGAATACGACTGCGGCATTCGCTCGCGAAATTCTTGTGTATTAGAATTTTTATGCTCCAATTGCGACGGTATCGCGCCGGTGTCCCGCGCCCGGGTGTCGTCGAGCAAAGTACAGCCGTGTCTCGTCGCACGACGAGCGATAAAGTACCGTACATATCGACAGCTGCTGGAATGAGGCGTATCTTCGCCGGCGAAAAGCCATTTGATATACACGCGATTGCGGTTTTTGCAGTTAGAGTTTATCTCGGCGGTAAATCTTTCGTCGGACGTTCCGATTAGCCGGCGAATAATTTACACCTCGTATATGTATTATATATACAAGCGGCCCGTCGAAGCGTCGCCGTAGCGTTCGTTATCCAAAGTCCGTCCCGGGAAATATATCTACACGTGTATATAATCGGTGTTTCCACACATCGATCGCCGGTCCACCTGCTTCGAGATCTGCAAGTGGGACCGTCTACCGGCGCGCAACGATACGCGTTCCCGTTTGTTGCCGGAAGGCACTTTCCGTGACGGAAACGCCATTCGATACTCCCGCGCGGGTGTACCGACCTATGTATATCTGTGTAGAGACCCGAGTGAAATCTCGCTTGCCAAGACGCGAGAGCGGGCGCATATATCTATAGGCATTAGTCCCTCCGACCGTCGTGTTATTGTCGTCGCACCATTATCAAAACGATATACGGAGCTGGCTCGCGTAAAAGTGGCCTACGCAGTAGAGACAATTCTGCGCGCCACTCGCCGTCGCTCCGCCTGCCGTGCGCTCTATACCATGAGGTGGGCGCCGAGCGAAAGCCCGGCGATCCGCGATCGTATCGCTTCCAAGTCCTTTCGCAGTCGCGGCGTAGGACCTCTCCAGAATTCGCTCGAATGGCGCTCCGTCGATTGCGCGGGGCTCGAAAGGACGTCTCGTAATTAACTGTCTAGACTCGCTCGACGACCATTATCTGTGTCTCGTTAGCATTATCTCCGTCGAACGGGAAGTGTCTGGAAGTTACGTAAGCACGTGCGACTATACGCGCGCGCTCGTTTATCGTGGTGCAAGCCTCGGCCGATTGCGTCACGTCCGAATTCGATGGTTCGAGCATCCTCGTCCTCCTCTCCCTGCTGCTTTCGCTACTGCCCTTCATTTTATCGAAGAAATCCTGGACGTATTTTATTTCACCGAGTGTAAGTCATCTCGTCCGTGAATTTCATAAGTATCCGTCCTGCGGTTGTCTCGCGGGAATGGTCTATTCTTTCGGCGTAGAAAACACCGCGTAATTCGTACATAAGCCGTACCGGGTGCCCGCGTTATGCTCGTCTATAAAAACGCCTTCTCGCCTCGCAAACCAATCGTGTCTGGAGGTTGGGGAGAGATCGCGTACTTGTCGAAATTAGAAAGGGTTACCGGCGAACGAACACCGCGTCGCGATCCTGCCGCAACGCCGGCCGGAGTGGTCGCGTGGCGCAGGCGCGCTCCACCGATGATACATAGGTACATACCTAGGTAGCGAGCGGTGGGCTTCAATCGCCGCGCTCTTCTCGGTCGTGATATCCCTGACGACAACGTACCCCCCGCAGAGGTGGACGCGTTTCTCTTGCGCCGCCTTGTGCCATGAGAAAGTGCGCGGGAAAGGACGACAGGTTTCTCATGCAAATTTTAGTCTATCGTAATTCCAAGCTACTGTTGTACACTTTTTTTCTACGTACTTCTACGAAAAAGTAGCGTCGGCAACCGAACGGCATTGATCAGGCGTTTCGCTACTGCCGTCGCCGTATCATCACTCGCGCGATGACGATAAATTATTGCCTGTGTGATATAATTTCCTCCATTTATAGCAATTCCTTCAGCGGAACCAACAGCAAACTATTTGATTTTATCGTCATCGTGGCTAGAAAAAAATTCAAAGCGTCACGCTAAAGTTATCTCGGCCGGGTCCGAATGGCCTCGGATTATATGTACTATCGTACACGACGCTTTGAGATTCTCAACTCTAGGAATTTTGTTCATTCGTCCCTTTCGTTATCCTTCGGTATATGGCCCGTCCCGACGCGGACGTCTGCAGGAAATCCCCGTGAAGAGATCTCTCGGGGATCGCCACGCGTATCTCACGCGTCCTTCCTCGGATGAAATCTGGCGAACGCCCCCGTTTTTACCACCGCTCCCCCGTCTCTCGAACGATGCTTATCGACCGTCGAACGACGACGACGGAGCACCGAGAACGAAGGAACACGACGAGACGTCGTTTCCTCGATCGGTACGCGTGCACCGATAGGACGAAAGCAAATGAGTCCCTCGAGATTATCGGCCGGCCGCAATATTCCGTCCGTCTGCAACCGCGCTTATCTCCTCTTTCGCGCGAACAACCCCGTCCAAGGGACGTTGGACAACGGTGATAACTGCCTTTCTCTGTACCGACGTCACGCACGTCTTTGCGCACGACGACGCGGTTGTTCGCACTGTAGTCGCCGTATGCGATCGTGACGGGCGACTCTATAAAGATTTCCCTGCCCCGCCGCACGGAAAAATATACGCACGCTGTTTTTCCGCGGAGAATCTACGCTGGAAGGTGGTACATATAACTATAATTCGAACGAGTCGTTTGACGGAGTTGTCGAGTTGTTATGTCTGGCTCCGCTTGTTTGCGACGCGACACCGAAGCGGCTGATTCGTCGGTAGCGTAATGGCGATAAGGATAATTATTACCGAGTTTGTGCGACGACGCGTGCTCGGGAATGTCTCGGGTGTCGGGCGCGTTACTACTATTACTGCACGTGATGACAGAGAGAGAGAGAGAGAGAGAGAGAGAGAGAGAGAGAGAGAGAGCAGGATCAAGTTTGGTGTCTTTTTAGTTGGAAATTCGTATCTTTGGTCGTTTCTATCGATATATTCCTAGCGGAATTTATCTTCTCGGTGGATACTTGAGCCGTTGGTACTCTCTTTCGACGCGTAGAAGCGGTTGCATCGCGCTGGGTTTCGGGATCGAAGCGCCGTGGACGCAGCAACCGAGCGACACGGTGCGAAGTAGTAACCGCCCGCGTCGAGAGGCGGACCAGCTCCGTGTCGACGACCAGAGAGGTCGTGCATTTTCCGTGCTATAACAGTTAACGATTGAAACAGAATTTCATGATTATACCAAGCTCAAAAGACCAATCCAACCTAGTCACCCAGCCCGGAACATAATTCAACCTAGCTGGGAAACCTAGCTTCACCTAGCCCCGGAATACAGTCCCATTTAGCAATCTAGCAAACATAACAGGGGCACCTAGCCTGACCTAGCGCCACCTAGCCTAACCTAACCCCACCTAGCCACCTAGCCCATGACACGCGCTCTACCTAGCCACCCCGGGACGAAAACCTAGCCTAGCCCCACCTAACCATAATAATGATACCTAGCCTAACCTAGCCGAGGATCCCCCCAATATCCTTGAATATATCGCAAATTCTCCAATACCCCGCCGTCGCTAGCTTCGCGCTCGTTCCTCTGTATCCAGGAACGGGGATTACGCGTCGAAAAAAGTATATTCACTGTTGATATATATTACCTACACGCGAAGAATTCAAAGTAGAAACTGCCCGTCGAAGGCAGACACCGCCGCTGGGAGCTTCGCGAATCTCGCGACTCGGGGCGCCATCGGGGCAACAATCGTCGATCCGCATGCCTCGCGTATACACAATGTAAGACGCGCGTACGTGTTTTCTCGACATTCCTACCCCCCTCACCGCGCCGACGAGCGATAGAGCGATTCGTATGAAAACAACGACTCCTCGTACGGCCGCGGCGCGTGTTGTTTGGCATTCGTAGTTATGGCTGCGGCGGCACGGTGCAACAGATTAGCCGCGATATTTTTGCGCCTCGCTCCGGACGCTTTGATCGCGCGTGGAACTGACCTCCTCGGTCAGCGAGGCGATGTGTGCATATCGCGGCGATTTCCTCGGCGCGCATGGATGGGGATGTGGCTAGATATGCATATGTTCGCCCAGAGTGGTTTCTCTGGAAGCTTTGCTCGCGCTACACTCCATTCGTATTTTCTTTCGGAACGAAACAAATTCGCATAGTTTCGAAAATATCGTAAGGGAAGGAAGATTTTCGTTTTAAAATGCCTTAGTTTTCCTCCTTTCCGTTACAGATCACGGAGAAACTATTAATTTATACGGGACTATACGTATACAGCGACGAGAATGTACCGCTCACGATTCTACCACTCCGGTTTTGCTGCCGCGCACCCCGAATAGACGTACCCCCTTGACTAGAATACCGCCCCACCGCATTTCCTAACGGATCGCGTCCCGCATTATATGCAGTCCCGCGGGCGAATATACGATCGATATTAACGCGCGTACGTGCAACTATACGTCTGTACGTATACACAGCCCCGCTATCCACTTTCCCTTTCAACGCCAACCCCCTTGAAACCGAGGGGCCCCTTTAAATCCCGCTCGAATCGCGTTCGGAGCACAGCGCGGCGCCGTATATCCTGCACTCTCTCCCTCTCTCTCGGGAGGGGTAGAGAGGGAATTTGCACGGTCCTGCGTGGCGTGCTCAGATCTCGCTTACGAGACGGAATAAGCTCTCGTCTCTCTTTCTGCACGCGGTTATCGCCGTTCTCCGCGTATGTCAAAGAAGCGAGGCCGTAATCTCCGATCGTGCGTAGTACGGAGTTACGACGTATCTATGACTTTACGCGATCACGTGTCATTTGAAAGACAAGTCCTCCTTCGATAACCCCGACGCAATTCGTGACTGGTGCGTTTTCGGAAACGCGGCAGGGGTTATTTGTACATACGATTGCGCGCGAGAAGGCGAAGACGAACCGCCGTAGAGAAAGTTCGTCGATTGTACAGCGTTTAAAAAACTTCGCGCCGAGCGAAATCGATGCTCCCATTGGTCTCGCGCGATACAACAAAACGCTCGCCCGCTCGCTTCGCGCCTGATCTTTCCATTTGCCCGAACGATTCGTCGAGCAAACGCGACGTCGCATTTTGTTTACAAATTTTTTTCCTCCTCGCGAGTCATGGAAAATCGAAGTGCCTTCGCTTGCTCCAAACCGCGTCCTGTTGACGAATTCGACGCTAAGTGTCGTCGCGGGTCGTTAGTTGAATCCGGGAATTCGCAAGCGATCAATGTGCCTCGAACTAACGATTCATCGTTTCGCGCGGCGATCGGCCAGTTTTCGATTCGAGAATGGGTCTCTCCGCTCCTCCTCCTTTTTCTTCTTCTTCTTCTTCCTCGTCATCTTGTTCGTCATCTTCTTCATCTCTGTCTTCTTCTCCGTCCTCTTCTTCGCGCGTGAGTAGCAAAGCGCGGAGTAGCGCCGCTTTCGAATTTTTCGTCAATCCCGCGGTCGCGCACGTGCGTGTCCGTCCGACGACCGACCGAGCGAACGTAAGAAGCGAGCTGCCGTTCGCGCGGCACTCCTTTTGCTCGCAGTCGTTCGAGGCGCAGTCAGCTGATTTTACGCTCGTTTCGTGGCCGCGGCGGGCCGCGATCGGCTAGACGACTCTCAGACGTTTTACGAGCGTCACGAAAGTGTTTCGTGCTCGTTACCTTCGTCCCCGCCGCGCCGCGACTCTCGTCCCTGACGCGCGGCACGTTTCGGCGCGCTCTAACGGGCTACTCCGTTACGATTGCCTTTGCATCGCGTATTACATATTCTCGCATCGCATCGTCGGCCTACTCTGCCAGATTAACTCTGAAACGTCTCGACGGAATCTAATTAGGTACCTGTGCGAATTGGCCCCTGCTCCTACGGACTCGTGGCTATTACGGGTGACTCCCAAATATAGAGCACGATTTAATCATTACGCGTCAATTGTATATTTATTCTCACGACTATTTTCGAAAGCTCGTGATAATAAAAGTATCTAATACGTTCGACCGGACGTATTTCTACAGATACGTAGACCGTGTGTCTATTCCAACAATTTAATCACCTCTGGTTCAAAGTGGTACGAAGACCACGAAATTTCTACGAGAAAATCTATCTGAGCCTACGCGAAATCGCAGATCTCTATAAATGAATCGCTCATCTCTATGTGAATCCGATCTCTATACGTTACGATCACTTTCGCTGATGGTCCCCCTTCGATTCTCTTCTACGACAGATGCTGTCGGTGAGCGCAGGAATGGAGGTTGGCAGCGGAGGTCACGGTGGTCACGGCGGTCTCGGTGGTGGACTCGAGGGTGGTCTAGCGAGCGGCGGCGGCGGCGGAGGCGGAGCCGGGGCAGACGGAATGCAAGACGCGATGGTAGCGGCCGCGAGAGACCGGGCGATCCGCGCTGGGAGCGTCCGGCAGGACCTGGCTCTCGACCTGCCGCCCCGACTTCAACTCCCTGATGGCGAGGAGCGTCCCTACGGAGCGCACACGGCGCTTCATCTACGCGATCCTGAACAGGTGAGAAGGACGCCTCATTTCCTCCGTTAGTTAGCGCGATTCGTGGAACCGCGTGGGATCGTTCAACGACGAACCGTTCTAGAGTTTCCGTAACTTAACCCCCTAGTTCCGCAGATGCGGTAAACGGGGGTTAGTGTACGTGGCGCGGTATGGTCGTAGCGTCGATAATAGGCACGGCGATTGAAGTCAGTGATAACAGACGCTACGTTCGAACGTGAGACGAATTTATTTGCTCGCATATCACGCGATAAAATAAGCCCCTCATTCACCTTCCACGTTTCTTCTTCGTTTTCGCAGGAGAGCGAGATCTATCAAAAGTGCGTGCGACCCCCGCCGAACAGGACTGTCTTCGACAGCGAAAGCCCGCCACCCTACAGAAGCCAATCGGCGCTACTGGACGCGCCCGATCGGATAGTGCGGTGTCACAGCACCGGCAGTTCCCTGCTGAAGGTGTTTCGGAAGTTTCCCACTCCAGGGACTTCGACCCCGGCCGTGATAGTGCCGCGAAGACCCACCCTGTCCAGCTATTCCGAGTCCAGTAGCAACCTGAGCAACCTGTCCAGTTTAACCGTCGTGCCCTGTAAGACCGACGAGAACAACCAGCACGTCTGATCCGCGGGGAGGCGCGCCAGGGACAAATTGAAAGACTTCAAGGCTGAGGAGGCGGGAGGTATTTTGGCCAGAATCGCTGGAAGGTCGAAATATTCCGCGTTCGTCTAGGCGATATGGAGGCTCACCCCGAAGGGTCTCGCGATGGGTGGAAGAAGAACGGGGGAGGGATACGAGAGAATTCGGAAACGTTCGGAATCCGAGAGCGGAAGCTGCGTTGCGCGAAGAAACGGCGGTTATAAGGCTCATCGGGGGAAACCGGTATCTGGGGTGAATTGCGGGATCGAGCCTTCTGTGTGGAATCCTCGAGATTGAACCGCGGGTGGAGAAGGAGGAAAACGAAGGGACGAATTAAGAATAAGATGATGGAATTGGCGGAACGCGCGGAGCAAGATGGTATGGAATCGTATGACGAAAAGACGCGAGCGTTCGTGTGACGAGCGCGCGCGACGACGTCTCGAGGAAGAGGATGATCTCGATTCTCTTCTTACCTCGCCACGAAACTACGCGTCGAAGACTGCACCGTGGATCGATGTCCATACAACGACGATGATGATGATGATGACGACGACGAGGGGAAATGTGCTTCAACGATCTCGTTAACGTCGCGGGTTAGTCCCGGTTTTCTTTTCCTTTTCGGCAAAAGTCGCTCGCAGAGCAATTCTAAAGGCCAGTTTCAACCCAGATCTCAGATAAGTCTTAAAGTCCTAATAGGGGAGAGAAGAGAAGCTTCGTCGACGACGAGCCATATACGACGAGAGCGATTACCTTTGCTAAAAACCGCGTCTAACGCGCGACGTGCCGAGTGAAAGGGGCGAGAGTCTTTTTTTCGAAGCCGATAGAGCGGGAAAGAGATGCGAGAGAGAGAGAGAATGAGCGACTGACCGATACGAGCGAATGTGCGCACGAGAGACTAAGAGAGCGAGAACGCGAGGGAGAAGAAGGGAAAATCACCCTCGAGACGACGGACTTTAATATCTGGGGAAACGGAAAGAACGAGAGGGAGAAAGAGAGAGAGAGAGAGAGAGAGAGAGAGAGAGAATAGTGCGCGCCCGTCATATCGCAAAATAGAGAATCCTCGAAAGAACGATTTCCGCGTCGGTGGAAGTTTGTTCTTTTTGCGAAAAAGACTTAGTAAATTATTTATTGGCAATATTGCGATTTGCAAAATTGCGAGTTTATTATTAAAGGAGAAAATATATATACGGTGAATTCGAGGTACGTGCGAAAATGAAAGTACGTCTCTTGCGTGTGTTCGGTTCCGCGTGCATGCACGAACACGGTGGTAAAGCGAGGATGAGGAAGGTAGTGCCAAGAGCGAAAAGAACCTTTTGTAAATATTAGGCTAGGTAGTTCAATATCAATATAATTATTACTTACGACTAAAAATGATATGCTACATACCGATTAAAAGTAAAGATCCAACGTACGCGTTACAACGCGCATCATACGATACACCACGAGTTACGGGTCAGGCTCTCGAAATCGTCAAAGGGGACGAAAGCGCGCGCGCTTGCAAAACTGACCCCTGTGGTCGGCCGGGGGTCGGTCTTTTTTCTTCTTCCCATCTTGCGTTCGGTTCGGCGGCGCATTCCTGCAAGTTGCCCACGCGAGCCGACACACTCCGTGTCCGCGCGTAGCAGTCCGGAGACGTCGGACGATTCGACATTCACGTTTTAGCGATTGATCGCTCGGGGGGCGTCTGCCGAATTGCAGTCACGAGCATTGGGAATGACGCATCGATATTCCGCACGAGTGATGTCGTCGTCGGGCGCGCGCGCTTTCGCATCCCCCGCGCGCTTCGATCGCTCTGTCCAATTGTCTGATATAACGCTACTTTTATTATTATTATTTAAATAGATAAGTCCTCAGTTTTGACGAAACAGGACGAGATCCGCCCCGACGAAGGAGTCGAAACGAGCGAAACGCCGTCGCGTATACGGAGCGTCCTTCCCGCTTGTGTGACAATGCGCGGTCATTTTTTAATCTCCTTTCGCCGAAAACCTTCGATCGAGCCGCACACACGTAAGACACCGCGCGTCCCGTCTTCTCGCGATTCTCGTTCTTTCGACGTCGTTGTTCAATTTACCTGCCTCGAATTTAATATTATATACACATTCCTCGTAGTACAGCGAAAGAGAGTGTCTTGCCGTGGCGGCGTCGAAGCATCCGCGCGGGTGGTCGAATCGCGTGTCGCTCGGGGATCCGCGATCCCATCCCGAAAACGGAAGCGGGAAGGATCGGAATTCGGAAGTGAGACAGGGCGGTTCCTTCGACCGCGCTCGTTTCGCGCCGGGATTTCGGGGCGGAGTGAAACATACGAAACTATCTCACGAGAAGTCACCAATTATTGTAATTCTTGGAAGCCTGCTGCGACGAAGGGGAAGGAAACTATCCGTACCGCGCTCGTACGCGAGATCGGAGGCGCCGACCTCGTTCTCCGCACATCGAAACTCTTCGGCGACGATCACCCCGCGCTCAGTTAATCTCCGCGTTTTCGTTTCTACCAACCGTTTCGCTCGGTGCTTCGGGTCGAGGTCGCTGCGAGAGATATTCGAACGCGTGCCGAGGACGACGACGACGACGACGACGACGAACGCGGATCGAACAAAACGACGATTATTCGATATAGGGGAAGGAAAAGAGAGAAGAACACGTGTTTTCGGGCAGTCTTTACACACGAAATTCGACGACCGTTTCTTAAATCACGCTTTAAGCTGCGTAGTGGAAGGCGCGTAATTTTTCATCTTCGTAATGTGTTCACACGCACGCAATATTAGATGACGAAGAGTAATTATTGTATTTAAACGAGAGAGACGAGAGACGACGCAATCTCGCGTTAATCGGTGTGGGCGAATTCGAGGTGGAAGGGAGGAAAAAATATGAAGTGTAACCCAATGGGTCTTGTGCAAGCTTCGGTTGAATTTAAATGTTATCGACTTATAGATTGAATTTAAATTAAATTAAATCGGATATACGTAAGGATAAGTTCTCACGTAGGAAATTGGTAGTGAATTTGATTATTGCGATTATTGTCGGGATATATCGTGACGTTTAACGATTTGTTGATCGAGGATTCGAGGTTCGGGACGAACGGAGGACGTGACGCGTTCGACGTCGGTCGCGCGAACGCCGTCTCGATGCCGATCCTCCGCGATTAGAGTCTAAATGGTTGAACTATTGTCTATTGAGAGGTTAAGAGATATCTGTTCTTTGACGTCTAGGATGTATAATTTATTATAACCACTCTCGGAAGTATACTCTCTCGCGAGTTTCCCGGGGGGTCATGTGATTTCAAGACGTGTTCCAAAATTTCGATGTCGGAGCGTTTTCTCACGGGAGGGTGAGGAGGGATGGGCGAAAACCGCCAATTCTAAAACTGTAATTAAATCCTGTTATTACGGAGAATCGTTGTGTGTGTGTAGTTTCGTCGCGGTGGAGAGGGGTGCGAGGCGGATGCGCTCGGGACCTCGTGGAAGTTCCGTATGCGCTTTCGGATTCGTTCGAAGCTCCCTCGGGGTCCTTGCCAATCTGAACGCCGAATGAACGCCGCGCGCCTCTTTTCCCTCACCGCGACCGTTCGTTTCTTTGGAGAAAAATAATCAGAAAGGAGGAATCGATGCACAGACCCGCACAGACTGATGGAAGATTATCTACCTATCCTAGAACATTTGAGAATCAAAACTTTTTAGATTATTCTTCGGAGACAGTGGATTACCGATTGACTTAAACGCGCGTCGAGTCGAATCGAGATTCGACTCACACTCCTAGCGCTATTCGTTCGAGCATTCGGGGAGGACATTCGAGAAACTTTTAAAATAACCGATCAATGTGTAGAGGACAGTGTTGTTTAAGTAGGTCGCTTCTACCGAGTCTCATCTGGAAATAATAAATAAACTCAATTAAGTAATCCGAACGCACGCCCGTGACGAACCGAGCGGGACGTTCGACGAGGGGTTGACGAGGATTGACGTGAGCGGAATCGAGAGGGGCGTGAAAGGGATGACGATGGTATGACAATTGGAAAAAACGAAGCGCGAGATTTTCTCGGCGTACTATTTTGTATGTCGAACCGAAGGATCCGAAGAATGTTTCGACGCGATAGCCTCCCTCGACTCCGCTTGCGACAACACCCCGCCGCTCGCCGCTCGCTGCTCACCGCTCGACGAGGTGACAGAAAAATGATTTAAACCATTTTTTTTTAATACAGTAGACTTGTAACCACTACCATACCTATAGAAAAATGTTCGTTGTTCACTGCTCTGGCTTGCTAGAAGATATTTCGGACTTCTCGGAGGCTGTTCGGACGCGGGGGTCCGAGCCAGGAACTCTCGAGCCGTACGAGAAGCTACGCGCGACGAAGAGCGCCACCGCTTGCTGTTCCGGACAGTCCACTTCGTGTCCCGATCGATCGGCAACATTTCGACATTGCAAGATTATCGGTGTACTTATCACGCAGTTTTCTACAAAATGAAGAAAACGATATCGAAAAAAATAAATAAATAAATAACGAAGAAGTAATAGAACGACTGTCAAGCGAAAATACTGTTTTTTTGTAATCCCTTCCATGCGACAGCCCGCGCGATCCCGATCGCGTCCGAAACTCTTTCGATCCTTTCGCTGCTCGTCTAAAAGCGATTTCATTTTTGTCCGCACTCGAAAGGGCTTCGTATATCGCGCTATTTCGAGGGGAGGATTCTTCGCGATGCGGTACGTCGCGTTTCCGAGGTCCGCCGAAGAGGGAAGCACCGGCAGTGCCGTTTTATGCTGCCCCTCGGTGGGAGCGTGTCAAACTTGATCACGGTTGAGTGTACCTATCGGTAGTAAGAGCTCGGTTAGTAGGGGTGAGAGCAGGGTGCCTGAGTTGGCCCCCGCCTTCTATTACGGCTTACGATAATCGGGGGCGAACTCGATTGCCCATCTTACCCCACCCGCCCCTGACTTCATACTTCCCTCTCTCGCCATTTCCTCCGGATGACGCACTTCCCACACCTGACGCGAATAAACCGATCCGTGAATTATTCCGAAAATCTCTTGCTTGCGTAAATGGATCTATTTATGTCCGCGGCGAGGGGCGAAGTGTATAATTACTTTTTGGCGCCTCGATAAGTCATGACTGCAGGCGCTAGCAGGAATAAACGGCTGGATGAATAAATAATAGCCGCGGTAGTTTAACGTATTTTACAGGAGAACTCCCAACTTCAAAAGTTTCGTTTGCTAGCACGTATTTCGAAATCAATCGTTTGCTAGCGCGTATAATACAATACGCGTAACGCATCGCTCTGCTAATTTTACGATAGACGTTTTCGCCTACGACCATGACGAATGGGGTGGTGCTACAAATTTGCGAGTCAACGGCCTCGTTGCTCGGCACACGCAACAGCAGGCGAGTTTTGGCATCGACCCGAACACGTAAGTGCTCGCGTTCACTGCAAGTGCAAGATGAAAATGCGGTTCGATTTTTGAGATTCTGATTTATAAAAAAAATGTTAAAAGGTTAAAATGTTATGTACGCATCTTGAGGTTCCGTAAAATAACGACGTCTCGCGTTCCTCTTTCCGTCGATAACTTTCCCTCCGGCGCATCGGTCAGCTCTTTTTCGAGTCGATGCAGCGGCATTGGTCTTCCTCGTTAGATAGAAAGAAATCTCGAGCGTCGAGAGCGGTTACGATACGCTACAATCTAAACGGCCTCGCCAGTCTAAAATCACAACTGTATGAGAATTTATATCGCCCGAGAGTCGGAGACGCGATGTTTGTTTAGAGAACTTTTCAGATTTATTTGCTCTTTCAAAGCGTCGAATGGGAGTGTCTCAACGCGGGCTCTTCCATCCACCCGGACCTCTACCACCACGACGATCTCCGTCGCTACGCAGAGAGAGGTACCTCTTTAAATATTTCTTCTATTTTATCGTATGTACGTTTCTTTTTTCAAATGTTGTTCGAGGCGCTTAAACGATTCGCCGGGGGTATAATATATATTATATTTATTATGTCTTTATATATTGTACCCGACGAGTCGTTTAAGCGCCTCGAAAATCACCCCAAAGATCATAGGCCGAGTTTCACCGAAATTCGGAGCAGGAATAAAATTTTTCCATAGCGAGTGAAGTGCTCTGTATTTCTATATAATTTACGTAATTCCAGTAGAAGCTAGATTATACCTTTTAACTCTTAACTGACGTCGTACAATTTGTATAACGTAGACGATATCGTTTGAATTACGATCTCAGGGATTCCACGACGCCAATCGAAGGTTGAGCTCCTTAGGGCCGGTTTTACCAACAGGTATAAACGCGGTATAGCGCTATACTGAGAATAACCATAAGGCTTATTGCTGGTTATTCTCAGTATAGCGCTATACCGCGTTTATACCGTCTTGGTCAAACCGGCCCTTAGTCAATCCATCGCGACTTTATTTTACTGCATTTTTCCGCGTATGACTATTATAACCAATAAACTTAGATAGTTTAATCAGAGAATCCAATGAGATTAACTTAACTCCACTATCGCTCTAAATTATTCAAAGCGATCCTCAGTTGCACGGAGAAAAAGCATTAGTTGGATCTACTAAAAATTACTTTTAGAGTCGCACAAGTAATTATTTATATACCTCAATTTGATCTTTCTTCTTATTAGTGAAATATTTCTTCTCCTTGTAGTTACATTCTATTTCGAAAAAAGGATCATACCGATATTGGCAAAGAGTGCACAGTGTTAACCACATAATCTTGATCGCAGCAGATTGGAATCGATTGACGAGAAATTTGTCCCTCGTTCTCATTATTTTTTACGGCAGCAAGGGCTCAACTCTCCAATTGCATGTTATACTCTCGAAAAACGAACTCCTCGTCTCTCATTTGGCACGAAGCCCAATCTACAACCGCGAAAAGATCCCGAAAATATAGAATCTCCTTCCTTCGATTTCTGCGCGTCATATTTCTCCGCCGACTCGGCTCTCTCGTCTCGTCGTACGCTTACACACACGATCTTCCGAAAGTGCGGATCGGTCCGAGCCGAAGCCTGTTTAACGAATAGGTTGCGGCGATGCGAAGGCGGCGGCGGGTAAAAGAGGAAAGGGGGTTGGTTGCGGCGGGTGGCGTCGTCGTGCGTCGTTTAAATTTGGAGCGTCGGGTGCCAAGAATAGACGCTTCTCCTTGCCTCACCTTACCGATACTCCGCCATTTCGTTCTTACTATCGCTCTTTACACCCCCGCTTGGCCATTCCGACTCGTGGGTCTCATATGCGTACGGATGCTTATCGCTAATCGAAGTCATCAGACGTCGCGAACCCCGAATCTGACGTAGGATAAATTGAATAAAAAGGTAAAAATGTATGTAGAACGATTTTTTCATGTATTCCTCAAATATTCAATTCCCTTGCTCGTCCGAGTTTTGATAACTCAAATCGAAAAAAATTTCACAGCCTCTCCTACCCGAATACCTCCCCTCTCGCTCTCGCGATTTCTCAAAACGCGAAGAAGCGCGCTCGCGGACGCGCGCGGAGGAAGTAGGCGTGCCCCGGAGGGAGCCCTCGGAGGCTCTGCCTTCGCGACTTTGACGCTGACAACGGGGTTCCACCTACTGCGAGGAGGTGCGTCAACTGTCAACTGTCGACGAGGGCGAGGCGCTAATAGTCTCTCGTCGCGTCGAATCGTGCGCTCTCTTCTCCACCTTCTGGTCTCTCGCGGCTCGCGCGCGGCCCTCGACTCGCGCGCCTGTAATGCTCGTTAGACCTCTTGATTTATGTGTGAACGAACCCGGACGAGAGTCCGCGCTTCGCCCCGACAGTTACGACAGCTTCGACTGCCCCGGTGGCGAAGTGCTTTTCGAAGTAAAGCGCGGTAACGCGTCGAGCTTTGATATCGCTCCGCGTGTTATTTTGAAATATATTAACGCGCGCGGCTTTTTTTTTTCGCCAGCCGTCCATTTTGGGATGCTCGTCGTCGTCGTCGTCGTCGTCGTCAGGGAGCACCGCAGCAACCGGTTGCGGTTTGCCGCTAAATTTCCCTCGTTGGGCGAGGATCAATTCTCTTCGCGGTCGAGTTCTTGGAACAATTTATTGGCCGATCGAGATTCTAAAAAAAAAAACAAAAGTGGAAACCCATTTTTTTCCATTTTTTGAGATTTTAAACTCAACACGGTACGAATTGAATTCTGATTAAAAATCGTCCCTGGAGAGGTCCTTCCACGCCTGCCAAATATCTTCCGAGTCGCTTGTGCACACTGCGACGCACGAAACCCCCTCGTTCCGCGCCATTCGGCCCCGAAGTAATTGCCGCCGTGTTAAAACCGTCAGTTTTCACTGGCGGCACGTTTTACGGATTGGATACGGCCGATTATATCCCCGCGTGTGTTGATTGTAAACGTACGAGCGCGAGTGGCGCGCTCCATCGTACCGGAAGCCGTTCCTTGTCGCTGTTTCCCTAGCCGCGCGCCCGAAACGGCACCCGACGCCGCAATTCCCTCGCGATTTCCCCGCGTTCCACGGCACACGCGGACGACGATGACGACGACGGCTTCCAGCGCGCGAACCTCTCGAGCACGATTACTTACCGCGGAGGATATTTTGCACCGGGACTGGAAGCGATCCTCTTTGGAAAGATATCTGGAGATAATATTTATCCTCGCGGCGATACGAGCGAACCTGGAGAAATGCCAAAGTTCGCCGTCGACGGAGGTTCCTGCGTTGCGCCCCGCGGCTATAAAAACATATAAATCCGTCCATGATACGCGACCAGAGACGCGGGAAGTGTAAAATCCGAGAAAGTACCTTTCGACTTCCGGTGCGCGTGGCGTGCGCCGATATTTGGTTATTTCCCGCGACATCCGTAAAGGTTCTATATCGAGCGGGTTCCGGGTGCCGGAACCGACAGTTTATACGACCTGTGGAATCGGCGACAGTTGATGACGAATCGCTTCCAAATTCGTGAAACGACAAATCGTCGGCCGACTTTCCCGCCGCCGACGATTAGGCAGCGGCAGGCGCCGTCTCAGGCGCGGTGTGCTCTTCGTCGTCGACGGGCGATTCGAGAAGACCGACGGGGGTTCTTTTCGGAAAAAAAAATAAGGGACAACGAAGAGACTCTCGAGAGCCTGCAGGCTTTCTTCTAGTTTTTTTTTTTTTTTTTTTTTTTCACGGTATCAACTTAACCGTGGCGTAGCGACCGCGTCTATTTCGAAGTATCGAGCGTAGGAAGCGCGCGGGGTTAGCTAGACAAACAATTAATGGGATTACACAAATGAACGGGAGTCAACCCGGGGAGTCTAAATTTATTGAGGGCCGGCGGCGCTCTCTCGCGACCATAGCAATCCCTGTTTCCGCTTCTAGCGCTCTCCTTCTTTTGTTTTTTCACCGCATCTTATTCCGATATCGTCGGTCCTATACGCGTCGAATTTTATCATTCGCTCGTTCCTCTCGCGATGAGCCGCCAAAGACTTATCGACCGATTATCCCCCGGCGGTGTAAACGTATTTTCGCTCTTCTTCCTCATATTTTCTCCGAAGATTCAACCGCGCCGAGACAGATCGAGTATTTTTTTAACGGCAGGAGTCTCCGACGCGTTCGCATCGATCACGGCCAACGGCCCCGTGGATAAAGAACGCGCCGCGTAATTCAGCCGCGATCCGCGATCGTCGCGACGCTGGAAATAATAGGGCGACGCGAAAATACAATTGACAAATCGACCGGGTGTTACTTATACGCCGTCTCGCGAGCAATCTCGTCGATCCCCCCATCGATCGCGCGACGATTTTTCATTCCGAGACCGAGAGGGAGTGGGGGCGCGGCGTCGCCTATTAATACCGGGATATTATTTTAATGAATCAAAATAAATCGGCTCGGGGTGCGCGCGGGTGCAGCGGACGGAAGCATCGTGGCGCGCGTGCGCGCGGCGTCCCGACGACCGCCGACGCCTTCTTGAATGAAACGGACGAGTCAGTTCGCATCTAGGCGCCCTCCTTCGCACTTTGACGGATTTTACTCCCGCAGGACCTCGGCAGTGATTTCTCGTGGGATACTCGAACGCTCGAGAGCGGGTCGATGATTTTCCTTTCGTCCACGGTAGGATGCGGCGTTTGACTGCCATCGATCTACGATATTTGCTAACCCGATCGAACGATCGATCGCGTTTACGTAACGATCTAACTCGACGCGACTCGGTTCTTCTGATTTCGATTGCGATTTCCTTTTTAAGTGCACATTAAAACGCATGGGCTTTTCCGGACTGCGATCTTTCGAGTGCGACGTTTCTTTGCCGTTTGGATGAATTCTTTTCGATGACTTTAACGCGCGGTACAACCCTGTGAAATTATAGAAGCGAGAGATATTAGAATTATCGCTCTTTTTCAGACACTACGGCATAGCGCGATATCGCCCGCAAGTGTCCCGCGTCCCCGAAAGCTCGAAATACCCATCGTCTCGTTATCGCACCGCGACGGTCTACATATGTAGACGGACGTACGCGAACTCGCCGCGTTTCGAATCCGTCATCGCCGCGGCGGACGGGCGCGGGTGCGCGCGCGCGCTCGTGCGTACATACGTTAAACGACTCTGCCGTCCGTCGCGTAACAACCCATCCGAGCACCGAAGACTTCGTCGCTCGCCACTTCCGATGCGAGAAATTCGGTCGCCGATCCTTTGCCCCGCGCGGCGACGAAATCTCGACGTTGATCGAGCGGCCGCCGCGCGGCATTGGGAAAGAGGTGGACGTCGGGGAAAAAATTGCTTCGTCGCGGACGCGGCGAAAGAATTTTTCGTGAGAGGGCCGTGCGCCGAAATTCCCCTCATTCCGCGCGACGAGAACGAGACTCCCCCGATACGCCCCCGCGTCTCGACGCCGATTCGATTCGACCGAAACGCAGTTCGACGCGCGCGAACGACTCTTCTCTCGCCTCGCCTCCGATCCTCCTAGCGTTGAACGAGATACGCGACGATTTCCGCTCGCCCAGTTGCGACGCCACACGGGGCACCCGTGTGAATAACAGGGCCATTATTCAAACGGCTCTTTTCGCGCGAAGTCGTTTTCTTCACCTGTATGCCCGCGCCACATACATTCGCACAAAGGTATCACCGAACGATAATAATCCGCGCAATATTTATATCCGAGATTCGTCACGAAAATACGTATATCGGCGCCGCGTTGATGTCACAGAGATGGAATTAATTCAGCGCGCGCGGCTGAGCGGAACCTCGGCGTACGCGCCTCGACATTGAGAAATCTCAAAGAAAACGGCGGGGAAGATAAGACGTCGCGGTACGGTTTTCGAGACGCTTGATACTCGATCGCATCGCGCGCGACGATTTCGACTCGCGCGATACGCGTAATAATTCTATTCGTCGAGGCGCTGTCACGATGTCTTCAAGCTCGATGGTTGCATTGTAAACATGCCAACTCGTCGTGAGCCGCGCCACGGCTCGAGAAGATGCGATAAAATAAGGCGCATCGCCGTTGTCACAAGTCCAATCGGTCGATTTTAATTAGGCTCAAAAGCAGATCGCCGAATTAACTCTTCACGAGAGAGTACTTCAGCCCCCGCTTCGCCGTTCCACTCTTCGCAACACCGAGGCGCGGCAGAGGACCGACGGATATCCCGGCCGAGAAGACGAGAGGGGCAGTCCTCCCGATTTTCGCCGACAGCCCTGCCGCGGCGTGGCGTCGCTCGCGCGCCAAGCCAAACAAAGTTCGCGCCAGAAGACCGGGACAATCCGCAGGCGGATAAACAATGAAGACGGAGAGAAGAGGCAGATGGCGCGGCGGCAGCGGTGGAAGAAAGCGCGCGGGACGAGGCGAACGAGAGGGAAGTCGCCGCCGGTAAGAGAGACGACGCGGACGTCGAGACGACGGCGAGAATCGTCAATCGTCCCCGAGCGTATGGAGTAGTACGGAAGGAATAGGCGCGATCCTCTCGGAGAGAGAAAAGACGAGGGATCGCACCACGAGCTTCCCCCGAGAGGCGTCGCGGTCAAAATCAACGACGACGCGCGTCGGCATCACTGCGCGCTTCGGCGGGACGAACGGAGAGAGGAATCGTCGTCGTTGTCGTCAATCGTCGCGAGAAAATCGAAAGCCTGGAAGTGCAACGCGTCCGTCCACCTCGAAACGGTTTCTCGGAAAATCTAATTGGAAGATCTAAACCAACCGTATCGTGGTGGAAGTTCGCGCGAGTGCGAGACGTGTGCCGAGTGCGCGGAGGTGGGGGGACACGCGATAGGAACGTCTGCGTTCGCGCGCGAGTAGGTACATGCTCGCGTATTAAAGGAGCATATAGGATATGAGTGAACGTTACATAAGGCGCGCTTAATATAGCGAACGCTCGCTGGACCTTAGCCATATTCATACGCGGCGGTAAGTATACGCGAGAGGGGCGTTACACCTAAGTATACGTAGAGTGAAGCGCGATCGCTCCGCCACGCAACGGACGGATGCGTATAATTTAACGTCGCGTTAGATTTCGCGTACGTACGTCTGCCGCGAGGTGTACGCCGCGAGATTCCCGCTCTCGACGTCGCCGCGCGACGCGTCACGACGACGATCGAGCTCGATGCCGCGCGACGCGTCACGACGGTGGTCCGTCGTTCGTCTCGGACGGATCGACGATCCGCATCTCCGCTCCGCAAAAGGTTCGGATTCGTCGTCACGTTTATCCTGTTCCCTCGGTGATGCATCCGTTCTTCGTAGCGCGTACGACGGGCGGAGTTTTCGGAAGAATTAGTAATCTCGTTAACCGTTGCTTATTCTTCGGAAGAAAAAAGTCTAAATTACGGTCGCTTCGCGTCGAGTAAAGCAAAATGCGATCGAGTTATCGAAACCGTAAATAAACGTTGCGCCAGATTCGTACAACGATAAATCGTTCCCCCGAGCGGAGCGTCGAGCGAGCGGACAGGGTCGACGCCGAGCGTGAACTATGCGCGTGCCGCGCGCGTTTCTTCGGGGCGGAAGTCGCGTGCGGCGCGGCCGAGCGAGAGGGGTGATCGGGAGGTCCTCCGGCGTTCGCTCGCGCGCGGGCTCTCTCGCGTTGTACTCCTCGATGGGCGACGTTGGTGGCCGGTCTTCCGCGAGGGCTGCCTCGTATCAGAGACACGTTTACGGCGTAAATTTAGACGCCGTCGAGCGTCGTTCCGTACTCCGGTATCCCTGTAATAATCTCGAACGTCGACGGGAGGAAATATAGCCTCTCGTTGGAGACGGTAAAGGTTTGGCGCGTCTCTTTTTGAACGCGTACCCGAGTGTCGCGAAGGCGTGATTTTTCGTCATTTCAGAATTCGATCGCCCTCTCGTCCCTCCGTCGAATCACCGAACTCGTTCCTCGCAAGCGCGCGCGCGCACGTGTAGCCGCGTAATTCTTCATCCGTGGGTGGTGCCGCTGATCCAAAGCAGGAGAGACCATCCGATCGGCGGACCCATAACGGAACGTCACTCCTCGCTCTTCTTCTGTTTCAGCCTCGAAGCCTCGACGAAGACGATGCGCGCGAAATCGGTGATGCAGCGGTGGCGCGCAGGGGTAAGTTTCGACGACTGACCGCGGGCAGCCAGAAGTGTTGGTCGAGGGTGTGTCTTTTTCCGCTTTGCTGCCGCTGCGATAGAGTTCGCCAGCAAAGGGGAACAGGCCGATCCTCTCGCACGAATTTGGCGATGCCCCGAAATCGAGAGATATAAAGAGTGAGAGGTGGAAGGGGGGGGGGGGCGAGATCGAGGGAGGGAAGGAATAGCCGAGAGACTACGCGACGGACGAAAGGGGTGGACGGGAAGGTTCGAAGAAAACGTAAAATTTCACGAAGACGTCGAGGCAACGACGTCTTGGCGGCCGACACCGAGGATCCTGTTTGCTCAACGTCAGCCCCTCGACGTTCGAAGACGCCACACTGCGCGGCCGAAGTGGTCCACTTACGGACGCCTGAGTGTATCTCGTATACGGACGTCAGAGTTCCTCCACCTTCGCGCGCCAGTCTTTTTGATCTCTCGGGATCTACACTACTTTGCGAACGTAACCGATTGTCGCTACGTATTAGAGTGTCCGATAATGTGAATCATGGGGTGGACGGTGAATCTACGAGGCCTGGTGGGAAAGCGCAACAAAAATATCACCGATCCGGCAGTGAAATATCACGGAAATATAATATATCGAAAGACGCGATTCCGACGGTAACGATCGTTGATATCTGGATGTGGTATCGTATACTATGTATACCTATCGATAGCCGGGCCGACGATAATTCTTTTCCGCCCGTGGCTTACGCCCCGTCCAATTAGAGAGCGTACATCCGGTACCCATATCGGTGCCAATTATAACACACCGTTACCACGTTACGATCTGTACGCGTACGCGTCGACGCGTGGATTAAAGTGAGGATCAACCGCGCGCATTCGTGCTTACCGCATCGCGCGCTAAAGGACAAGGAGCGGCCTTTTCCTCGACTTCCGGTAACCCTCCAGTCGCGTAAATTGCTCGAACCTATTCTCGACTTCGAGGGTATTTCGAGGTTGAGCCACACGTCGACGCGGTTGTTTGGTGCACTTCGCGCGCCGGTTTTTTTTTTCGCCGCCCTCGCGTGATACCCGATTGCCGTAAATTTGAATCGCGCTGCCGTGGTAAGAATTCACCGAAAGACTGGTATCGGTAAATGTTTATGCATTTACATTAAAAAAAGTAAACACAAGGGTTTTCGGATGTTCATGCTATGCTGAAGAACATTTTTTTCTTAGAAACTAGTAAATTGTAATGTAAACTATCACGATTTGATGTTTTCGAAAGAAAATTTACCGTACCGCACTGTAAAAACATTCGGAGATCCTCGTGGGCACCTCTTTTATCGAAAATACAGTAAAATTTACTGGCATCAGTCTTTCCGTGTTGCAGACGAGGAGAACGAATGCCGTGCAACGGAACCTTCCCGCATGTGCGACTGCCAAAACCGTCCGGGTAGGTAGGTGAGCCACGCTCAACCAAATCTTATTACGTCACAAAAGTTGCGATATTTCGCGAAGAGAGCCCCGTGCGCCTCGGTACGCGCGCTGTGTATCGCTCGTGTACGGGCTGCCTGTCTGGTCCGATTGAGACGTAACTACTTGCACCCCATCCGCCCGCGAGCGACTCGTCTCTTCGCCGATCGTCGTTGCGCTTGTCCACGTCTACGATATGGGCGTGACCACGTTGCTGCCGAGTTGACTTCTCGGCGGTTGATTGGCAAAACAAACATTCTCATCCTTGTGGCAGTCTCGTTGTCGACATCGTCGTCGTCGTCGTCGTCGTCGTCGTCATCGTCGGCTCGACGGTGCCAGCGGTCCCGGAGTGAAATCTCGAGAATGTCCTTTCTCTCGTGCTCCAATTAAATTTGACCCGCGTGCCTGACGTTTTTGATCGTGATTAATTAATTTAATTTATCGTGGCATTAGAGATTTTTCGCGTCGGACTTCTTCATCCCAGCCTCCCTCCGTAGCTCTCCATTTTTAGAACATTTTTTAACTGCGATTTTTGCTTATCTCTTGCTTGTTTTACATCTCTAATATTAATTGCGTTATCTGCTTTTTCTTTCATTTACTCCTTTTTTTTTTAGCTTTAGCATTATGTACTTTTTCCGATATTCTGGTTGCTATGCATATTGTCTCTTTCATCTTCTATTAATCAATCCATCATTCGGTATTATCATCCTACCGTTCGCATGGAGGAGCTCCGAATTATGGGCGCTCCTTTAGAAAGATCCCTGTTACAATTTTCTCTCTACTTTCTCTCTCCTATTGCTATATACAATGATAAACTTTATCTATTTATCCATCTCACTCCGAAATCATCCCCCTCTCCCCTCTCCCCGTTTCGATAGTCAAGACGATCCACGCGAGCACGCAGGACGCCGACGAGATGCGAGGGCACGCCGCGCGACACGTGCAACACGACGGGGAACGATTCCGCGTCATATTTTCTTTGGCATCCGTCACTCTTCCCGGCGTCATAAATTAAACGCGCGGTCCCGCGCGCGCTAAAGACCAGCAGCCCCCCCGGACTGACTTTGATATTCCGCCGATGTAAATCTTTGGTTTTTAAGACTTCCTCCGAAGAGGCTTCGAGATTCCAGAGGGCGAGCTTTACGACGGCACCTTACTGGTCGAAATTGCCGCACCGCGCAATGTCGAATTCGCGAAGGGTAGCCACGTCCCTCGATCATCCATCGAATTTCGCTGGCGACGACTGAATCTCTTCAAGCGGGACGCGTTGTTTCAAATTTCTCTCTTACGCCGATACGAAACGATGCAAAACAGATTTACAATCCGTTTCGCCGCAAAGTAATTGCAAAATAACCCTAAAAATGTCACCATTTTCTTCGTCGCAAGTTGCCCCATTCGTTGCTTCGCTTCCTCTCTCCGAGTCATCGAGCCGCCATACGCGCAGCCACGGTACATTCGTCCCGCTACTTCGACACTTCGTTTTAGGCTCGGTTTTACGAGGCCGGAGAGCAGCGCGTTGAAATTAGCGTTGCAACATTTTCTCCGCGTTTCAAAGTCGCCCGGCGCGCGCGCTTTCGTCTCTATTTCGGGTTTAAGTAAGTCGACCGTTTGCTGCGAAGTCAGTAAAACAGGTCGTAAAGTGTTGAATATGGAAAGTTGACATTTATGCACCGCGCGAGACGGGCACCGGGGCGTGCAGACACCGGGAGAACGCGTACGTACGCCGTCACCTGTTTTCAGGACGAAACGGGAATGGCGAGACCGGAGGCGCGAGTCGCAATGAGAAAGAGGAGGATGAAAAGGCGCGGGTGTCGCTTCGCAATCGAAACCCTCGAGAGACGTAGAGGATACTTACTCCTTGAGTCTCTCTCTCTCTCTCTCTCTCTCTCTCTCTCTCGACGTTCTAAAGACGGTAGTAGCAATTCGAGCGTCGCATTATAGGCACGTCGGACGCGTCGACGTTCCAGGAGGGTATCGAAGAGACGAGGCCCTTAGTACCCAGGGCTTTGACGGTTATTTTCGGTGCGGCGGTGGTAATATATCCGTTGGCAGCGCGCGGAACGGTGAGGGGTGTCGCGCGCGGTAAGGCAGGAGAAATAAAGCGGAGGGAGAAAGAGCGGCGCTCGCTGACAGCCGCCTACGCCTTTGTAGGATATAAGCGCGCGCGCGCCCCCGCCCCTCAGGCTAAATTCCAAATCCGTCGGTGGATCAGCTTTCTCGGTCTCTTCGCGCGCTTCTTCGCGCGTTCTTGTTTACGCGCGCGCAACCGACGCCTGCGCCATCCGCGCCGCCCGAAGACAAGACACACGCCAGATTTCCCGGATTCGGGGAGAGAGAGCCTATAGCCGCCGTGCGTGCGAGTTATATTTTTTTCGCGCCGTGCTCTCCCGATTTAGCCGCGCACCGGGGCATTGACAGAGGTTGAGTGTCGATCGCGGCCGACCATCCGCAGCCGGAAGGGCATCGGTCGCGAGGTCGTTGATCGGGAGACGCGATCCGCGGTGACGCCCTCTGAAACGGGTCGAGGAGAGAAGATTTCGCGAGAGAATGTGCCGGCGAGTGTCGTTGACGAGTCGCGGACGCGTTCCGCGGCGACGGTACGTCGAGACGATTTCGTCCGCAGTCGCGCGGAGCGCGCACGCGGGGCGTGCAGCGATGTCGCGACGCGAAGCGCGGAATTCTTGCATAAAACGCGCGATTTAACGATGATTGTTCGCGATACCTTCTGGCGATGGCACGGGACGAATGGTCACGGAGGAGCCATTGAGGATGACTCCGGACGACGTGATTATTTCGCATGCGCGGGGTGATGCGCTCAACGCTTTGCGGAAATGCGATTACCGAGAAAGTAGCATTCCCCGACTTTTTCAAGTTTTTCCTTTGAAAGTAATTAATTTTTCAGGAGTCTCCTGTAGAATGGTAAAGATAATTTTGCATTTCCTTCGAGGTATCGACCCACCGACTATTATTTTCGAAATTCACGGAACGTTCCACGAGGAGTTCGAGAAAAGCAGACACGAACAACTCGAGGACAGCTCGATTGAGAAGTCTCTTTGATAATTTGTACCTTTACAAATCTCTACGACGAGACTTGACTCCCCGACGAGTACGAACGACTCCGTGTCGGCGGCAGAGGCACCCATCGTCCAATTAACGCAATTTTTTAGTCGACTCATCGCTCTCGAAAGCGTCCGCGGACCAATCTCGATAACACGGACGAAGATTAATGCTTTTCTTAAAAGCTCCGCGACCGTCGGCGGTGATTCGGCGAGCTTTTCGGCTCGTCGTGCGGTGGCTGACCTACCCGAGGGAGGCTCTGCGTTACTCGACATATTGACTGTTACCTTCCGAGAATCGACGTAACTTCGGTCGTTGCCTGCGGCGATCGTAAAATCGATATCAAAGGAGTCATTTACGAGCGTTAGAATTATGCGAACGGCGCGACGAACGCGGCGGCGTGCGAGAGCGATACGCGCAGTGTGTATTATTTTCTCCGTTTCGCAATCTCTGATCTCTCGTGGAATTGAGGATTTCTGGGGACCCTCGTTCGAAGAGTGCCGCGCTTTATACACAGTACTTCTCTCTCCCGGTTAATCGGTTTCGCGGTTGCCTTCCTCCAGGCGCAGCCGGAGTCTGTAACCACGAAACCCACTTACGACAGTGCGAAGAAGGGTGTCAATTTTGTACGTATGTGCGAATAGAAAACGCGTAATTTTTGCTGAAAGAGTGAAAGATAAGAACAACGAGACGGTAGAAGCGATTCGGACGATCTCGTCCAAGTGTCGTGCTCCGATCGCGAAGACGGCTAACGCAAGCCACGTTCGACGCGCGGGTTTCTCCCGTAAACGTTTACGCTTTGCTGATCGTAATTGTAAATCTTTCGGAAGAGAAGCAAGCAGGCACGGATAAAGTATTCGAATATAGGCTACACAAAACGTTTTTCAAATTTCTAGTTTCGCTAAAAAAAATGAATTACGACTTCTCCGGTTGCTCTACGGTATCCCCGTATCATTAGCGAGAGCGCCTTCACGAACGGACGCGTCCACTCTATTTTCGAGGAAATAAATAAACGCGACGGCGTTATATTAAAATCGCCTTCGCTCATTTATAAGATCAAATGGTCCACCTCGTCGCATGTGCGGATCGAACGCAGAGGCTGTGGATTAGCAACGGATCACCGGATCACGAAGAGGCGCCTCTCTTCGGAGACGTCCACGATTTCTACTTTCCGGTCGTCGTCCGCGCGCTCTTTGATCTCTGGACGCGCGAGAAAATCCCTCATCTCTTTCTCGGGCTTCTTTCCAATTTCCGATCTTCCGCCGCTTTCGTCATCGCGCGACGAGCGAACGCAAAGTGGTTGAACGCTCTTGTGGATTATTCGCGATACGGACACCGCGGTTTTCCTCGGCCGCGGGTTAACATCCCGAACCTTCAAGACTGGAGATTCAACGCTGTCAGTCGCTGAGCGAGGGGCGGCACGAGCAACGCGGTGGACACGCGAGAGGAACGCGGGCGTCGAGTGCGACGCTAACTACCGCGCCGCACCGGAGAAGAGGTGCCGTACGAGCGCGGGGTTGAAGAAGAGGTACATCCTCCTAAAACAAGATCATTACAGGTTTTGTCCCGTCTCTCGACATCACCGCGGCTCGCGCGCGCACCTTGACCGAGCATTTATTTCGAGCCGTCGCACATCTTGTCGTCCGAGGATAGAGATCGACTGATACGAAGGATCCGGAGGTACGAGCGGTCCGCGCAGCCCCCGCCCGACGAACATCGGATGATGCAGTCGAACAGAAATAATTAAGCCATCACACGCGCGACGATGAGGTGCGCGGACGTTTGGACCTCGGTTACGCGAGGTCCGATGGGCGGGGGCGGGGGCGGGGGTGGGCGCACGCTGCTGTATACGCGCGCGAGGGGAACATCCGCGTCGAATGCTCGCGCTATTTAGTTGATTGGGACCTCGGGGAAACCGCGGAGAATTGCCGCTGAAATAAATCATCGGCGCGCATAATTCGCGTGGGACGAATTACGAGCGAGAGTACCTATGTACAGAGTGTATCGCGGCTAGCCCGAGTTGGCTCGCGACGCTGGCAACGGGCGAGCGCGCATCCTGCCGTTGCGCAATTCCTTTTGGACGGCGCGCGAAAAAACGATGACCGTGGATTCAAAGGGCGGGAGAAGTGCGCCGCGATTTTCCCGGATTAGAACCCGCGAGCGGGCGGGCGGGCGGGCACGCGTCGCTCGCAACTCGCGGCGCGGTGGAAAAAGAGAGGAGCGTGGCTGTCAGAGGGGTCCCCGAGGATAAACCACGACGCTCTCTTACGACATTGTTTCTCATCGGGAATTCATGCGAAGCCGAGTGTGATGCGACGAGAGCGTACACGGGCGCGTGCCGCTGTAACGACGGGGTGCCTCGCGAAGCGAGGAAGACGAATGCTTTCGCGCGCTCGCGCGCGAGGTATAATGGGGGCGAAAGAGAGGGAAGAAAACCGTGTACGACTCCGTCTCGGGGAAATGATTCGGCAAGTACTCGCGATAAATTCACGGGACAAACTCGCACAGACGCCGTCCCGGTAGCGGCAACCGTTGCGCGTCTCTTCCTCCATCGGCTCTTCGAGAAAACGCAACGATCGATCATGCCTCCGCGATACCTCGGCCTCGTATACACAATTACCCTCTGCAAATTTGAAAATCGCGAGATTTATACCCGCGGCGATACGCCGCCCGCGGTATCCCGAAGTCATTTTTCAACGCACCGCCGCCCCCCCTACGTCTAAATATACGAGAGCGAGCGCGCGCGCCTGCCTGCCTGCCTGCCTGCCTGCCTTCGCTGTTTGCGCGCCGCGGAGCCCGAATTTATTGAACCAAAATTCGGGATCGACGGTTTACGCGCCTTTCTGATATGTGACGAGGCGTTGGTAGTTCTCGGAAAATTCGTTTAGCACGTATAAACGCTTCGGGGTCTCCTCTCTCGGAAGATCGCGGTCCCTTCGCGGATTGAGATACGCTCGCCCGCCGCGCGCGGACAACTGGACGCCCGCGCCGGTGCGGGCGACGCGGCGACTTCCGCCACGTGTGCACAAGGATTCGATCGAAAGCCGGCGGCCGGAGATTTACGAGACGCCGGATTCAGCGGACCGAATTGCCAGAGGGTAGCGCGGGTTGGTTTCGATTTTAGACGGCACTAACTCGCCCAACGTCGGGGCCATTAAGGTAGTACCCCCACAAGATCGTTGAACTAAGAAATGGTTGAAATTTGACATATACGTTATTTAATACATTATCCAAACATCTGTGCAATTGAAATAAGTTTTACCATCCCAAACCTGAGATATTGACACTTGAAGTTGGCTTGATTTACATGTAACAGATACGTTATGATGGGGAAAACAGTACGTTATTAAATCTAGCGTCAAAACTAAAACTAAGAAGTTGACCAAAAACGAGGATAAGGTAGAGTAGGATATCACGAATAATGTGAAAAAAAATGAGAATGATTTACCATCTAGTTTACAAGATATAACCCTCACAATTTTGGTCGTATAGCATATATCCTGCAAGGCCTGCAAGCGAACGAGTGCGTAGAGGGGGAACGGGACAGCGATCTGGCAACAGTGTGCACGGCCAGACGCTTAGTTTGAACATATGATTTCGGATAAAAAGAAATGGCATTTGAAGAAATTGGTAGAAAAAATATTAAAGCATACTTTTTATTGCAAATATATTGTTTAAATATATCTTTCAATATTAACAAAGTTTTTTATTTGAACAGATTATTTTTGTTTTAGCTTGAATGTGTAACAAATAAATTTTATGTTTTAAATAATCTTTTTCGCTTTCATATAATACAACGTAATTGAACATATAATAATAGAACAAAGGTTTTTAAATAACATTGTCGTTTTTTTCGCTTTTTATCTAAACGTCGGAGCTTTGGTTCGTTTCTAAAAATAGAATAATCTTTTCTAAGATTTTTTTGTCTTTGGTGACACGAGGTTTTTTATTCATTTGGTTAGTCGACAACAACTCTATAATACCCTCTCTTCCACTTTTTGTATATATTGCTTGTAATTTTACAAGATCGATTCCCGCACTTGCTATTTTTTTTATCATTCCCGCAGAGATAACATCTTTGAGATCACTCAAGGCTCGTTCGTGTACTGCTGCCATTTGTAGTCGAGCTTCGTGAATATAGCATTCTTTGAAAGATTTGCTATTTGCAATTAAATTCTCTTTTGGAATAGTAGAAGCGAGTTTTTCAAGGATCTCGACATCGTATGATGCCTCGTGAAAATTTGTAGTGGGTTCAATGTGCAGTAGATCTGCAGCGAGAGTAGATAGCTTAAACATTCCGGGACCTTTTCTTTGAGGATGAAGCTTCCTTAGAGTGACGAGAGTGTCTGCGAATCCGGCGATAAGATTTTTGGCGTCCTCTATCATCGAATTATTTTTGAAAGCTTGGAGTAAGCGTGGAGTATCAAATCTTGCATTGTGTGCAATAAGAATGCACGGTTTCAGCACAGTTAGCCATTCTTTGAATTTATAAAGCACTTCTTGAATAGGAATCGACTGAACTTTCTTATCATATAAAAACAATTCTCCAGCCACATTTCTCATGCCCGTGATAGCCGTTGCGCTAGATGTAATAGGCTGAGAAGGATTCGCATATTCGCAGAAAGTGTACTCACCGCACTTGGCTGCAATCTGCAGAATGTCTGCAGATTTTTGAAGGCCCGAAGTTTCCAAGTCGAAGAAAACGAAATTTGACGAGTCTAATAACGAAGAAGTATCGGGTACATTGTTATTGAGAATGCCGTTATGACTTTCTAAATCATCGATATCAACTTCAAAGCCACAATTAGGTTGATATTGAATTCCTTCTCTCTGTTCCGATTTTTTTCTCAAAGCCTGCCTTTGATCAGCCAGTATATTTCTGCGAGTCTTTGTGCTAGGTAACTTAGCTTTTGACGCTCTTTGCAAATGTTTAAATTGTTTTTTTGCAACAAATGATGCAGTATTTTTCCCGGGTGAAATGCTGATTTTTTCTGAAACGGTAAGTAAGTAATTGTCACGGTCATTCTTACTGCACACAGCACTTGAGAAACGAAAATCGGCGGATTCGCTTTGGCTGTAGCATCGATTTTTCGGAGCCTTGTGAGCCATGATATTGTTCAGGCTTTCGTTGGCTTGACTCGAAACTGCTACCGAAAATTTGGAGGTATTACTGGCGTATTTGGTGAATATTTCGTGCAATTTTTTGTACAGTTCTGGATCTTTGAATGTCACTTTTTGAATGCTTGAAGTATTATTGCGACGGAGACACCAACTTCCACAGTTTTCGTGTCGATTGAAAAAATGGTCCGGTATATTGCGAAGACAGTTTGCTAGCTCCACAGGGTTGCCTTTATTTTGAGCTACTGCATATCCAAAACATTTCTTGAGATGGGGGATTGCCTCTTTTTTTTTCATCTCTTTATAAGTTTTTTGTAGCTCATACAATTCACTAACGAAGTGTTTTCGAAGATGATTTGTATCAGCTAACTTAAAAACTTGTTCTGAAGTTTCTCGACGTATCGCTGCGATAGTAGAACTATCTTCGTCGCCAATTACAACACGAACATTAAGCCCTGCCTCTTTCAGAATAGTGCTCCGATTTACTATTTCAGCTCCAACATCAGGCTCCATCGCTTTCGCGCTTCCTCGGAAGTTCTTTCGACAATCATGATCTTCTTTCGCTCGACCCGCATCACAGAATTTACATTTTCTATTCCTAGTCGCAAAATCGAGGACTTTGCCACTGAAAAATCCTATTATTGCACCATAACCATTAAGGCTGTCATAACTCCTTCCATTGCCGCGTTTACTCCATCCCATATCGTAAGAAACGATGATGTTGACGATGTTGCCCAATGCCTTGTCGAATTTATCCGACGACGCAGTCGCCACCGTAAGATCGCCATTCAGGATTTGAGGAATATTGGGTTTCGTTGGAGGTCCAAGGTCATGCAGATGAGGATAAATTTCTTTAACTATTTCAGTCGGCCTGATACAGAGAAACAGTCGTAGAACGTAAAATAACCTAACTCATAGAATATTTGAGGAAAAATTGACGTTTTTATTAATACTTTACTAACAAAAAAACTGATTTTTTCTTACAATTCGATGATATAATATTTAACAAAATAGTTACAATAAATTTAAAAATATTCCATTACTTTTTATCAGCTCTTAGGTTTTAGTGTAAATAGTTTCTATTGATATATTAATTTATAGTTATAAACATACGATTCATTATGTACAAATGATGAGGACATAGAATAACTATGTCCAGAAATATATTTCTATATACAATTGCAGACAAATTTGCAAATAAACGACATAAGCCATATAAAAATAAAGTTAGTTTTGCCTAACAGCAAAAAAGTAAAACAATCAAATCAGTTAATTTACTTCAATAATGCAAAATGAAAGCTATAAAAAAGATATACTCGATCATCAAATTAGATCCTGACCCCCCTAATTACGTTGAATACTCACATTTCCTGACACAACCTTTCGACATTTTCAATAACTAATCTACGCTCTTCCTCTGCAGCTCTTTTGCAGCTCTCCTTGGCACATTCCTCAATTACTGGGCCAAGTTCTCGTTCGTACCGCTTGTACAAATTCTCCGTTATTGGAGGTATATTTAAACAAGCTAGAAGCTTGTTCAAAGCGGTGGGTCCGATACCTGAGTGAACAGCCCCTATTGAACATAACAAAGAAATTTTCACTGCATATTGAGAATAAAAAATATATATATGGGATTCAATAATTAAATTAATTGACTTACCAAGGACAGCTTTCGTGTTCACACCTGACAATTTTGCACAGTCTTTTGAAGTGTACATTTTTCCTGTCAGAACACGTGTATTTACGCCACAAGAGTCACAAGAAACTGTTAAACACGAATTGAGTCCAAGACGTGTTTCTTTCACAATTCTTTCCAATGAAAGAACTTTTCGACACATACAACATCGAAGATTTTTGCCAAGCTCTGCCAGCTCTACGATACGTCTCCCATCGCACTGGATAACCTCTAAATTTTCCTTGTCCATTTCTTCATCGTGTTCGTGTCGTGTTCGTGCTTTTAGGGAAGCCGCTACGGATTTTATTTTCTTCGCGAGCACTTTTTTTTTAATGAATTTTCCATTGTGTCGGGTTCGAGTTGACATTTTCTTGATAATTGATTTTCTCGTAGCTCACAAATAATATCGGTTGATTTCGCTAGACATAGGCCACAGCTGATGCGCAACGTTGCCACGATCGTCGTCCTCACACGCACACAGAAGAGTGCGTCGTCTGTATATAAAAGCTATTTCGTGTATTGGGGCAAAGCCCGAACAGCCTCGGCAAAAAGTTTACTGGCTATGGTAGATCAAAAACATAATATAGAATATATTTTACGGCAATAAATGATATCCATCGTATTATCTATTAGTATCGAGTCAATATTGCGTAGTTTTTAATTTTATTTACTACTAATTAAACCAAATATCAATATTTTAAACACGAACATGGTATGTTACTTTTAGTTGAGGTTGTCGCGGGGGAACTACCTTAAACGTGCTCCGTCGCCTTCGCCTCCCCGGTTCGCGCCGCATCGCGCGAGTACGAATTGGGTGTACCTATGTACATACACCACCCCACCCCGGAGGAGCGCACACGCGGCGATTCCCGCTCGGCGTACGCTCGCGGCTGCAGGAACGCATAGCTATACGTAACGGGAAAGCGTCCAGAGGTAATTTGAAATCTCGACGTCTTCCTCGGGCCCTCTTCATCTGTCGCCCGCGCGAATGCATCGAGAGAGAGAGAGAGAGAGACTACTCTTGGTCGAAGTGCTCCTTTTGCGAGAGTAGTCTTCGAGCTTCCCTCGTTAGTACGGCCACAACCCCGCTCGCGTTATTCTCTATAATTTAACGCGGATCGTAACCCGGCCGTGCCCTTTCGAATTACCCACTCGCGCGACAATTCGCTCGGATTAAATATAAATTTCGCCGTCGAGGCGCGCGGCTTGCAGAACTGCCGTTAAATTCTCTCGGTGGCAGTTGGCACGCGAGTATAGGACTTTATTTTTAATATTAATGTCGGCATCGCGAGCTACGGCGACGTCTGGCCAGCGACGCCGTCGCACACGCGGCGCGCGCCCTTTTCGATATAGATACCTACGTTTGGACGCAAAAACGTTCCAGGACTCGCGCGAATTCGGAATACGTATATCGAACCGACGACCGCAAAAGAATTCCGCCGGTGTGTACCGCGCTTTTAATTGAGAAAATAGAGGGACCGCGCGCGCGCGCGCGCGGTTCCTCCGTACTAGCCCCCGAACGATCGCGTCTCGCCTCCCGTTTGGCAAGGCAACTCGCGCGCGCGTGCACGCGTTCCTTCGATCCCTTTGTTTTCCATTCGCGCGCCACCTGCGCGCGTCTCAGCGATTCGATCCCGAAATAGCGACGTTTGCGGGGTTTCCGGGGTTTCGAGTTGCCATATATCGATCGCGCTCCCCATCCCCGAGCGTCACGGAATCTCGATCGATCGCTCACGCGGCTCCGCGCGCGCTCCGGAACGTCCGTTCGTTTGCATTGCGATCCCTTCCGCGATGACGGATGCGTGATACCGCGCATCGTGGCTACTCGCTAACGGACAGTGACCAATGAGTTGTTTGGTTTCTGTAGGAAATTACGTGCAACACCTGATATACGACGCGTCCGCTCACTGTCCGTTCGTCGGCGTCGGTTGATATGTACCGAAAGATCTGCATATAACAGTGTAATTGTCGCGCGTATCCTCGCGGATGACCCTCTTGTTTACTCGCATACAATGATTTCTCCCCGCACAAAGTGAGTCTGCCGCCGTTACGACGAAATGAAAACGGAAGATGACGTCGCGCGGGACATCCGTCCGCACGGATATCCTACAGCCGTGCGCAATTCAAGTAATCTCGCCGCGGAAACATCACGATGCGCGCAAAGAGGATAGGGGCCACGAATCGAGGAGCGCGCTGCCCGAGTGGCTCTCGAGGAATTCGTAAATATTTCGCGGCCCGCTAAAATAAAGCTTCGCCGAGTGCGTCAGCGCACCAGCGCGAAGCTTGCACGCTGAATCATCCAATATTTGTTAAACTTCAAACCCACCGGCGCACCCTACGAATCAGTAGCTCCGCCGAAGAGATCCGGGATCAGATTTACGAGTATCGTTTGACCTGTTTTGATCTCTGTCCACTTGCGCGATTCTCGTATAATCCACGGCGAAGCGCTCGATCGACTCGGCAAACGATAGAAAGTGTCCCCAGAGATTTCCGCGTGGCGATATACTGGATCGCTACCGAGTGTGAGAGTGGCGACAGGTCCCGCTACGATCGTCCGAGCTTACACGACGACGGCTGAGTGGCGCGCGTGCGGGTATAACGACGGAACGAACGACGGCGAGGTGTCATAATTCTCCAATTTTATGGAGCCGCTTCGATGGAGCGAGCTCGGCTCTCAATTAGAGGTGAAAATAATACGCGGGAGAATAATTGAAAGCCGTCAGGTGTTTAATGTTGTCGTCGCGTTTCTATTTCTCGTCTAATAATTATGTAGGAATACTGTATAATGTCGATTTTATATTGTTACAGTATAAATCGCAGCAGTGACGACCACTCGGACAATTATAAGAGCGTAGATCAGGGGGTGGAAATATATGTATTTTCCGAGCCTTTTCTAAACACCGAGGTCGTTTCGTGGGTTACATTCTCAACGCAACCCTCCCGATGATCGATTTTAACGGAGCGTGCCAAAGTTTACTCATTTTTATCGCGGCTGATTCAGTTAGACGTAAATTTGGCGAACGATGAGCTCTGTTTCTATGTATAATGGCACGTGTACACGGAAGGCCTCTCGTTATTCGCAGAGGAATCGTCGTTCCGCAATACGCTGGAATCGAAGATCAGCGAGGGTGGCGAGGGTGAGGCGCTGCGCAAGTAAATCGGGCTCTTAGTTTATTGGTCTTATTGGCTCGCGAGGGGGCTACACCAGGCGTAAACTACGATTTTAAACATTTAAATAGCCTCTGGCGCCGCGCCACGAGGCGCGCGGCACTGCGCGCGTCGCCATCTGCAACCGTCGCTTCCGCTATCGAGCAGGAGGAAAATGGCCGTCGCGCGCAGTTGTCTGTTTATTTACGTGTTATCGACGATTAATTGATCGCGAAGTCGCGCCACGGACGTTTCGGTTCGAGTCTTCACGGGAAATCGCGCGGAACGACGCGCGATCGAGACGGGCGGGCGCGCCGTCCCGAGAGAAGATCCGACATTCGTTCTACGCAGTTGTGCATCGCGTTTTGCGCGCACCCTCCTAACCTGTTTAACGTACGGGAATTCTAGAATATTCCAACGCGCCGCATGTCTGTTTGTCAACAGTGACCTGTCAAAATGCCATGTTCCCGCAAAAGTTAAACTTTTGTTCGCAGAAAGACGGGAGCATGGCCGACGAGGTATTGCCGGCGAGCTTGGAAAAGTTGGAAATTGATCGTCTCGCGTCGGGCAGTTCTCGGTAAGTTGTCGCATGTGTGCTCGGAGGGCTCTCGGTTTTCCGGCGGTCTAAAGCGCTTGCTCACCACCCTCAACCCTTCGGGATCATTCCGTCGGTCCGTTCCGTTCGAGACTGACGCCTCGCGTCTTTTTTTCCGCGAAATATCCATCGCAACGAGTCGCGGTGTTTGGAAGATGAACTGACGGTGGGTACGCGCGGGCTTTAATCGCGGTTATCGTTCGGTCGCCCGTGCAAAATGGCTTTTCCGTCGTTTTCTCCTCGAGGGAAATTCCGTGAAAACGAAGAGAACTTTCGCGAAAAATTGTTCAATTTATTATCATTCGAAGCCTCATTTCTTGAGAAATGACAATAGGTACTTTGAGAAAATTCCATTCTTCTCGTTCTCAAACGACGCTACGATCTTTCACGCGCCCGCGTAAATTAGATTTTAGACGTCGGAATATCGAGTAATCACGTGAAATGACATTGCATAAGTTTTACGAACGATCGTATTCGCCGATATTCGTTTTCAAGGTCGAGCGCGTCCGACGCCCGTCGCGATCGAGATATTCACAGCAAAATGTCCCGGAATTCGTGTACGAACGATTCTTACGGGAGGAATTGTTATTTCTGTTTCGGTAGTACCGCCACGGACAATCCGAAACCGTCGAACCCCTTTCGAAGAACTGGTAACGGCGTCAGACTCGACGATAGCTACCTGTTCCGACGAAGATCCATGCCGAACAGACCCGCGCCATCCGTCTTCAGCCCGAAGGGCGTCAAGAGCACAACGAACTTTAAACCTTCCAAAAATGAAAGAGTACTAGACAGACCCGGAAAGAATTCCATCATCAAGGAAGCTGTCCTAAAATTGAACGGCGGTGGATCCACCTACCTCAGTGAGAACTTGGCGAGCGCGTTGCTCGAGGAGGCCTGCAAACTCAGTATTTCCAGTAGAAACTCCAAGGCTTTCGGTCACGGTTCGGTTGCTAAGGACTTTAAGACACTTAACATAAGTCAAGATTCGAGACGTGTGAAAGACGACGCCAGCATCGAGGAGAATTATCGCGCAAACAGTTTTACCCGAGCGCGCAGCAACACCATGCCGAGTTTAAAGAGAGGACCGGGTCCGGGCGGGGGTAGCAGCGGCCAGTTCGACGCTCAAAATGCACCAGGTTCGTCTCAGTCCTCCGGTTCTACGAATACCTGCTCGGTTCAGGCGAGAATATCACCGCCGCCATGTGACGTGACCATCGACGAGCTCGCCAGTTACTTCGACGAGTTCGTCCATATTCCAAAGAAGATGTCCCACATGGCAGAGATGATGTATATTTAATAATGTTAATCCCTTTTATATCGCGTCATTTCAAACGTCGCGTCGCGCGATGCTCTGCGGCGACGTTCGCTCCATTCTATTATATATATATATTTGCTATGATTCTTTTGATTTGGTATCTAAATTATATTTGACGAAGATTAATAAAAGAGTGGCGAGTAAGGTTTTTTTTTCTCCCAATTTCCGCGGAAGACTGAGAAACTTATCATCAGATCCTACGACGCATCGTATAACGCGATAACGCGTACAAATTCTTCGTGAATCTGTAGATATTCGCGTGACGTCACATTCATCTATCTCAACCCTATATTTACGCCTCGTTTCTCATTTTTTCTCTACTGTTGAAAATACCAAACGCCTTTTTGTTCGAAAGGATTTTGTAATACGAAATAAAAACAGTTAAAAATAATTATCTCGAAAGATTGCTCTCACACCTTCCGAAATCCCAGCGGAAAACAACGCGACGCGCAACTCCGTCTCGCGCGTTGCATCGCCAGACGTAGAACTAGGGGTGTGGAGAAAACGCTCCGAAATGCCAGCGATAACGCCCGATATATGGAAGAATGGTCGGGTAATATGATACATAATATATTTATCTGTATAAGCTTATAATAATTATACAATAATACAAAGTAATTATTAAATTACTTAATAATAATAAGCTTTGGTACATAAACAACGACGACAGTATATCGATCTTTACTTTTTAATTAGATGTAAACCGTGTGTGCACCGTGATGCTTGGGATGCGGCGGGCAGACTTGACGCGACAAAAATATCCCTCTCTGTATCGATACGCGTCACCTTGAAATATGATCGTACAATAAATACGCAGTAAACTGTTAATTAATAATTAATTCTCTCTGTTCGGCCGGCAGTTACGTAGAGTACTGTGGACTACGGTGGTTTTGCTCCGCTCACATTTTTTCCAACGCCGCGCTCTCGCGATCTGTGGGACGTTGAAGAAGCGTAGGTAGAGCGAAACCTCTATCTAGCCCATCTACCGCGATTTCGTCACGGCCCCGCGCAATTGAAACTCGGTATCAAAACTTGAAGTCTGCCGCTATATCACAGATTTATCAAAATGTTTCTTGAGCGGAGCCACGACGAAGTTGGCGCTACGGAAAGAAACGACGAATCGGTCGGAGGGGGTGCGAAACGTGGGAAGTTTCGCGCGTATTTTCTCGATCCCCAACTAGAACGGAGGATCCTTTTGCCGCGCCTCTCGCGATGTCGACTTAAGTACAAGCGGCTCCGCGATCGATCCGCGGATCACCCTACGGGAGAATCGCCGCACCGAGAATCGCGGCGCAACGGCTCGCGACGAAAGCCGAATTATCGCCGTGCCGTCTCGAAATTGTATTATATCTCTATACACGCTAAGAATGGCAGTAAAAACGTCCGCACACGCGCCCGATTTCTTTTTTTTTTTTACACGAGACTACGCGGGCTTCGTACGCGACGCTTCTCGGGCGGAATCCACTGTTCGGTGCGCGAGAGGAAATAACGCGCGAATGCTTTTAGGGGTGAGGTGCAAAGATACGCTAAGAAACTTGAGACATGGATTGCAACGCAGATGCGTCGTAACGGTGGCCGTGGCGTGTAGTACCGCGTACGCGTGTCGAAATTCGATCCGTGGGATACATACTACTGGCTCGATATCGCAATTGACCGTCGTCCCGGTATACGTATCTTTCGATCGTCGGGGGTAAACAAACGGAGATAGTAAAAAGAAAAATCGAATTTCTTCATTTCGCGAAGTCCATCGCAATCTGACCTACAATATTATTCGACCCGGACGACGAAACGAGCGTGGCGAGTTCCTCTGAAATTACCGATTAAATCGCTGCTACTTTACGCGAATTGCGAGTATTTTCAAACCTTCACTATATATTGTAGATCCGCGGTGTTTCATCGCGAGAAGGAAAAGACGGAAGAGAACGTTTCCATGAAAAATACGTCATTGAGTGTTTCGCGTACGTTCGTTTCAGTAGCGAAGTCGATGCTCGATCAGACGTGAATTGACGCGGTCCAGTAGCTCGGGAACTCGTTCGTCGGCCACCTCGCCAAGTCGTTTCGTACAAGGGTGCGATTACACTCTACAAACTACGACGGCCTTACTGGTTGATACCGAAACTTCGAAATCGATCAATCGTCATCGACGAGAAGGCTCAACACTCGGACACGTCGAATAACACAGCAACATTTTGGTCGGTATAAAACGCTTATAGAAAAATGTATTGGACGTACAGCTATATTACTATAGAGCGCTACTCTCGCGTCTTTTTCGCCTTCCACTTTAAATATTATTATCGTCTACGTATCGAAATGTTTTCTTTTCCTCATTTATATTCGATCGGCTATCGCGACGAGAGAGAGAGTGACCTAATCTAGAAACTTACGTCTTACGATACGCTTCCGAGGGCTCGAGACGGCGACATCTCGGAATCGAGTACCTCCCGCGAAGCGCTTGACTCGCCGCGAGCCAAGGAAAGGGGCGGGATCCGAAAAGTCTGCGTATCGCACTCGGGACGTATTTGTAACTTGTTTCACTTTTTTTTTTGTAAAAAATTTACAATCCTCCAAATACTTTGTACGAGTAACATCGATGGCTTAAGTGTTTATCTTATCCGTTATATTTCAATCGCCTTTATCCCCCCCAACCCCGGCCCAAGTAACTGCGGCAATTTAAAGATTTTTCCGTCCACAAACTCGTCATCACTCGCGTTTACTTCGGTACTAGTAACTTTTTTCAACCTCTTGGCTTACTTATCGGAGTATGCTAATAGCGTTTATTTTTATCATGCGAAATTTCTTCCTCGACAAATAAATTAATCCCTCTTTCTCTCTCTCTCTCTCTCTCTCTCTCTCTCTCTCTCTCTCTCTCTCTCTCTCCCCCCCCCCCTCTTCGATCAACATTATCGTCGTATCTCGAGTTTGCATCAGGAGCAGTCGATGAACGAAAGGAAAGGGAAGCATCGAAGAAAATAAAAATATAATACAAAGGAAGATGTCGAGAAGAATCTACGCATTCGGAGCTTCCCCTACGGGGAAAATGAGATTTTCAAATCAGCGCTCTCTTACGCTAGCTGCTTCTACGGGATTAGCCATCCGCGTATAACGTCCGATTGATTAGCGAGATACTCTAAAGTTGTGTATACCTATTTATAAGTGAGAGACTAGCGCGAGGGTTGCGCCTCTCGTTGAAAGTAGAGAAATGCGTTTCGAAATGCAATAAAGATGCGATAATCCTGAAAACTAATCTAACCGATAGACGGATCAACAGTTTCCCGTGAAAAGGAAGGCATGGGGACTCTGTCCCGGGCACCATTCGGATTAACGGAGAAATCACAGAAAAAAAATGGTAGAAATACCGAACGCGGACTAATTACGTATTCTCGATAAATCAGGGAAAGAAATAAATCGCTTTACCTTACGCTACGCAAAGTTGGCCCACGGTGCGACCCTTTGTCGCGCGACACGCTAACCGTCCGAGTTTGTCTTTTCATCCTTTAAACTTTAATTAACGCCCCGTGTCGCCTCTCACATTTATTCACGATTTGTGCCCGTTAATTAGCGTTAGCGACGCAACGCGAGTATCCGATACTATGAGTTTAGAATTCTCGCCCTGATTAGAATTCTACAACTAAATCAACCGCAATCGGTCCGAGATCATTGCCAAGTACGTAGGTAGCTGTAAAGTTTAATCGATACCACGCGTACTTATAATTTCGCACACGCGGTGGAACGTTTCTTCTTTACACGTCGCAACCGCTCCTTCGCTAAGTGGTTAAACCTGCGATTACCACGACTCTCTAATTATCATTTACTCCTAATCGATTTAAGTGCTAAGTATTTTAGTTGACTCTGATAAATGTTATTCTCTAAACACCTCTCCTTAAAATTACCAATAATTTCCCTTTTCGAGTCTTTTGTTTTACTCTCCAAAATGCAAAAGAACCGTCCCAATTCCCCCGCCCGTTCTCCGAATGATTGGAAAATTGGAAAACGGAGCGCGAGTGAGCCGTGATCGGCTCGGACCGCATCGTCCGGTCGCAAATCGTTCCGGAGCGACCGGCTCGTGAAAAATTGAGTGTTTAAAAAGTTCATGGCACACGTGCGCGATGTAGCGCGCTCGGATGTTTCAAAGAACGTCGTCGAGACTTCCTCGAAGCCCTTTCGATCGCGTTGTCTCCTCGCGAATTCACTTTGAAATACATCGCGATCATCCTCCTACCCAACTGTCGCATCGCCGAGCTTCACCGCGACGCAAATCGGGGCCTCAACAATAAATACCGTAAAACTCCATGGCACAGTGAACGTGCGCCGGGTGAAAGTGACCGCGTGGTACCATGTGATTTTGCACGTGGGCCGTGTATCAGTCCGTCGGCGGTTCTAGGTAAGGTATCTCACTCGTCACGTTGAACGATTCAAAGTAATGATTGAGGAACTCGAAGGTCGGTCGCTTCTCCGGGCTGGCTTCCCAGCACTGCAGCATCAATCGGTAGATGCTGTCGGGTAGGAGATGGCCGACGGGTTTGGGCATTCGATAGCCCTTGTCCACCTGCTCGATCACCTCGCGACCGTGCATTCCTGAAAGACAGAACGAATGCGCGGATGGAAGGTCAAAAGGCGTCACATCGACGGAGACAAAGTCGCCGTAGCATACGAAAGCGAACGCGCGATCGACCTACCGGGATAAGGAACTTGTCCGTAGGTGAAGAGCTCCATCAGCAGGATGCCGTAAGACCAGACGTCGCTCTTGATGCTGAACCTGCCGTAGACGATGGCTTCGGGGGCGGTCCACTTCACCGGAAACCTGCATCCCTGCTTCGGGCAGTACTCGTCGTCCTCGATGACCCGTGCCAGTCCGAAATCGCAGATCTTCGCCTTGTTCTTGTCGCCGATGAGGACGTTTCTCGCGGCCAGGTCTCTATGTATCAGCTGCTTGCTCTCCAGATGCTCCATGCCCGAAGCCACCTGAGCGGCGATGTAGATGAGATCCTCGAACTGCATATACTTGCGGTCTCCGGTCCGCAGAAAATCGAGGAGGCTTCCGTTGCTCATGTACTCCTGGACGATGTAGATCGGCTCCTCCTTCGAGCACACCGCGTAAAGCGCGACGAGGTGTCGATGCCTGAATTGCTTCATGATCGCGGCCTCCTGCAGGAACGCCTCCGTCGACATGGTACCCGGCTTCAGGGTCTTCACCGCGACTTCGATCTTGTTCCGCCATTTGCCGTAATACACCTCACCGAAATTCCCGGAACCGAGCTTCCGGATCAACTGAATCTCGGTGCGGCTTATCTCCCACTTGTCTCGCAGTTCCGGTCCGAGGTCCCACATTTCCGGTTGCGGTTTCGGGCACGGCTTGGAGAGCACGTGACACAGACCCAGGGCATTTTCTACGAAGTGAAATCACATTCGTTGATCGGCCAGGAACCACTTAGGTACGCAGGTGCCCCTGGGAAATTTCCCTCACCGCAAGAGGAGACTATCGTTTCGTGGTGGAAGAAAATTTCGTCGAGACGCCCGCGCCGCGTGCGAGAGGGATCCTTTCGTCAATCGCGCTCCACTCAACGTATGGATATACTCACTGCTGTACGCCATAACCAGGGCAGGTAGCGTGGGGAATGTTTGATTGGTGGCGATGAAGAAACCGCCATTGTCGAGCGGTTTGATCTTGTAATGTTTGACGTGATGACCCCTGCCCTCCTCCCAGTCCTTCACCGACAAGCTGTAGCCTCTGGGATTGTGCTCGCTCGGTCTCACCAGGAACGTTCCTCGGGGATTTTCGTCGACCAACAGTAACTTGCCCGCCTCCTTCCGCGAGACATTTTCAAAGAACCAGCTACGGGCGAAGGGTGCATTTAATTTCTGGCGGATCCGCGTAAAATTCGAGAAGCAGAAGAAGAAGAAGAAGAAGAAGAAGAAGAAGAAGACACTTACTCCTCGCTCTCAACGGAACGCTCCACAGCCACGAAATTCCAGGGGATCAGACCCTCCTGAAGGGTCGTCAGATGAAGAACCTTCCACCAATCGGGATCCGAGTCGTCGAGCACCTCCATCCGATCGCCCTTCGCGAAGCTGACATCGGTGCTCTCTCGAGCCGTATAATTGTAGATGGCCACCACGACTTTGTTTGCCCTTTGCGAGTGAGCTGATCGTTTTGAAATAAAAAAAAAAAGGTTCACATAAGACAGAGAAAAATAATCGCCATTTAAATTCTCCGTTCGATAACGTTTCCGATGAATTTTCAGGGAATTCTCGCGAAAGTGAATAAAAGCTGACGGTACGCCCGCTGTGTATGACTGTGTGTGCGCGCGCGATAGAATCGGCCCGTTTGCACAGCGACCGCTGCAACTCGTTGCATTCGTTAAACGGACACTGCTCCCCCGCATTCGCACACATCCGCGCGATATATCGCCGCAAGAGTGTACGCACAGCGCGGATAAGAGCAATCATTTGTAACGGCCCTCTTTAAAGCGCGCTTCGCACTGTTTAAAGTGACGCAGCGACGGTGTACGAGTTTCGAAGTTGGTCGTAATTTATTTCGATGTGGAGGAACGACGCTGTGATTTGACACGTTAACGTTATGCGATTCGGACGTAGCGAGTAAACCGGTCTCACGTCCAGCGGAAGCTTTCGCAAGCCCGATCGTGAGCTTCGCATTCGTTTCGCTCCGAGGAAATTCGAGCGCGCGGAGCGAAAGACGACTTTCTCGCTCGCGTGGGAATTGTCATCGTCTCGTTACAAGCCGTGCAAGCGAACATACATAGATATACGCGAATAACACAACCGAACGATAAAATCGATGAGAGCACATAAATAAGTGGTAAATTATACGATTGGGACGGGGGTGGAATGAAAGAAACATAAAATACACACGTGCAGGCACAACGATCACAGGCGAGTTTGCTATACGGGGTTGGTGCGGAATTATTGGCTTACAGGGCGTCGTCCTCGGCCGAATAATGTCCGCCCTGGCCACCACCCCTCTCTGGTTCGGATCGGCCGTGTACCGGTCGAGCGAGCCTCCATTGCTGTGTTTCGAGCTCAGAGCCGTGTCCGCCTTCTTGTAACCTGAACGAGACCTTACGTTTGACGAATTCATTCCTATGACGAGGGCGGGCGAGGAAGGGCGATTTATTCCGAGATCTCTTCGAGAAAGGTAGATCGGAGCCGAGTACGATCTCCCGCGACGTGTACTCTCGTACACGTCGCACGGATTTCCGTAAATCGTGTACACGACGGTGGACCGTTCAAGTCCCGATCGGACGGGTAACACTTCGCGACGTTTCACGGTGGTGGTGGTATCCGCCCGGGTGGTCCCCGCCATTTGTGTCACGACTTACAGAAATCCGCGTGGAATCCTGCGAAAACAAGGATGAGGCGCTGTGCGCCGCTCGTTCCCCCGCGAGGCTCCGTTCTCGGAGGGTTGTAGCGCGCTCTCGGAGGCTGTTTACATTCCTCGCTCGATCCATCTCTCGACGGGCCGGAGTATAAACAGTTCAGCGGGCGACGTCGCGGGAAATCGAACTGTATACGGCGCGCGGTCCGAACTCTCGTTTCCGGGTCGCGCCGATCCGAGGAGACCAATTCGTCCGAGAGAGTAAATATTACGCGAGTTCTCCGGTCCATCACACGCGAATACTCACCGATCGGTTGCGGTTCCTGCCTCTTACTACAGCACTTGCCCATATTTGATTTCGAGATAGATCTTCCTCTCGTCCTAATCGATCCGACGAGATCTACTCGCGACTTATCTCGGAATTACGCCCGTCGAGTATCTCCATCTCGCGTCCCACGACAGGGTCCGCGGCCTTCGGGCGAGTCGAAATCGCGTTTTAGAACGTCCCTCGATTTTCCATGGCGAGGATATCGGTCCCCTGCACCTGTAACAGAGAGGAGCGCGCGACTGACTCTCGTTCTTCGGGGCTCTCTTCGCCGGCGTAAATAAATTAAACAATTCCCCCCTCGTTGTGAAACCTCGAAGCGATAAGGTACCTACATGCGCCGGAGGAGAAAAAAGTTTGATCAACGTTGCAGGATTTACTCGCGTCGAGCATCCTCGAGCTTTCAAAGGCAAGCCCTCTCTTCTGCTTCCCCCTCTTTTCCGACGGAATTGAGCTTTCAATATCGGATCGTCCCGCGGGCACTTCGCACCGTTCGAATATTTCAATACGAGCGACACGCCCGATACGCCCTTTCGATTTCCTATTCGACCGATTACATTTCGTTCCCGATATACAGGGTCTTTGGTTTGATACACGCCAGTGGAGCGGGTTGCATATCGGTTGGCGCACCCCATCCGCTGTGGTTTCCTGTAATTCGGTGGTTGGTTGTACCGACAGCGGAGAACAATATCGATCATCTCATTTCACCGCTTTCGAGACGATCGATGTTTCTCAGACTGATACGTTACGTTTATTTGATGTTCGGATCTCGACTGTCGGTACAACCATTGAATTACAGAAAAACGCAGCGGATTGGGTTCGCCAAACGATATGCAACCCGCTCCACTGGCGTTTATTAAACCAAAGATCCTGTATTGTATACTCGACCCGCCCTCGTCCCACGTCCAGAGCGGGAACTCCGATCGGGGCTCTCCTCTTAAAGTAAATATAATACTTAATATTGGGGTATTAGCAAAAATCAGTTCAGTAGATGTATTAAATAATCTGATATGTAAGGCGAACTGATGATGTCATGACGAAACTATTCTTAAGAAAGAAGCGCGTCGGGTCCGCTCACAAATATCATATAAATGTTTATATGAAACGATATACACCTAGAGAGAGAGAGAGAGAGAGAGAGAGAGAGAGAGAGAGAGAGAGAGAGAGAGAGAGAGAGAGAGAGAGAGAGAGAGAGAGAGAGAGAGAGAGAGAGAGAGAGAGAGAGAGAGAGAGAGAGAAAGAACTAAGGACCAAGTGCATTAGAAATCTTTCTTTGTGCGTCAATCTCTCGGAGCTCTCCTAAGAGTAAAGACGTTAGTCGCGTTTGATTAATAAAATTATCACTTCCACACTCAACCACAGCGTTTTTATTTAATTCATTCCATATCACCTGGCTTCCGTAATAATCAACGCTTAATTCTTAATTCGATGCAGCAAAGGGCAATTCTTAGTCGAACCTTCCCTGTTTCCGTCCCGAAGGAAAACCGAGGATAGCTCCACGCGCGAGATTTTTTCACGTTCGAATCCGCGACCAAAGAACAGAGAGCGCACCGGAGCGAAGCCCTCTCTCGATAATCTCTTCGATGAGAAACAAAATTTCCAAGAGTTTACGAAGTTCGCGGGGAACGGGCGAGTGTACCGACTCGTTAAGGGACGAGTCGTAAAAGTCGTGATTAAACAAGAGAGTACTCTCGCGGGGCGGCGGACCTCCCGTATTACCGCGCGGGTACGAACCTTCCCCCGCGCGCCGAGCCAAGACCTTATTAACACACGGGCGCACCACCTACGGTCTCTCCCGGGGTCTTTTGCAATTTTCGCGATAAAAAGCTCAGTTCGCTTTGACCGCACGACAAACGCGTCGCGGCTACGCGGAGGTGCTTCGATCACGTCTCGTCGCAGCGAAAGAAGCGCGCCTCTTTCGTTCGCCACGTAATCGAAGCCCGGGTTACGCGCGTCCCTGTAATACCCGCAACAAATCATCCGCGCGACGATATTACCGGCGACGTTATCCCGCATACCTATACCTAGTTTCAGCCCCGCGAGCATTACCAGCAACCGGATAGAGTTTTTAATGAAACACCCAGGGGCTTTGCATATTTCGGGGGTGAATAACTGCCGCCGCTCGGCTCGCGAAGTCTACATAGATTTCGGTGAATTCGCTAGATTGCACGCGCGCGGTCCTGCGCGAAACCCCATGGACGAGAATGGTATTCGCATCGGGTTCGGCGTATGGGTATACGCGACGAATACCTACGCGCGCGCGTATCCGTAGTTACCAGCGCGCTATATGACGCGGGGGTTACGGAGACGGTCGATATTCACGGCGGTTCGCGGCTCGTGCATCTCCGATGGGGGTTTTATACGGTCGCGCGCGAAGGGCGAGCAATTTTTTAACGTTTTATTGGGATTTCGCTGTACATTCCGTCGAGGAGGATCGTGAAAGAGGTTTTGGTTAAAATTTCCAATTTCCATCTTTCTCCTTCGAACGAAGTCTTCGACCTTATCGGGCCTCTCGATCGCATCGAGTGTGTTCCGCGCACGAGAGATCTGGCGGCGACGTTAATCAGATCCAGCTTCTTCCACGAAATCCTTTATTTAGTCGAACGTGAGACTCTCGCGTACCACTCGACGAGGGATGAGCGATCGAGAGGCGGGGGAGAGAGAGAGAGAGAGAGAGAGAAGAAGAAGAAGCTTTATTATAGCACTAGGGCGGGCCCTCTAAGTGCCTGCACAGAAAGATACAGTAGAAAAGATACAGCAGTAAAATTAACATAAACAATTGAAATAACGCAATAACAAAAATGAAGAAATAAACTTAAGAATAGTAAGCACAGTGAAAGAAGTAAAGATAATGCGAAAGCAACCAACAGAAAAGGTTGAGAGAGAGAGAGAGAGAGAGAGAGAGAGAGACCTCCGTCTTCGACGACGGACCCCGCACGTATACACGTCTAATTTATGCGCTGGCGTGCTTGTCTAGATTTGCCGGATCTATTTTCTCACCCTCGAAATATCGTTCTCGGAATAGACGCGAACCCCTGATTTCGAGGCTACACCCTCATACGGAGCCGCCTATTCGCACCCCTCCGTATTCTGCAGCACTTTAGGGTAGATCGGACATTATTGCAACCGATGGGCGTAGACTCAAGGACGCCGATTTTGCGGCCCTTACGTACGCGAGCCGTTTCGCTTTGTTCGCGTATACGCGATGCGTGTGCGATCAATAGTCGTCGCTCGAGCGAACGATGACGGTAAAAATAACCGAATAAATACGGGGAGAACGGAAAATCGATATCCACGATGCGTAATATTCTCACGCGTGTTCCTTCTGACGTCTTAAAGAGATCGCGCGCGTATCTCGACGTCCTTCCTTCCGCGAAGTAGAGAGACGAAGGAAAGATCCACGAAACTCGAATTCGTAACGGTACTCGAAAACCCGTTGGGATATTTTCGATGAAAAGATGTACCGTTTCGAATGCTGAACAAACCGATCCCTCGCGCGATAGAGAAGTGCGCTATTATTGGACGCGTTGCAAATTACGTTTCCGTAGCCCCCCTTTAGAAGCTCTCCTCCGCACCGCCGCGCGAGGGTTCGGCCCCGTCTCGGAGGGTGGTTGGCTCTGCCTTCCTTGCAACCCCTAATTTTGGGCCGAAACCAAAGGGTATCTCCCGGATATACGAATACAGAGAGAGAGAGAGAGAGAGAGAGAGAGAGAGAGAGAGAGAGAGAGAGAGAGAGAGAGAGAGAGAGAGAGAGAGAGAGAGAGAGAGAGAGAGAGAGAGAGAGAGAGAGAGAGAGAGAGAGAGAGAGAGAGAGAGAGAGAGAGAGAGAGAGAGAGCGGGTCTATATCGCTGCAGGGCGAGAGGGGGTTATTCCTCTCGCCGTTGCGACGCGACGAGACGTCTGCTTAGCACGCTATATCGCGGGGTACACGAAGAAAGTGTCGTCTGGACGCGAGCATTTTCCTCCTCGCGAAAATATTCGACTGGAAAATATCGAAGCGATTTTCTAACTTTTTCCTGGGAAACGTTCGACGCGCCCACGAGAAATCATTTATTCCCGTCTACGAATCAGGAGAAGCGAATCGCTCGATTAATAAGATTTTTATTTCACAACAGCCAATTTTACAAAAATTCCATTTCCACTTGAGAAACGTTCGCGTAGCGGGGTGGCAAGGGGCGATAAGAGAAGCGACGTGACCCGAAAACCAATTCCGAGACAAGGATCGAGGCGAGCAGTCGTCCGTCGCCTCGATCCTAGATCCCGACAACGCTCCCATTTGAATGATCGTCGACTTCCGTGAAGAAAAAACAAAAAAATTGGGTCACCTCGCGGGGTGAGTCAACCGGGTCGTTATACGGCCGAGATGAATGGTTAGTGGAACCTCGTGGGTCGGTGACGTCACGCACGAAATTCCTTCGAGGGTCGGAGAGCTCTCTCTCGTCGTCCTCCTCCTCCTCCTCCTCCTTCTCCTTCACGCCGAAACGGTTTCAGCGGGTCGATCCTTCGAACGGGCGAGTACCGTTGCAGTCGCGATGATTTTCTCGAATCGAGGGAAAATTACCCTTCAGATTCGTCGGACATCGCTCCATCGAGAGTGTCCGAACCGCACCGAGGATCAAAGGATCCTCCGTCGAAATCGTCTCGTTGCGAGTTCCCGCGGGGCGATTCCATTGAAAATCAATCCATTCGACGACGACACGAACCACGGTCACTCCGGCCGAATACAGCTCAGCGAGTCGCTGACGTCCGCGCGAAATTACTCGGAGGGTCGGAGAGTTCCTCACCCTCGTTCACCCCTTACTCGCCAAAGGGGATTCGAATCGATCCTTCGGAAACGCAATCGCCGTTTGGGCGATCCTCTTGAATGTCTCCTTTGTGGATTCGTCGGAAGCCTCCTATATGATCCGTATTTTCCTCATAACGAATCGATTTCGATTCGGGGGAGCAGAAGCGATCCGTCGAGGTTCGCGCTCTAAAATTTCATCTCGAGAACGAAGCGAGATACGACGAAAGTTTCAAGATAAAATTTGTTCGACTTTCAAAACCAAAAAACTTTTGATCGTGAACTTCTACCCCATCTTTTCCCGTTTCTGAGATAACCTCCCGCGAATCGGAAAATACGAAACCGCGCGCGCGGCGGGAGACCTGTCATCGCGGATGAAACCGAGTTTATTCGACATCAATCAATTTCATCATCGAGTCGTGTTTCGATGGGTCGTGTGCTTTCGGTCGCGAGTCATCGGCTTTTCGCGGCCCCCATTATTCCGGATACACACTCGTTGACAGTGCCGGAAAATGGAGTAACCCCAAAGTTGATAACGCGCTCGACCGACAGAGTAGTCATGCGAGCCACCCCCGCCGCGCACAGGAAAGGACGATATCACCCCGACGGCGTATCGAGGACGAAGCCCATTTTTTGCGTGGTTAAATCTCCTCCTTCCAGACGCGTACCTCTGTACATAGGTATACGGCGCGCGCAGGCTACAGGTGTAGGTATCTATAGCGCGAGCCGAATATGCAACGGGAGCATTGATTTCCACGTAAGCCCCGCAATTAATCAATCCCGAGGAGCCGCACGAACGAATCGACTCGCGATTTATAAATACGACGCGAGACGCGTGGCTCGCCGATAATATCGATCTCGCGAGGACGTGGGAAGAGGATGGGGTTGACACAATTCCACCTTTCCCTCTTGTCCCTGGATCTGGAAGTAAAACGATTTCGCCGGGGTGGTCGGAGCGGAAAAGTCACCGCGACTGCTGCCTGCGCCGTACACGTACGGGAAGGTGAGAGACGCTCGTATCTCGTCGTATACGATCACTGTCTCCTCGTTTCTCGCACAAGTTCACCTTCGGGGAATATCGTCGAGCGCCGCTGGAGATCCACCCCGCAGGATTTCTCGGAAAAATCGCAATACGAAACTCGCCAGTTTCTCGAGTCTCCGTTGTCGCGAGTGTGGTCAAGCCTCCCCGATGGATGCTGTACGCTGAATAGATGTAAAAAAATAGAGACATTTTCGCAAAGAGTCTCCGACTGCGCAACGTGTGTACTAGGGATGTGCGATGTTGCCCAAAAAGCATCGATTATGAAAAATCGATGGTAGAAGCAGTCGATTTTTGTAATCGATTAATCGACTAAAGAACATCGATTATTTTAAATAATCGATTTTTAATCAAATTTTTTTACATTGTTTAGGCAAACGCAATGGCTCCTCGACCCTTTCCTCACTTTCTCTAAACTCGCGGCAGGCCATGAGCACCCTTTGTCCTCCGTTAATGTTCAGGGTCGACCTATCATAAATTAAACCATCGAGACGCAAGTAAGCCTGGCCCTGGACCGCACCACGGGACATCGACGCATCTGTAGGTATATGTTTCCCTGGAGTCTTTCGCGCGCTTTTTACTTCCACATTTTCTCCGATCCTTCTCATCTCATCGGGATAACGGAAAAACCCCGCTCTTGTGCCTAAGCGTACCCCCGCCTAGCGAGCCGAACAGACAAAATTACAAAAAGTGAATAAATCGATTTTTTTCGAAATTCTGGAATAGACATCGATTTCATATCGATTGTATCGAACTCGCAAATATCGTTTAAAATAATCGATTATCTCGTTAAAAAACATCGATTTTTAGTAATCGATGAATAATCGCACATCTCTAGTGTGTACGTCGTCGACCGCGCGCGAGTGACTAACCCACGGAATATCCGTGAGTCACGCGAATGCGCACCGTGTGTCGTCGAGCAGCGCGTCGTCCGGGGTGAAGAATAGACGTCGTTACGGAGGCAGAAGGGGTCAAACCGGGTTTAAAGCGACGCTTAACCTCCTCCCCCGCCCGCGCGAGATACGAGAGCGCGCACGGGAAGCACGCGAATCGCTCGGCATCGAAATCCATCCACGCGCGGCGCGGCGCGGCGCGGGCGGCTCGTTCGTTACCACACTCCGTCGACTTTCGGGGAGAACAATCGAATCGATCGACGTTGACGCGCGAAGGACGCCCGTTCGAACGTTCCATCCGATTCGAGATTCGCAATCGCCGCTCGCACGCAATCCCGTATGTGCAATTTGATTTCGCAACCGAGAGCCCCGCCTTGAGAGCCGCGCTCTCAAAGCCGCGCGTCCCCCGCGTACGATCCACAGGACGAAAGCGCGAGGACGAGATACGGAGAACGGAGAGAGAGGAGTAGACGGCGCGCGAGCGTGACCTCTCCTCTCCTCTCCTCTCCTCTCATGTCAGTGATATCGCGGTAGCGGCCTGCCTACTTTCTCAGTCGCCGCGCGCCGCGCCACACGGCGACGCTTCGACATCGCCCGGGAGAAAAGTGACGAGTAAACGTTATGGAATCGCTTCCTGTAAGCGACGCGTCCTCCGGTCGGAGTCATTACAAATTCAAACACTCTCTCTCTCTCTCTCTCTCTTCCTCCCATTATGCGATTCAACCTCCGGAGGCGACGTTCTTGGGCGACGCCGAGGCTATCGCTCCGTCTCGTTGACTTGGTCCTGCTCCGCGCGTACGGATGGATGCATCGAATATGCGTCTCGCGTCCTCCCTGTATTTCCTTCGAGCAATGACAATCACGCTTCCGAGTAGAAGGCTCTCTCCGTGACGCTCGAGGGGGACGCGCGATGAAAGGAGGATGGTAACGCGTGGATGGTGTCCGGGGTGCAACGAAATATTATTATTTTTGGGAAACCTCTACTCATCATTTTTAACGTAGAGCTTCTCGAGCCGACATTTTACCCCTGCTCTGACGCTTTTAATACTCCATTCGATCTGCTGTTATTAGGTCTACTCAGCTTATAAGCTCCTACTTTGAACCTTGAGCTGGTGAAATGTTCACCAACGGACCATTTTAGGCTCAACATAGGGTTTCGATGCAATGGAAAATCAACCAACCTACTGCAAGCCTAAAAGAGTAGGTCTAAAATTTCGACTCGCGGGATGTTAACATCCCCGCGATAATTCGTCTTGGAGAGCTCCAGTTTCGCGCGCCAGGGAACATCGCGAAGCGCGCGCGCGCGATGACCGAGCGCGTGATAGTGCATGTAAAGGGGACGCGCGAGCGGGAGAAAGTACCTACGCGCCGGCAAAAATTCGGGGCCTCTGAAGGACGTTGCATCTATATGTATCTTTTTTTCATTGTCCCACGTCGACATCCGCTGTTCCGGTCGAGCCGCCGACGGAACGTGTCGGTTTCCCGCGCGGCGCCTTGTCCTTTGCGAAAGAGAAAATCCCGACGCGGATAATGCATAGAGCAAGAGTGGGAGGGAGAGAGGGAGGGGACCGGTTAACGCGGGACCATCGCAATTTTAATTAAATTTATCGGTTCATCTCGGCGCAGGACCCCTCCATCCCTTCGTGTCTCTCATATAGATATACATAGAGTTCGCGGTATAGTGCCGAAATTTTCAATGAAATCCGTGCTTCGCCGGCGGATTTAATCCCCGCACCGCGGGCGACGTGATTCACTTTCGAGCGGCATGGAGCGACCGCGCGTGGCGAGTACCCGTAGGTACCTCTCTCTCTCTCCTCTACGACGCTGTAATTCCTTCGCCGCGCGAACCCGATCATCCCGCTTCTCCCTCTCCCACGTTATCCCGGTTCGCCGGTCCACGTTATTTACCGTTTAATCGCGGGCGGCTATACGGGGTCTTTCCGCGCGCCAGATTTACATAAAGTGATATCACAGATTTTGGATCGTGCACCGGTAGCGTTCGACAGGTAGCTCGCGGAGCGAACGATGTCGTGTGGAGTTTACATACATATAGGTACGTATGTGGACGACGAGCCGGAGATCGCGTATGTAGTATAGGTACAGGCGTATGTAACTTGGCGGAACGAGGCGCGAGTTCGTCGTACGGATACGGCCGGTCGCACATCCGACGAGAGAGTACGTTCGACTTCTTCCCGAAATAGGCTTCTTTCTCTCCCGCTATCGCGCGATTACTCGGGCGAGCGGTCGCGCCTATCGATTCAGGGCGCGATGTACAGGTACTACCTACTTCGTATTGCACTCCTTCGTGTTTCGTAGTGATTATTTATTACGGAATTTATGGGGACAAAAAATCGACGGCTCCGAAGGGAAGTCGCTCAACTTCCGCTAACCGCACATCCGCCCTGCACTTTAGTCGCGGGCAAATCGATAATCGCGCGTACATCATCGCGCGTCGCGCTTCCGAAGCCTTACATACTTATACTACTACGCGATGCGCGCCATCCGCGTTTCCTTGTCTCCGTCGCGTTTTAAAGGGGACGCACTTTTGTAGCCTTCCCCCGAGACTCTTCCCGTGACGTCATCGATTCGAGGAGCCCACTCCCACGTGGTCGACCCGCGGAGGAGGCGAAGCATCGATTCGACCGGAAAGGATTTACTCGCGACGCGGAACAACGAGGGAGGAGGCTCCATCCCCGTCGCGCGCGGTAATGAATTCCCATCCACTTTTCGATGCGTTCCGTTTCCCCGCGGGCTTCTTTCCGCGCGCGATAACGTCGAGACGCGAAGCTCGCGACCCTCGTTTGAATATTTTTCTTTCCGCGACGTCCCCTACGCCAATGAGAGGAGGGTTGGCCGGAGGTTGCCGCGACAGAGAGGGGTGAAGAGAGAGCGGGTAGGTACTTCACAGGCGACCAAACTATTGACAGCGCCCACCAACGCGGCAACCTTTGAAAAATGTAATATGTCAACGTCGCCGTTTCCGCAGCGTCGAACAATTGTCGTGCGACGCGCACTCTCGAGGGTGGTTTTCCCTGATGTATGTAGGTACTCGCTCTCGCGCGTAGGTACGCGTGCACGCACGTGCGCGACGCGGGCGAAACTCTTTCCCCGCATCGGGAGGCGCGCGAGCGTTCCGGGTTGACAGCCGTCTCGTTTTCTCTTTCCGTCGGAAAATACTCGTCCCCTTCGCTCGGTGGCTAATTACAAATATCCTTGAATCGAGAATATGTAATGCATCTTCGCGAGCTGGAATCTGTATTCTTGACAATTTTTAAGATCACATGTTCTTGGTTTAAGAAATTGTCTTTCAACATTAGTAATTACTATTATATTTCTCTCAGTGTCGGTCGCTACGTCGCGCTACAACTGCGTCGAGAGAGAAACGATATATGATTACCGCAGCGCATCTGTATTATCGCGCTATCAAGAGTCACGGCGATAACGCGACCGCGACTCGATTGACGCCCCTGTAAAGTCGCTCGAACTTCTCGCTTCCGCGATTGGCGTGTTATGCGCGCGTACACGTATACATATGCAGAGACGACCTGCAGCCAACCCCCGTTCCCGACAATCGATGCACGGAAAGAAGCCAACGGCTCGGCTCGCCCGCTCGGCGCGAAGCGACGGAATACCGTGACGAGAGTACTTCCACTTCCGCCCGATACGGATCAACGGTCCCCGCTTCCCGCGGGAATCGGAACAGAAAAGTTGTCGCGGAAATCGTGGCGCGCGCGAGGACTGCGAGCGAGCCACTTTAGAGGTTGACTTCGGTGCTCCGAAACTTCCGCGCGCGGTACCCGCGGAAACGGGTCAGATCTTTCTCATCTTTGGAAATGTTACGAACCACTCTTCAATTTAGACACGAACGTTCCTCGCTGTTTGTTCCGAACGTTCGCGCATTATTTGGCAGCTTCGTTTGGCTTAGACGACTCTGCGCGTGACACGCGGATCATCGCGTTCCCCGCACGGTGAAAAAAATTAATCGTAGCACTCTCTCTCTCTCTCTCTCTCTTACAAAGTTTGTAATAAATTTCAAGACAAGGGCAATTTATCATTACGATACCTAAAATTTTAGTAAAAAAATACAGCAACGCTTGCAATTTTTACGAGTTTGACTATATCTAATGTTTACCAAAGTTGTAGTTATCGTAAGAATAAATTGGCCTCGTTCCGAGATTTACCGCAAAGTTTGTAAATGCTACGATTTATTTTTTTCCGTGCGCAGACTACCGAGCGAAAGTACAGCGTTCTAAAAAACGTAGAAAACGGCGTTCAAGGAGTCGTTCCCCGCGTGATATCCATTCCAAGCCGCTCTCCGTGAAGAGTCGCCCGTGCATCCTGCGCGCGCCCGCATTGTACGTCAAGGGAAACGAAACACGCCAGCATGTATTTATAAGCGACCACAGCTGCGCGTTTCGAGCCAAGATTAGATAAGTCTCTTTCGAGTCCTGTTTGGAGAAGGTCCTGGGGATCAAGGACCGCCGCGCGTAGAGTGATCCCTGACACGTGGCGGGCGGAGGAGGACTACTCTCTCGCACGAGAGTAAGTAAACTCTTCCTCCCTCCGGCAATTATTCGACCCTCTTTCGTCGAGACGAACGTATCGTGCTCGGGATTCGACGGAATCGGATCGCACCCTCGTTTCTCCTCGTCGGCGGAAAGTCGGCCCTCCTCAACATTTTTCCGACGGCTCTGAGACGATCAGGGGTTCGTTGTTCGTCGACGCGCTGGAGTATGTATACTCCTGCGCGAAGGAAAGGAGATCCCGAGGAAATCCGTGTACGCAATTTCCGTCGCCAGCCGCCGCGTTGTTCTCGAAGCGGAAAAAAGGGTCCGTCGCTGCGGTCTTCCGCGCGTACAGAGGAGAGAAAGCTGCCGGGTCGCGTTCACGTGGTATCCAGATGCCGCGGTCTTTGTCACGCGCCGCACGCGCGTTTCTGTTTACGGCTCGTCCGCGCAAGGATGCACCGTTCGCCACCCGGTATAACCGCGCCGCGTAGGTATACCGCTGTGGTGGGGAAAGGGGGAGCCCCCACCCTCCCCCCTCCCCCTCCCAACAGGGCCCATTTCGTGCAACATGTGTCACCGACCATTAGCGCGACGCGCGCTACTCGTATAATATTTGTACATATATGTATTATATATACTTATGCCGCGCACGCATATATTTATATCGTACAACAGGGTCGATGTTTGTCGAGGATGAATTTTTCACGGTAGCCACCCGTTAAAGCGCGTACTCCGTACAAACAGCGAGTATTTCGTGAGAATCAGCGGGAGTCTCGGGAGGCTAGCTCGAAAACGTGGCGAGGTACGGCAAAAGTTGAAATAGAAAAGGTTTTTAGTTTCGAAAGTCGAGCAACTTTTGTCTCGAAATGTTCATCGTATCTCACTTCGTTTCGGAGATGATCATTTTGGAACGCGATCTCATCTCTCGGGTTATCTCGAAAATGTGACGAGATGCGGTAAAAGTTCGAATACGAAAGTTGTTTGCCTTCGAAATCGGAGTGACTTTTGTTTCGAAATTTTGTCATTCATCTCGTTTCGTTTCCGAGATAGCGGACAGTCGACCGGTGATACGTACGATATGTAGGTAGGTAGGTAGGTATGTCGGGGAAAAAAAAATGTATTTCCCCCCTACAGAAATGTGCGTTTCGACCGAATTAATTTCACTGAGCTGAAAACACCGGTTCGAACGCCAATCACGAGAGTTGCGTGGAAATCCCGTCGTATCCGCGCCCGATCAAACTTCACAATAGAGCTCGCCCCGCGCAGCGCAACATGTGTTGCTAAGCGTATAGAGCGTGCGACGCGACGCGTGTATAGGTGCGTATAGGTATACGAGGTGCCTCTCCATACCTACACGCGCGAAGGCGGCGGTGAATGGACCCGTGTGGATTCTCGAGGAGGACCGAAAGGGCCAGCTGCGAAACTCTCGGCGGTCGGGGACCGCCTAGCTCGTATCACCAACGACATTATTACGAGTCGGCGACGAACCGATCGCGTACGGCGGTGCTCGGAGGACGGGTGAGTGGCCGTAAAATGCAGGCACACAGTGGGACGATTGCCATGGACCGGGCCCATCCACGGATGGTACGTGACGCGTACCTAATGATATACATTTGTGAATATAGTTGCAATGGAAATCTTCGTCGTACCGCGAATATAAACGACGAAGGGGTTGTTGGTCCCGATTTCTATACGTGGCTTTCGCATCGATACCCGTTGAGCATACGGGCGACTCCACCTCCGCGACGCGAGATGACTTATCGCTTAATAAAGTCGACGGTCCGGGGACCGCGAGGGGCGTCGGGACTTTTCTCGCTCTCGACGCTGCATAATGAAAACATCCTGTCTGTGAATCTGCGATATGTATAACAGAGAGAGACTCTCCGTTTGAAGTTCGCTGTTCGCAGAGGCAGGCCAGGCAGCGTTTGATAGTCTCGACGAGTCTGTCTTACACCGATCAAAAATTAAGTCGGTTCGAAGAGAAATTCTTTGACTCGACAAAATGGAGCGGTCATCGACTGCTAAATAAAGGTTTGGTAGAACGAAGCAACTGATATTGATAAAAGAGGGGAATTGAAAACGATCGGTCGAAAGAAACGTTTAATTCAATGAAATATCTAATCGGCTGAGAGATAACCATCGCTTAATTAATACCCCTCGATATTTTGCCAAAAGTGAAATCTCTTGAATCGATCGCTCGTCCAGTCTATTTCATGTATTTTTTAACGCTGATTACGAAGATCGCCATTATTAATTCGATATCTCGAAGGAAATATGATATATCGCTAATTTTATGTACGAGAAAATTATTTTCACGGGAAAAATGTTTTTTTTTCAGATTTCTTCGACAATTCCATGATTCTCGTAAGATAAGATAGTCGAGAGTTCGAGTCCAAAAGTTTCAATTCTTTCGAAAATGTCAAGGGGAAATGGAAGTGCGGAAAAAAGAGGAGATTCACCTAACGACATTTGGTTGTGTGTGATCGAATTATATTTTTGTCACTCAGTGTCAAATACTCGGTTTCATGGGCGTCCTCGACGCATGTGAAATCATCTTTCACACACCAATTCGTGAAAAGTTGCGCAGTGCGTGAAATAACCTGCGCAGTGCGTGAAATCGTCAACCTCGTATTTGACACTTAGTGACAAAAAATAGAATTCGTTATTCGGTTGTTTCGCGCCGTTCTAACGAGTGTGATTGCCGTACTCGCTTCGCTCGTGCGGCAAACTTCACACTCGTTAGAAACAGCGCTTCACGCCCTAATAACGAAAATAACTATTTCTTCATCACTGTACACGAACATACGTGCGATCGAGCCCGTTTCCTCATTTCTCCTCGAAGGTAAGGACTCCACGTCGCTCAACGATTGCTGCACGGGGTTCGTACGGCGGACACGAGGCACGATGCCAACCGGGGGAAGACCATAAGGGGGATTCTCGATTATTCAACGGAGCAGGGTGAAGAAAATCAATAGCACGACTACCCTGCTGCGTGCTCGGTGGGCCCCGGGTTGAATTACTACCGATATGGTCGTCCGTGGGGCGTAATTATACCCATTGCCGGTGGTTAGAGCGCGTTCGTTTATTCGGCAAAACACTTTCGACGTTCCACGAGACCTCCCCTTGCAGCGTATGCTCGCCGAGAGAATTAAATTTATCGGTACGCGAAGATCGATCGGATGAAATTTCGGGGAAAATTCTTCGGTCCTCTCTTTTCGTAAAAAAGAAATATGTTGCGTGTAGAACATCGCCGAACGCGTGTACAATGGCACGCTTGTGCGCCCGGCTTGGCGAGTACTTTCGGCGGGGTGTTTAAACTGGAAGGTATCCCTATCTGGTCCTGCCTGACCTGGTAAAGGCTCGGGCTTCGACTTCGGCTTCGGCTTCGGCTTCGGGGATGGCGCGCGATACCGTTATACGGAGTAAAAGCCACCCTCTCGGCACCGGGAAAGTCGAGTTTGCATCGAAATTAAATTTTTGTTATCACCTCGAAAACTCTTTACTCGGGTCGGGACGATAGTTGAATAACCTCGGTATCTCCCGTGAGCATCCTACGTCGAGGGATAACGATCTCGAACTCATTCGCTCCGGGAATTCGCGGGAAATAATTACGAGATCGAACCGTTATAAAACGGCAAAGGACGCGGTCGCGATGATCGAGAATCTTATCGCGATTATCGATAAGCTACTGAGCCGATTGCGAGGCGTATCGTATTTCGCCCGACATTCGATAGAACCGACGTATGGGGGTATGTGAAAGTATTTCGTGCGAACTCGCTGGTTAGGTGTTGAAGCTGTGGCGACAATGTTCATTAACCTGCAGTTTTGCCAACTACGCGCTCTCTGCATTTGATGTAATTCCGTGCGGCGTCCACCAGAGAAACAAGCGCGTAGATTTCGGACACAAGTGTCCCCGGTGTACACGCGGTTCGGGTTAACAACCTCGCGCCTCTCTTTAGTTTACTTCTTCATTTTCTCGTCGTTCTCTCACTCGCGCGCGCGCGCGCGCGCGAGTTCCGATTTTTCCCACCGCGGGAGGGAATTATTCTCACGATCGGCCATCTTACCGATATGTTAACCGGTTGTTCGGACCGCTTAATTTATTCCGCGCGGCTCCGATTAAGCTAGACGTTAACGATTTTCGGTTGCCTCTACTCAGTGATATCTCATTACGGATTACGAAGACACATGCGCATGCGGATTAGTAACAATTTAATCGAATTACAAGCTCATCATCTCTCGATTAGTCGTTAATTTCTATCACGATAAAAAGACGTCGGCGTTGGAGTGGCGATGGATCCCAGATCGGTATCGCGTCAAAGGACGTCGAGCCGTCGTGGATTATCTTGCGTATTATCATTATTTATAACAGATTCGACGCGAGGCTACGCACGCTTCATTGTTCTCCGCGCACCGGTACCTCTCACAATCTCAGTGACGATCTTATATACCGATATATTATACGCGCGCGCGCTGTGCGCGCGACGAAGTGAAAGCTCTGCAAATGTTACGGCGTACGCCGGACTTCGGAAATATGTATGTATGTGACTAGGAAAGTTCGTATTGCCACGCGCCAAGAGCACGTACATCGTCGAACGCCTATACATTACTCGAAAGCCAAAAGTAATGGGCACTCTCTCGTAGCATAATTCGATATATTGGAATCAATTCGGTAGATGGAGCATATCGTTGTTATTATTAGGCGTTATTGTTTTTACCGTAGAGAATAAAAAGTATCGATAACAAAATGGGTGGATCGATTAGGTTTGTTGTTGATTATAAATCGACGTAATTGCCGAAGAATATAGTCTATGCTGTTCACATTGATATACCAAGTACAAAATGATTGTTTGTTCTTTTAAAGTGGTCTTTTTTTTTTCTATAGTTCGTTTAAGGATCAATGATACAAATATTTAATACGCTTTAAATTATCTGGAGTAGCTCCAAAGATACGGCATCGACGAGTATTTTCGCGATGGATGTACACAATGGCCCGGATTATTTTAATTTTCGGAGCGTTCGATAGCGTCTAGGGCGATAATCAGCGAGAACACTTGAAATCGACTCGGCGATGACTACTGGGCAAAGCCAATGGCGTTCGTTTAGTTGTTATGGTGGGCAGCGGTAGGTGTAACCCCCTGTCTGTCAAACGCCGTTCGCGCAACTCGGGGAAGCGGAACGCAGGGGAATCGCGGAAAAATAACTAAATGCTTCTTCGACTCCGTACCTGACTCCTCGACGAGATCCGTCCGTTCTTCATGTAATCCGCGCTCGGAGCAATCCCTAATTTGGACGGCAACACATCTCGATACGCGCCGTTTCACGCACCATGCATCGGACGAGTCAACGAAATGCACCACGAGCGAACTGACAGCTACCACGGGTTGTTCATTATTGGAAAATCTGCCCCGCAGGCTGCTCTTGCGCAGCCGGCACGAGACTACCGACTTCCTCCCCTCCACCGGTTTCTCGGCGCCATCATACCAACCAGAAGACCCACTTGCGGTGTATTCCAATTCGAGCCGTGAGAGTGCGGTAGCGACAAGAGCACGGTTCTTTTTTGAGAATTAAACAAAAAGTCGTCGATCAAGAATCGAAGAGTTTGGGGTCGAAGTATCCGACCCCTTCGACGTTGCGCTTATACGAATGTTTTTTTTTTCTTTTCATTGAAACATCGGTACTTCTAGGAAGATGAATGTAACACTCGTCACGTACCTAATTCCTCTTATTATCCAGCCAACGCTCACCGTGAAAAGTCGACAGATACCTATTATTTCGTTGAATACGCAAAGAATCATCTACATTTCTTCGAATAAAGTACGCTCTACGAATGTGGGAGTCATAATCACGGAGCTCGCGAATTTGCTGAAAGAAACAAAGATATTATATAAATGAGAGATTTTATTCGAATTTCTGATATCTACATAAATATACATACACATTTCTTTGTTACCGTGGGATTTTTGTACTGTAACGTACAGTGATATTACGATATCACAACGCGGACGCGATATCAAACTGTTACAAATTTATACATAACGAGTTCACATACCAACGAACGTCAGGCAGCGATTTTCTTTTTTGCTTGAATAAAAAGTCCCTTTTTTCTTCTGCTATCCAAATGATTCCATTATATACAATACATTCCAATATACACATACGTTTAGGTTTCAGAAGTAATGACGATATCGAATATAGGTATAGTCATTCACACAGTCTTCGAGTAGTATTATACGCGCTAGGGGCGATTCGTAATTCCATTGTTCGGTGTTCATAATTTCGCGCCTTCTCAACCCATGCATACCTGCTCGAACGAAAGCTCCCAAACTTTTGAACGAATTATATTTACACACACGATCGCATATTCGATAAGAATGGTAGTGCATTTGATAACTTTTGGATGATGCGAATTTTGTTCCAGAAGAGAGCATGACGAATTAAATTCTTTAATCGAATATGCCTGTAATATTATATCGATACATACATATACCTACTTATGTGTATAAGATAGTAAGCGCGAACTCTTTTACGAGCGCGTCGTACTTTCTTGCATAATTGAAGTGCTCGAAATAGCAACGAGCCGTAACAGATGCCGTTGTATCACTGCAAATTGTTTGTCCGAGAGCTTCGATCGTTGTCTACTTGTTTAAATATCCGACCATATTGCCCTTCTCAAGCTCGAATTGTCCCTTTAAGTATCTTGCAAATGATCCGGCATCTGCGCGAAGAACTCATTCACTTACGAGTCCCTACATTTACACATATGTATAATCCACTCGTTCCTGACGATTCCACGAGATATCGTATCCTATTTCGCGTATAAGTTACCGCTATGTGCGAACGGATTTATCCTTAACTTTAACTTCAGTACCTGGATATCTCTTTTCTTAACTTTCGTCATGGGTAAAATTGATCTCGGAAAGTCGTACCCTCTCCTTCGATCACAGTTTCGAATTTTGGCAGCGACTCAGCACCTTAACATTAATAGCATCACTTTCCTAGCGAGACCAGCATCGCATAGGCATGGAATAGCACCTTAAAAGTAAGTGGTTACATACCAACGTAAACTCACGACAGACGAGGGTGCTTGAAAGCACAGTACTTGTAAAATATCAGTATCGTTTACTCGGCGTAAATTCCGAAATTAATGATGATTTACATTCCCCGAACGGAATATATCTATAAGCAATAACGTGTACAAGAGTGATCTTCGTCATCTGCACGACGGCTGCACCTATAAGCGATGATTGAAAGAAAATGCTTTCATCGCTTAAAAGTAAACGATAATTGTTGACACAATCCTAATTTCAAGATGTTCCTACTACACCCGTCTTTGTGTGATTCGCACATCTATAGATACCACACACGTCTGATGCGCTCGTAGAGTTCTTCTCGTGCGGTGTGAAACACGTTCCCCAATTCCTACAGACACGGCTTTTACTCGATGGTCAAAATGAGGTCGTCGCCTTCTAGTTTCATACCCTGCGAGACGTCGAGGGTCTTGATCTTTCCCGCCCTCGGTGCCTGAACTACCATTTCCATCTTCATCGCCGACAGGACTACCAAAGCTACTCCCTTCTCTACGACGTCTCCTACGTTTACCCTGATGTCGATCACGCTACCTGGCATAGGTGCTCCCACTTCGTTTTTGTTTCCCTTGGCGGCTTTGGGATGGAAGTGTATATCCTGAAAAGCGGGGGAAAAACATCGGATCCGCCAAATGTCACGTAGTTTACGGATAAAGTCGAAGTCGACTTAGGCGGTATGTCACACATCTCCCCATTTTTGTTCCATACCTTTACGGCTTCCTTATCTTTGATGAAGACGGATCTGAGCTGTCCATTCATCTCGAAGAATACCTCGCGTTCTCCATTCGCCGTCAGATCTTCGGCCATGGCTAGGGTCTTGATGCCCAAAGTCTTACCCTTCTCGATGGTGACTTCGAACTCCTCGCCGACTTTCGGTCCGGTGAGGAACATCCTGGTCTCCAGTTTATCGACCGGTCCGAACGTTTCCTTGAAGGTGAGGAAGTCCTCGGTCACCTCGGGATAGAGGGCTGCCGACATGACGTCCTTGTCGGTGGCGTACGGGTGAGATTCTTTGATCTGTGCTTTCAGGGCCGCGAAATCGAGAGGTGGCAAACTCTCGCCAGGTCTTCCCTTGACGCGGGGCATGTTTTTCAAGATCTTCGACCTGGAAGATCGTGATTACATCGTAATTACGAGTGTCTTTCGACACTCCTTCTAAACAGATCGAATTCATAACTGAACTTCGAACGATACGTCATAAAAGATTTACCTGAGAGGCTCAGGGAAGCCTCCGTAAGGTTCACCAATGGCACCCTGAAGGAACTCAACGACGGACTTTGGGAATGACAACTCCTCCGCCTTATTGAACACGTCATCGGCCGTCAGCTTGTTCTGCACCATAAACTGGGCCAAGTCACCGACAACTTTGGAGCTAGGTGTCACTTTGATGATGTCACCCAGAAGGAGATTGGCTTCCCTGTAGGCTTTCTTCACGTCCTCGAAGAACTCGCCCAAACCGAGGGAGTAAGCTTGGAACTGCAAGTTGGTGTATTGACCGCCGGGAATCTCGTTGAGGTAGACGTCTGCGTTTCCGCTCCTCATGGTCGTCGTGCACTCGAAGGGGGCGTAGAGGGTTCTCGTCTGTTCCCAGTACGCGGAGTACTCGGAGACATCGCTCAGTTCGAAATTAGTCTCGAGAGGTGTTCCTGTCGACGAGAAGACGAGAAGACGACGACGATGACGACGACGACGATGAATCGACGTTTCTTTTAGGTATTACCGAGACGCGAACGTGATCCTGATGTTATATCTCAATACCTTGGAGAGAAGCAACGATGGCACCCATGGATGGCTGGCTGGTCATTCCAGACATGCTGTCGACGGCCACGTCGACGACATCGGCACCAGCTTCGGCGCAAGCCAACATGGAGGCTACACCAGCGCCAGCGGTGTCGTGGGTGTGAATGTGAATAGGAATGTCGGGCTGCTTCTGCCGGATGGCGTCGATCAGCAATTTGGCCGCCTTCGGCTTCAGGAGGCCAGCCATGTCCTTGATGCAGAGAACGTGAGTTCCAATCTTCACCAGCTCGTCCGCCAAATCGGTGTAGTACTTCAGGTCGTACTTCGTACGCTTCGGATCGCTAACGTCACCGGTATACGAGATGGCCGCTTCCACGACTCCGCCAGCCTTGCCAGCAGCTTCCATACCTGAAGATCAATAACAAGATTTAGTAGCGTAGAACGAGTATCGCGTGCGAGTTTACATTACGCTATTTATTCGGTTCAGCTTACCCAGCACGAGATTGGGACGGTAATTCAACGCGTCGAACACTCTGAAGATGTCCATTCCAGTCTTCACCGCCATATCGCAGAACTCGAAGACCACGTTGTCTGGATAATTCGTGTATCCCACGGCATTGGCGCCTCTCAGCAGCATCTGGAAGGGAATGTTGGGAATGGCCTTGCGCATGTACTCCAAGCGCTCCCAGGGACACTCGTGCAAGAACCTCAGGGCTACGTCGAAGGTCGCTCCTCCCCAGTTCTCCAACGAGTAGAGGGTGCTGAACTTGTGCGCGACGAAGGGTGATATCATCAGGAGATCGTGGGAGCGCACGCGCGTGGCGAGGAGGGACTGGTGAGCATCGCGAAAGGTAGTGTCCATCAGGAGAAGTCCCTTGTGCGCTCGCACTGCTTTGGCGAAGGCTTCGGGACCCTGTTCCGTCAGGATGTGACGGAGACCCTTCGGGGGTGCCAAGGGATCTGCAAGGACCGCCGGAACTATAGTTCGTAAACAGTTTTCTAGTAGAACTTGTTAAAAATTGGGAATTAGCAGATGAACACCTCTTCTGTGAAGTCTCGTATACGCGCGTGTGTACATTTCGATGCGGTATTTCGATACGACTTTATGTGGAGATTCGTCAATAAATCCGTTATTGTCAGGGGAGACTGTTTATCGGTATATCGGTTATAAAATCAGTCGTTTTCGGTCCTGTAGCGGGTCACGAGTATCCTTTATACGAGTACATACACACATAGGTACGGGGCAAAACATCTCGGTAGAGTTCGTCGTGTAATAAAAAGGGTTTTGGTAGTAAATTTTTTTTTTTCTATCGCTCAAATTCCTGCGAGAATATGTTTTGCATTTTTCTCAAACTGAAGTGTCGGCAAAAAGCAGACAAACAAATCAAAACAAACATACCTGGACCTTCCGGGTCGTGGGCCTCCTCGGAAGCTGCAATCTTAGCATAGTCTAAAAAAAAATCGCCAAACAGAAGTGATAAAAGCATGCGATAAATTGTGAAATGTATTTGCAAGGAAAATCTGTCAATTTAATCACTGTGCACGATTTTGTGGATTCGAGTGATACTCATATTTACACTACCATGAACCGCGGGAGACCAACCGTGACGAGAACCTGGTGGTAATCCGTGATTTCAAATGAAGGTACTACGAATGACGTGTTTGTTCTCAAATGTGGTCACGAACTGGACTGATAACATGTCGATCGATGAATTATTAATCGCCGTGCAGAATTTGAGAATCACAGAGAGAGCAGCCGTTCGTGTGAACCGCCGTTGCAATTCGTCGTACAATTTGAGAAATTAGTGCGTTACATTGGAAAAGTTCCCTTTTCACAGTGAAAGATAAGCGAGGAAGAAACCAAATTCCAGCGACAAAAACTTTAGAAAAGAAAAGGCACTTCTCCCTCAGGTGCGCAGATTTGTGCCAGGTGTGCGTATACGTGTACGTGGCAACAAATTGTCTACCTTCGAAATATTTTTGTTTAGCAACCGCCAGAGAGTCAAATAAATGATTAATAATAAAATAGTGTCGCGCGCGAATCGTCGTAGGATACCTACCAATCGCGATTTGCGGTATGTGAGGACGAATCTCGGCCGGTTTTAGGGGCGTAGCCAGAGGTGTGCTCGGTCCGTTCACCAGAACGGTACCCAAATAATTGAGTAGCTTTTGGGCGCGATTCTGACTCGGTTGGAATTGGAAAAGCTGGGGATTCTCATCGATGAAGTACGTGTCGACGGCGCCGTTCAGGAATTTTTGGTTCTCCAGGACGTTCAGCAAAAAGGGAATGTTCGTTTTGACTCCGCGCACTCGGAATTCTCTGAGAGCACGGTTCATCTTCGCGCAGCAGGACTGCAGGTCTGTGGAGTGGGCTATCACCTGTCGAAGAGAGAGAGACGCACAATTTAATATCAATTTTGTAATCGAACGAAATTGACATTAAAAAAAAAAAAAAAAAAAAGTATTCTTTCAAACCAATCGATACGTCAATCCGACGAAGCTATCGCACCTTGATGAGCAGAGAATCGTAGTAGGGCGAAATGATGGCTCCGGCGAAAGCGGAAGCGCTGTCCAAGCGAATACCCATTCCCTCTCCCGATCTGAAGACTTCGATCCTTCCGGTGTCCGGCTGGAAGTTCTTGGCAGGATCCTCAGTGGTCACGCGGCATTGAATGGCGTATCCCTTGTGTTCGATCTTTTCCTGGGTCATGCCAAGCTCCGGCAGAGTCATGCCCTCGGCTACTCGAATTTGCGACTGAACCAAATCGACCCTAGATGACGGTCAATCGACGTTCTTTAGATTCCGTACGAAGAAGTACCTACGTCTTTTTCGAGATTACCACACACAAGTCCATAGTTTTCTTCTTACCCCGTGATTTCTTCCGTGACGGTGTGTTCCACCTGGAGCCTAGCGTTCACCTCGATGAAGTAGAAATTTCCACGCTCGTCAGCCAGGAACTCTACGGTACCGGCGCTCGCATAGCCGACGTGTTTTGCCAGTCTCACCGCGTGATCTGTCATTCGGTCTCTGACTTTCGGATCCAGACTTGGCGCCGGGGCGATTTCCACCACCTGAAGAGCACAAGAAAAATGATGGTTGAAGACCATCTGGAAATGAAAATTCACTTAAATGACCTTTTGATGGCGACGTTGCACGGAGCAATCGCGCTCGTAAAGGTGGACAACGTTTCCCGCGTGATCGCCCAGCAGCTGGACCTCGATGTGACGCGGTCGCTCGATGAATTTTTCGATGAACATGGCTCCGTTTCCGAAAGCTGCCAGCGCTTCGGAAGAGGCGCGCTCGAAGCTTTCCCGTACCTCCTCCATCTGTTTGACAACTCTCATACCTGAGGAAAGAGAGAGAGAGAGAGAGAGAGAGAGAGAGCGATCGATATAAATCCGTCGTTAGAAAAATTATCAGGAGCTAATTTATCGCTGATTTCTCCATATAAACCGCAATAAACGCGCACCTCTTCCACCGCCGCCGAACGCCGCCTTGAAGATCACCGGAAGTCCGTGTCTCTTGCAAAATTCCATAGCCTCGTCGGAGTTCGTCACGGGACCGTCGGTTCCAGGTACGATTGGCACTTCCGCTTGAATGGCCGCTTGCCTCGCTGCCACCTATAGGTATAGTGTAAACAAATTATTTCAGATATTATCAACGTTTTTTATTAAATTTCTCGCAGGTCTCTGTATTTATCACAAATGTATTTTATACGTATACCTTATCGCCCATCTGCTGCACGACTTTCGGAGTAGGACCGATAAATCTGATCCCGGCGTCAATCACAGACTGAGCGAAATCGGATCTCTCCGACAGGAAACCATAACCCGGATGAATGGCGTCCACGTTATTCTCCTTAGCCACCCTGATGATCTCCGGGACGTTCAGGTACGCCTGAACGGGCGGCAATCCCCTGCCGACCAAGTAACTCTCGTCCGCCTTCTGTCGGTGCATCTGCATCTTGTCCTGCTCCGAGTAGATAGCCACAGATCGAATTCCTAATTCATTGCAGGCGCGAAATACGCGAATAGCGATTTCACCTGTAAATTGTACGACGCGTTTATTCTTCTACTCTTCATCGCATATCGTTCAACTGAGCACATCCATCAGTTTCATGCCGCTACATTTTCTCATCGGACGATCAGAGTGGCCGATGCGCGGTGTTACATTGTTTCACTCGATTTAAGCAAATTACCGATCCGCGCGCTCTGATTGCGCAGATATATGTATGTAGGTACGTATGTATACGTCTCGACGTATCGAGTCCACGACTCGATTTATCTCGGCTCGGGAGAAGCGCGCCGAGTGTGCGCTCCCGTTTTTACGGAACCTCCGCGATCGAGTCGCGCGTTGCCAAAGGTCGGGTGCTGAATAACTTCACGGGGTCAAGGCGAGGCAGAAATCGCCAGAGTTGGGTGCGGTGCGGTTCGTCGAGAGAGAAGCTCAATTAAACGGGGCGAACTTGTCGAGTGCGTGGAAAGGAAGATGTGTGTACCTCTATTCGCCACCAGCACGCTTCTAATTGGCTTGTATTTAACGTCCGTGCCGAAATTCTTCCTGACGCTGATATTCCACGTTCGCAGAGACGTCCTGTGTCTCGCCAGGGACTTTCCGCAAGCTCCGTACGCGAAATACATCTTCGTACAGTTCGTCGAGTCTTTCGCTCTTCAGATACGGGCGCGATGCGCTCGAATTGAGTACGGTTCCTTCGAGGTGCCGCTCGGTATCGTCGACAGCTTCACCGGGATGTTCCGCGTCCCTTCCGTCTCGTCTCCAGCATCCGGTGCTCCGATCGATTCGGCACTCAAGGCGTCCGGATTTCTGAATGGGCAAAAAGAGCGACACTTGACTCGAGTACTTACCTACATTTCGTTCCGTCGGCTTCGGCGACGTTGAGCGCAACAGAGTTGGATATCTTATCGAGCGAAATCGAGCACCTTGGTCTGTCGCGATAAACCGCCGCTCCACGCGGTGTGGAACTAACCGTAGCGGCGTTTTATTTTTCCGTCGAAAATCACGCGACCGCCCGACGCGGGCGGATTAAGTTTGATAATCGAAATACATAGCTACATAATTTCAATCGTCGACTATGTCGATCACGTGTTTCTACATATCTCTTTTTCCATAAATAGATATATACGTGTTATTTTACAGGTCTTATTGCACATACAGTACGTCGTATCTCTCTCTCGCGGTTGAAATCTATTTTTCTCCGAGTACACACATTCAATCTCTCAGGTCACAAGAAACAAGTAGATGTAAAAAATCTACCAAGAGTTGACAAGTGGCGCCGGGGTATATTGATTTTTACAATTAGAACGCATCGAAATTAATTCGGATCTGCCTCTGTTTCTGAGGTATTAAGTTTTTTTTCATCGTAGTGAAAAGTAACGATGAAAAATCTTTTCAAAAAGTAGGCTGGAGAAACGTCATACAGATCGACATCAATGAGCAACAAGACTGGCGAAAAAAATGTTTTTCTACAGTCGCAAAGATCACCAACGACGAAATTCGTCCGCGCGCGGATACCTATCTGTCTCTCGCGTTCCTTTCTCAAAAGTTCCCAGGCACCGCCAAACGGAAATACCTATACCCCACTCTTAACGACATCGTCGACCTGTCGGCAGCGAGGAACGCTGACATGTTTTCCCAGTCTGAAAAAGGCGGGAATAAAACATCCGGATGCGGGGTCGAGATCGTCTAATGAGAATTCGATACAAAACCGATACGTTGACGTTGGGTTTTGTTGTGACTGCGGCGTGGCTTAATGCATTAAAACGCGCCGGCGGCGTCTCGATCCACAAAACCGACGTCGCCGGGTCGCGTTATGCAACGCGGTAGACTCTGAACTCGCGTAAAGCGGAGGATTCGCGATTTCATTTGTCGTTTGTTCCACTTATCGCGAACGTTCGAGGTCGTCTTGCGATATCGGAGAATAATGCAGACTATCCTCATTTCGATATCGCGAAATTTAACCGCGGTATGGATGACCGAGGAGATCTTCGAGACTGTTTCCACTGCCGAAAAGATTCCGTCATTTCCTGGAGCGAAAGATTACTAAAGCTGAGCTATTTTATTTATTAATTCTTTGATTATTAAATCAATTCGTGCGAACGATATGAAGGGTTTCTTTCAAAAACAACATTTGTCAAAAACGCCAATCCCTGTAGAGTATTGGTAATAATGCCTACTCTTTCGTTGTATCTAGCCGTGTAGTGGTGCATATTCTTTCGTGTTATAATATTGTATAATGAAAGAGTAGGCACCACTACACAGCTAGATACAACGAAAGAGTAGGCATTATTACCAATACTACATGGATTGGCGTTTTTGATAAATGTTGTTTTTGAAAGAAACCCTTCATATCCACAGAGAGAGAGAGAGAGACTTCGAAGTTTGGTCACGGCGACGATGTAGACGTACATAAGGTCACGCGGTCATCCGTCCCAGTTTCATTATGCAATAACGTTTCGTTCGTAGTCCTCTACGGCACGTAACGTCGGCATGTTTCGATGTACCGCCGACTACATTGGCTGCCTGGCGATATTTAATCGAGGGGCCGATAAATTTGCCGCACAACAACGAATTCTGACTTTGCTCTACCTTAATTACTGCTCGTAAATCATATGCGGGCTAATGCGGATGTTTTGTGTAGCGCATAATGTCATACACGTGCACTTAAAATTCAAACCGCGCATCCAAAGCACCATGCATGTGGAGCACGTTCCTTGCGTCTGACCAGAGCCGGTTGCTACCACTGCGCCGCGTGAATCTTCTTTCGGCTATTGCGGCAGACCTATATCGCGGGCTATTTCTCTTTCCGCGCTCTCCGAACAAATTCACGATAAAACACGGGAACATCCATCGAACGACGCAGAGCTCTTACGCACCAACGTCCAACGATCCCATCGATTTTTACGAACGCTTCCAACCTACATTTTTTCAGCGTTTCGCAATGCATTCGAGTAGGTGAACCGGTTCTCAGCGACGATTGACGACGCGTCGTCTTACGTTCCAATTGCATCGAGCGGTGCAACGACGAATTTCACACTGGCCTTTGCCGCGATATCGCAGGCGTGTGTTGCCCCTCCGTTCTTCTTTCTTTCGATCGTCGCGATTCGGAAACGAATTTCGCGTCGGCCCCGCAGGATTCAGGCGCCCGTCCAAATTGCACAACGCGTCGCTCAACCTGCAGTTACGGCGTACGCGAGTACATAATCATATAATAATACATACTGTGCGAATAGTTTTCGCCCGTTTCATAACGATTCGTCTCGCTGCCTGACTGATGTCGGTGCGATAGCTTCGGTAGGTACGAGACGCGGCACAGAAACCGGCCGCGTGTTTTGCGTTGGAAAACGGCTTTTCCGCCGAAGAGACAAATCCTTGGCGCGAGACACCATCGAGTTTTTCGATGCGCGAAGAAATAACATTACCGAGTCGCGGAGCCGTGGGCAAGCCAATTTACACCGGAGAAGATCGCGCGCTTCTCGTTAAGTTACACCTGACACATTGACGCGCGCAGCCTCGATTCGCAATTGGCGTCTCAATTGAGCGAGAATCTCAATTCGAGCAACGACGCCGGCGCTGATGGTGCGAACTCGTAACGAGATCCACGCGAATGCATGTATTTCCTCGTCTCGCTTTCGAGCGTTGCACAATTCGTCTCAATTGCGCGGGTGAGTGAGTCGACGAGAGAGTGATATTTTGCGCTATAAAATAATTACACACGAGTGACTTTTACCGTCGTCGCCTACATGGTTGTCGTCAATTTCACGAGGCAGAAATCTCTACTCGCGCGTTTAATCGTGCGCCGGGTCGCCGAGATTTTTGCTGCAGTATCGGCCGGGACACGGCTGAGTAATTAGCGGCGTTACTACTACTCGAGTTACATCGATGACTCTTCATATTGGTCACCGGTTGGTGCAGGTGCGCTAACGCACACGCTATACACTCGAAATTTACGAATGAATAAGCGGAGAGATATTTAGCTCGGAAGATTATTTCGCTTCGGAAAAGAGACTCGTTATTTTATCGTGCACTTATGGCCATTTACGTTGCACGCTGTGGAGATGTGCACAGCTTCGAGAAGTTGGCTTCCCCGTTTTTGAAGTCTAAATGTTTCTCCGCGCGAAAAAAAAAATTGCTCACTCTTCAACCTTTACAATGAAAAATATTGTGGACATTAATGAGTTGAGATACGCGCGGATACAAAAAAAATCCAAACTCCTTCACATTCCAAATGCGAACGCGTGTTCATCGCTCAAGATCGAGATGAATTGGTGGGAAAAAACGATATGTCGAGTAGGTGCAGTGAAACAATTCGAAATATCGGAGAGTTATCGTCATTCGAAGCAATAAAATCCTTCCAATCTAAATGGCGTCCAAATCGATCGCGACAGCGTTGTACGATTGATAAAGTACGATCGAGAGAGTAACGCATAACGCCGCACTAGCCCTGCTCAAGGCCAATTGATATCAATTTGTTCAATATCGTTCAGCGGAGATTTTTGTCAATTAGGTACGTGCCGACGGGACCCAGTGTACGCACGTTTTTCGTATCGCGCGCACCGCAACCGCGTATTGTCCGGGGTGCGCGAAAATCCCTGATATCGAGACACGCGTACGATCATCCCCGCGAGTGATGTATCGAGGAGCGTAGAAAGTTAAAGCGAAACTTCGATCGCTCGAAAGGTCCGGAATGATAGTCCACTGCGTGGTAAATAACTTTATCGAAAACAGTGATATAACGAGAAGAAGAGCCGATAACGAAGACAACATCTTTCTGGCATGTATTTGGCGAGGCTATCCAATATGGTCGTTAAGACCATCGGCTAACTTGATAACGATGAATTTTTACGTAAACACAAGACGTGCGAGTGTTTTCTTGGTGAAGCGGCTATTTCGGTGGATACCGACAAGGGATCGGATTGGGAATCGATTCTTTGCTTTCTCTGGTATAAATAGAAGCAATTACTCGGAGTGAGAGATCAGCGATGTACTCTCGTTGCGACCGGTTAATCATTCATCGTTTGACAGATATGAGGAGGGCAAGGGGAGAGTAACGCGCAACGTACGATGTATTCTTAAGTAGGTAGTTACGGACCATTATAAAAATCAAATTATTTTATTTTTTTTTAACAAGGCCATTAAAAACAGCTCTAAACGTACTTTAACAGGACATTTGAAGCGCTCGTTACGCATTCGTATACGCGTCCGATAAGGCCCCGTCACGTTCGATAAGATTTTATCGTAAGTTAATGGTTTCGGTATATGGCGAACGCGCGGTACAAATAGAGATGTCTCCTTATATCTCGCCACTCATCGACGTACCTCGCAATCTGTCCGGAGACTAAATATTCGGTTGAAAATAACCACGTCTTACATAAGTGAACTGTGGTACTGTGACGCGATAACGGTTCTTACCGTCTAATCACCCGAACTGATGACCCCGAAGAGAGCGCATCATTTCTACGACAAATAGTTGCTTTCTCTCTCGCTTACGCTCTGACGAACGAATCTTCTCTTCTTTCGGAAGCGTCGGAATCTCGATGGATTTTAGGGCAACGAAATTTACGGGATAAAGAAAATAGCGGGAGGAAAGCGCAACATAAATCTTTTGGAGGCGCGCGTTTGAATAGGTGTCGCAAACCGGCTTGACACAAACTTTGAAATTTTAATTTCCGACCCTGCTGAACGGTGACGCACTTGAGAACGTGTCGAAGGAAAACGCATTTCAAATTATGGAAATGTGGAGAGCCGTCGGAAAATCGAATTTTCTCGTTTACGCGATATTGTTTATCGTGAAAATTGATCGACGTTGATAGCTACGTTCATCCAAGCGACCGCGCGTCTAATATCGAATACAGTGCCGTGATCAATTTGAAAATTAAATTTACCAAGGAAAGTATGTCGAAGATGAGTGATCATCGTCAAACGCGGGATGCATCCAGGAGTGGCACGACGTGTGAAGGGTTCGACGCGCGCGAGAGGTCTTAGCATCGACTGCTCAACGAGAGATCGATCGTTAAAAAAGACCTCCGACTAGAAAGAAAGAGACTCCAGTTACCTCGACCCACACTCGTTTTTCCTATGCTCGAAATTGCTATCCTTCGCTCGATTGCCCCACAGAAATGTCCTACATCAGCAGCCGAGTCCTGTAGTTCGCGAATCGTTCGACGGGGATGTGCCACACCCCTGAATTGGTACTTTTCTCCAAATGATTTCAACTCGAAATTACAGGAATCTCCGACAATTGAGTACAATTTTTCTCTCTCTCTTGGCTGTATTTTCTCTCTCGCTCTCCGCGAATCTCGACGCTACTTCGCGTTACGAAATAAAACGCTCCACCCTCTCCGTGGCTCCAGAGAGTGGGTAGACGTCAACCCGTACGATCGCACGTGCTTTTCGCTATGACGCGGGCAATTCTAATTCGCGTCCCTTCGGATTGCAATTAATTACCGCGAAAACGAAGTCTCTGGCTTCCCGCCAGTGGTGTCTGGCTTCTGCGTCTACGTCAGCGCGTTTCGCAGCACGTAGCCCGTAAGAGAGCAAAGTACACGAACGCACTGTCCGCGTACGCAAACGCCACGGCGGGTATCGATCCTCGTGAACCGGCGCGGCGGGGACAATCGCCCGCGCCGTCGCCCGGTCGGAACAGCTGATTCGGGTCGCCCTTAAAATGGCGAGGGTGAGTTGCGCTCTGAAAATTTTCAAGGACACGATCGGCGACTCTCAATGGCAGAGGGCAAAGAAGAGGATTGGCCTTTCGTTTAGCGCTCCAATCTCCTCTCGTGACGTTTTTCATATTTTACAGAATTCCATAGAAGAAATCAATGGAGACACGTCAAGGGATTAAAAATACAATTATCTAACGAACAAAGGGTACGTGACCGCGCGTGTGTCCAACGAGAGAGAGAGAGTGTACATATGTATATGTGAGAAGTTCTGGGAGGGTTCCAAGTTCGGAAAATCTTACGGAGCCGCGTGCGCGGCAGGACGGAAAAAATGGTGGCGGAAGTATATCGGCACCGGTCGTACTTTGCACCAGCTCTGGATAAGCGAATTACCATTTCAATTGACGCACTCTTTGTACACACTTTCCCGTGTTGTTTACCTTCTCGCAATGACTTATCGGACCGCGAGACGGCTGATCAACGCGTATACCGGCGCATTCGTTGAGCGCGTATCACATCGCACGACGAAGCCTCATGCTGGTGTTCCGACGACCAATTCAGTTTTTTTTTCTTATACATTATAAAGACTACAGAGAAGAGCGAGATAAATTCGTTAGATCGTATCGCGTGGCGCGCGAGGATCTCACTATTATCGCACCCCGCGGTGACGAGTCGCTCTCAAAACGTACACGGGTACTCTTGACGTACTCTCGATCGCTTTCGTAACGTCCCAACATTCACACACGTATCGCGGGAGACGTATATGTATATAAATAATTAGCGACTCCTCGTTAATTACACAATTATTATATAATTTCTGTCCACTCCGAATTCTCGACTATCCTTTCAACTCGAATGTAATTTTTCCTTGTTGAAAAAAAAAATATTCCTACACAGAAGGAGAAAATCACAAACGTACGAAATTGCAGCTTCGATCGCTGCAATTGCACAATACCAAACGTAGCACGCGCCACTTATCTTGAAGTTGAAATTTGAAAGGACTTTTTTTCCTTTTTCACGAAACCGTGGAGAATGAATTTCTATTCGATTCGGAGCGATCGTCGAGTCTCGGTTCATATAGAAAAATTGGTTAATTTCAAGGAGAGTACTTACTGCTATCTTTCAGCGGAGACAAGGCAGGCCAGAGCGTTCGGCTAAAGCCCAAACCGTACTAAAGTCTCGTATAGTAAATGCCCCGACACATGCGTTCGACCTCTACGGAAATAGAGACGAATGTGAGCGCGTGTGAGTGTAACGCGTGCGCGTGCTCCGTGCCGTGCCGTGCCGTGCCGTGCCGTCATCTGTTAGCCGAAGAGCGAACTGTCGTATATCGAGTGATAAGACAACGACGGATAGGTAGTGGCACCAAAGTCTCGTGAGTCGGGAGAGCAAATACCGTAGAATGCCGGGGAAAGGTTCAAAGATGGACAATTTTCGGATATCACTTGGATAGATTGGCAATCTATTTATCGGACACGCGCGACACGCTCGTCGACACACTTTCCGTGTAGATTTTTCACATGATAGCAACCGCAGCTTTATAGCGACTAGTACCTACATACGTCCGCCGTCTTACTGTTCCCCGTGATACCGAAGTCAGCAGCCGAAGTCAGCAGTAGAAGCAGGCAGTAGGTACGCGGCCCGTCGCATGTTCACCGCCGTACAGTTCCTAGTAAGACGGCAGACGTATAACGGACCGTAGTACCTACTCGCGCTACTGAATACTGGCGAGCGTTCAGAGTCCAGTGGACTCTGGACCAGAGAGAAAGTAACGCGCATGGAGAACGGCGCCTGAAAGATCGCACCCTTCTTATTCGAAAACGAGTCAAGCGTTCTACGGCGTGAGAAAGTCTTCGCTCCGTAATTATATGTAGCATACATATGCGCGACACTTATTTCCCCCAACACTTTATTTATTTTATACATTCATATAGGCCCTAACTAGGGGCATGTGAGCTATTATTATTTCCAACTTCAATTAACAATCAAATTCTCAATAATAAACACCACGGTCGTTAACTGTATTATGTAATTTATCACGACGTACAATGCTAATTATATACATGGAATTGTTTCGTCTACCTAAAGCTAACCAATGTAAACGGGACGTGTAACAGAGATTCGCTCGTTTGTCTTTTGGGGATGCCCATTTATTGTATGTTGCAGCGCTGTCAAAAATTGTTGTAATTCCCGTTCAAGATTACGGATACATTCCGAATACTGATAGGAGTGACCAAGAATGGCGTAAACACGAATATCAATAGCTAAAATGCAGAATCGTTATATTTTTTAACGTTTTTCGACTTTTTCCGTAAATATGCGTCAATTTGGAAGTTTGAGACAACCGAAAGAAAGTTATTTAGATCTTTCTCTCTCCCGAAGAGTGACTTACGTTTTTGCGAATACACAGTTTTCCATTTTAATCACTGATATATTATTATTATTATTATTCCTCAGCAGCTTTCGGTTAATCGTATCAGTTTTTATCAGCCATTATCAATGGGGATTTTTTTTCATGAATGCACCGCTGCTTCGAGATCAATCCATTATCGTCAATCGAGTCCCATCGTGGGCAATCAATTTTTCGGAACTGGTTTCCGGTCACCTATATAAAAAACGCTTCAATGCAAATCGAATCAATCGAGTTATTCTCCGTCACGCGAACCTGGCTAAGGTTATGCATATGTACAACAACTCGATACCATTTAATTATACGTAGAAGTCAAAAATTAATTAAGTTAAAAAAATACGATATTCAAAATAGAAACTATAACCGTCCTTTATCTCCGGCTACCGCGCGCGTTTATTTTCAACTCTTTGGTTTCTCTTAGGAAAACGGATCGAACATTATTTTTGTACGGAATAATCTGCTCTGATATCTCGTGTCACCGATCCTTCGTGGATCGTCTCGGCGCGGCTCCATTCGACCTTTGACTTTGGAAACGAAAAGCGGTTCGCCGAGTATTCCGTTATTGATCTCGACCTTCGCCTGAAAATACGCTATTCTAAAAATGTTCGGTATTTATTTTCTCGATACACACATTGGTGTACGCGAACAACGATTCGTGAATTCTTACGTAACAATTTTTGAACGGCGCTCGACTTTCTCGGTCGAGTAGACCTCCCATTACCGCCAACTTTAATTAAAATCTCGATCGTCGTATCCAAAATTACTTGAGACAAATTTAGAAAATCACCTAGAATCCATCTGCGTGTTCAGAATTCGAAAAAAGAATTCCTTTCGTAAAATGTGTGTCTCGAGTAAATCCATCGAGAACGATTGTCGCAAGAATTCCCAGCAATTTTTCTCGTACAACGGAGCCGTTTACCGAGTCGAAAAGTGAAAATAACCGAACGCAGACGATGACTAGAAATTCATATTTCCTACTGTCTCTTTTTCTTACCACCACTTCTGAAGACATGTGATAAGCCCGTCCCTCTTTCTCACAAGTGCACGCACGTATCAATGCATACACATTGTATATATGTATATGCGCGCGCCAGCGTGTGTATGTGTGTGTATGTCGTTCTCTCTCCCTTCCGCCCCGACTTTCATTATACAGGAAAATCTCGAATATTGAATCTGAAATAGGAAGAAAAGGAACGCGCTCCATCAGGTAAGACTTCGTCTTCGAAGGAAAATTAGGCTCGGTAAAGTTGACTTTTGTGGCGTAGCGCGAGCGGCGGATACGTGAGATTTGACTGCATAACTTATAATATTACGACATTGTACGTGCTTTCCTCCTTCCTTCTGGTGACGTTATGTGTACGCGAATAACGTTGAAAATGCAACAATTATGTTGTTTCCCTTATTGCCGATGATTTTTCGGGTTGCCACCGAAAAGCTTCAGCGGGGGTCATACGGATTATCGCCGTTACATAATATCTCCGGTAAACATCGTTCCTTATAGTATCGTAAGCTTTGATTTGTCACAAGGACTATATGTATGTTATCTTAATGGTGCCCGTAACGTCGCGGTGCTTCGAATTTTCTGAAGAGCAGGGCCGGGGAACATTGAGAACATCTTTTTTGTCTCGTCGACCCCTCCCCCCTCTCTCTATCCCTTACTTTCCTGGGTGTATTTCGAAATCGCAAATTTTGACGAGGAAAGAAGAAGAAGAAGAAGAAGAAGAAGAGAAAGAGAAAGAAGATCATCGCTTTTTCCATCCCGCAAGATTTTTGAAAATCGTCGAAAAATCGAGTCACTCTCGCTTCAGACGCAAAGCGCTAAAACTCCTTAGCACCGTCGTCCTCGGAGTGATATACGTGTATACATGTATTATAAAAAAGAGTGAGCATACGGAACTGTTGCGATGACGGTAGAGCTGGCAGGTCAGAGATCAGCTGACGATGCGATTGGACTGTATTTTTTCCAGGGGTGTTCTTCAGTCAATGAATATCTCGAAAGAAAAATAAATCTAATCGCATATATCGCCCGAATCTAACTATCATCTGCAATCTTCACCGTCGCACGATTTAGTTTCATTTTCTTTCTTCTTTGCTTCTGCTTCTGAACGCAGCGAACTCGCTACTTCAGGTCTGTCGCTTCGGGACCGCGAAGCATCTCTACTCGAGGTGTTTCGAGGTACTCGGGAGTATTTCGAAGTATGGCGGGAGGCTCGAGTCGTTGTCCAAAAATTTCGAATTCAACAGCAATTTTTAAAGGTGATTTCTGCCTCGCTTTTCGACTTTCGACTCGTCCCTCGTTGCATGTTGCACGGAAGACCTAATCCTAGCTGACGTGATGTACAAAGTTGGCGAGTCGTAAGCTCCACGTGTTTCGGTGTTTCGAAATGAAGAAGCGAGATGATCGTCGACGCCGGCAGAATCGATCGCGATTACTCCTTTCCCTCGGTCTCCTGAGACTCCGTACCCAACAGGGTCGACTTGTCTTCCTCCTCCTCCTCCTCCTCCTCCTCTTCCTCCTCCTCCTCCTCCTCCTCCTCTTCCTCTTGACCAGCTTGACCGAGCTCTTCGACGCTCTGCCGCTGACGTCGCGATGCCTTTCGCCGGACGTAATACATGAGGACGATGCTGATGCTCGCCATAGCCGCCAGACCGGCCAGGACGAGGTAAATCATCACTGGTATCTGATTCATTCCCTGGAACAAAAAGATCGAAGGAAACTTTAGGTCACGTCGAAAATGATCACTTATTGTAGTCCTCTTCGAGATCCCCTTCAGGGTCGAAGGAGCTCTCGAGGCGTTGAGTGCGTGTTCTCGCGAAGGAGGAAAAATGACGTATGTAAATTAAAGGAGGGGTCCGAGAGATCAATATTGAAAATACTGAAACATCCCCAAATGGCAGAAAGGGGCCTACCCACCCACCATCGATCGAAGAGAGTGTGCTTTGCATAACTCTTGGTGCAATGCGATCAATATTTCTACCTGTGTTCTCGATTTCACGTGACCCTGTTACGACCTTTCACGGAGCGAGAAAGCTTCCGATATAAGCGAGCAGGTAAAAGCCGAATTAACCTTTAAAAGTGTTCGAATTTGCCCGCATCTGTATAGATATTTTGATGTGAATATATAGAATATTTCTTAAATATATCCGGGTAATCACAATGATGATGAGTATTTCACGCAAATGAAAATCATAATTACCTTCCACTGAAAGTACGAGGAAGGATCATTGAAGGGCCACTTTTGCGGCCAAGGTTTTATCGTGCCTTCGGGAGTCTTGAAAATCAACCCTTCGAGGCTCAAACCGTGAGCCAGGACACTGGTGGTGATGTTGCCCTTTTTGTAGGACGCGATGCCCGCCTTCATGTACATCTGCGGGATCGTCTCGTTCTCCCTCAGCTTCAGAGTGACTCTCGGTAATTTTCTCGAGGAGTTCGACGCGGCCTTCGTCGTCGACGAGGTCGTCGTGGCGAAGGATCTGAAAGTGGAAGCTCTCGCTGACGTCGACGGTTCCGCCGTCGTGGTTCGGGTCGTCGTGAAGGATGGTTCCGATTGCGTCGAAGGCTGGATCCAGTCCGTTTCGGTTGGTCTCGAGGACGGCGAGGAAGATTCTGGTGAGAGTAAATGTTTGTTTATTGTCGTCTACACACGAGTGCAAAATAAATATTTAAGACCGTGCTTATATGGGGTTCCATCGATATATCGTTTCTATCGTGACGTTGGACTTACCCGTGGTCGTCATCGTCGTCGTCGTCGTCGTCGTGGTTACCGTGTGATCGTGGTCGTCCTCCAGGACAATCGGAATCATCGTCGAGGTTTCTTCCCTGTCCACCTCGATTTTCGACTGCGCAGAAGCCTTGCTCCTGATCCTTTCCTCGTCCACACCGACGAAAGTCTCCGTCGAGGAGCCACCGCTCTTCGTCGAATAGTTGAAGACGCGATGCTCAACCCTGCTCATTGCCAGAACGGTGCCGGCGAAGAGATTGTGGTCGTTCTGATTTATGAGGAAGGGCGTCGCGATGCAAGAGAATATCACGAGGATCATCACCGTTCCTATCGTGTACTTGACGACCTTCGATCGTGGCTTGCTCGCCGTCTGCGAGAAACCAGTCGGGGTGAACTGATCCGTTTGCGGTAGGATTGTGTACTGGAGGCTGGCATCGCCCTTTCGAACTGTTTTGTACATTTTCTAACCTGGTTGAAGGGACGATATTGAGAAACGGATGGAAATTACAAAGCCGAGATTTCTCGATACATTTTTTAAAGGACTCGATCGTATAATACAAATCCGTAATAACATCCAAATGGACGTATCGCTCAACGCGTTCTCCATCCGAGGATAATCGGACGTCGTTATTCGTCGCACAATCCACAGCCCGGCGATCAAATTTCGACTTTTTCTCCCCCGAAAGAAAAATAATCAAACCTATCGATTTTCCCTCTACACTCGCACTGTTCCACCTTCGTCACACTCGAACATGCCGCTCCAAATGACGCTCGGTTGACAGATTGATTTTTTCTCAAAGAGAGCAAAACAAATAGGACTTCGTCTCGCGTGGTCCAGGAGGAATCCAACCCCGCGCCGGGGGACACCGAGGGTTCCGAGAATTGTTTGGGAGGAGGAGGGGGGGGGGGGGGGGGCCTCCCGCGGTGAAGACGACTGGCTGGCTATTCGCGTACTTACGATATGTATTCGTGCCGATGATTTTTTCTACTCGTTTTCCAATTTCTTAAGAGCAAGCGGCTGTCGGGGAGTACGTGATTATCCGGGACAGGCCGAACCTCGCCTGCGAAAAAAATTCCGCAGGAGAACGCGCAGATGCGTCCAGACGGGGGTGGAATCGAACACGCTTGCGCGTCGAGCTTCCACAAAGATTAGCGTTGCTTTGAACGATTGAAGGGTACACATTAGACGTGGGGGCGAATAATGAGGAAACGAGATAACGAATAATAATACGAAATGATTATTCGGTGCAATCAGGATGTAGTCATCGACACCACGTGAATTGTTCAACAATCCCTTACAAGTATATCTTTATTTTACGATACAAAATAAGAAATGTTAAAAAAATACGATTTCCGTATCGCAAGGATGTCGATCACATGACAATAGTGGAAGACGATTTTACAAGACAATCGAGTGTCGCAGAGGGAGGGCACTCATCGAGAGCCTAGTCTTGTCGCCGGAAAATACTTATCAGAGCGAGGAACAATAATTGTCAGTTTTTTGGTACAGTCGGCTGCTTCTTTTACTCATTCCCAAGGACCAAGGATTACGGGGTGTGGTCATCTTCTTCGTATATAAAAGAAATATACGGATGTGATTCTGGAATGTGACGGATCTACCGCATGGTGGGCATAGCCGTGGAAGAGGCGATATCGGTGGCGTCCGTAGCTCTCCACAATTGAGTCACGGTCTTCGTTTGCGTGTAGAAATTGACTGCCTGCGATTACGTTCGGAAATTAGTTGGCCATCTCTTTCCTCCGATAAAAATCTGCCGATACTCACGGATTTTCCGTAGAAATTCGTGTCCCCCAAAAAAGACGCCTTGTTCCCGGTGAAACTGAACATCGGCAAGGGCACCGGAATCGGTACGTTGATGCCAATTTGACCGGCCTCGACCCTGTTCGCGAAAGATCTCGCGGTGGCGCCATTCGTCGTGAAGATCGCGGTACCATTTCCGTAGGGGTTCGCGTTGATGATGTTCAAGGCCTCGTCCATGGTGTCGACGTTTATGCACTGCAGGACCGGGCCGAAAATCTCGGTCTTGTAACCGTGCATAGTTTGCTGGAATAACGAAAAATGAATATCAGCCTTCGTTGGAATTATCGCGAATAAATGTAGGATTCGCGCGAAGTAGACTCTGAAAGACTACCAAATCCCCGTGATTGATCAATATACTTAAATATTTTCACGGAAACGGAACCACGATTACTTTGACGTCTTGAAGAATAGTGGGACCGACGAAGTTTCCATTCTCGAAACCGGGCACGACGATGCCCCTGCCATCGAGCACCAGCCGAGCCCCATCCTTGACGCAGGATTCCACCAATTCGCATACCCTCTTCTTGGACTGCGGCGAGATCAACGGTCCCACGTCGGTTCCGGGAACGTGTCCCGCGTTGACCTTGAGCCGTTTAGCCGCCTCGGCTAGATCGGCGACCCACTCTTTGGATCTTCCCACGAAAATGGCAACGGAAAGAGCCATGCACCTCTGACCGGCGGCGCCGAAAGCCGCGCCGGCAATCTGAGACAGGGTCTTGTTTTTGTTGGCGTCCGGCATGACTGTGCAGTGATTCTTCGCGCCCAGATTGCACTGGACTCGCTTCCCGTGGGCACTCGCTTGCCTGTAGATGTATCGACCCTGATAACGAGGACTCGTCGTTATTCGATTATTATCCACGAGTACGAGAAGAGGAATGCGCGCTTTCTCCGTGAATCACACAACTATACTCTATAAGTATACATACTATATTTCCATTTCACTGATTTACCTATCGCTCTCGAGTCGGAATTCGATCCCTGGACTCGGTCCCTTTTCCGCTTGGTATTCAAAATGAAGCACGACTCGAATGTCGAAAGTTTCATTCGACCAAACAAACGCACACAGTACCTACCGATGATCAGTACGGATTACGCTACTTACGGCTTGGTCGGAGCCCACAAAAGAGACAGCCTTGATGTCGGGATGCTCGCAGATGAAGTCCACGGTCCGGTGCTGCCCGTGAATCACATTGAGAAGACCCGGCGGTGCCCCGGCCTTGGTGAAGAGGTTCGCCAGGATCATCGTGGCTCCCGGAACCCTCTCGGAGGGCTTCACCACCGTCGCGTTCCCGCAAGCGGCTGCCGGCGGGAAGGACCAGAGAGGTATCATCGCGGGAAAGTTGAAGGGACAAATGGCCGCGACGACGCCCAGTGGAACTTTCCAGGAGATGATGTCCATATCGGTGGCGATGTTCGGCGTCGTCTCGCCCATCTGTAGCATCGGCGTCGCTGTGCTGGCGTCGACGACCTCTGAGAAGGGGCAGAAAAATTCGTTGATTAATTCTTCTCAAATTTTTTCGGCGGGACTCAGCGTTCGTCGCGTTGACTCGTATGCTTACGGAGACCGCGAAGCACGTCACCCTCCGCGTCGATAGTGGTCTTGCCGTTCTCGGAGACCAAATTCTGGGCGAGCTCTTTCTACCGAGACGAAAAGAAGGTAATTTTACTAAAAAGTAACGGAAGAGGGCGAGACGCGTTGCCGGCACATGGGCACACTTTGCCCCGCGAAAGGACGAACCGAGTGCTCCCGAACGAGCGCCTGGAACTTCAGCAGCAGGCTTTGCCTGGTCAGGACGCTGGTAGCCCTCCACTTTTCGAAGGCAGCCTTGGAATTCGCCACCGCCTGCTCCATTTCATCCTGGGTGCACTTCGGGACTCGGCAGATTAACTCGTTTGTGGCGGGATTGTGGACGTCCGTGAATTCCGTGGTTTTCGATTCTGCGAATGAGAAAAAGATCACTCTCGAGTCTGGCAATGACGAATTTAGTGCCTGCTCCAAAAATTCGGATCCTCACCCACGAACTGTCCATCGATATACATTTTCACAGTGGGTACGCTGCTGCTGCTGCTGCTGCTGCTGCTGCTGCTGTAGCATCTCGAACCGAGTCGAAGCTGTAGCGGAAAACGAGATGAAAGAATAAAAATTGTAGCTGTGTGAATTTTCTTTCGGGGCCGGAACGAATAAATTGAACTCGCGTGATATTCCTGTTCAGTTTTGAAAAATCATCTAAGTGTACGTATAAGATAAGGAGACCCTCGAGTATTGTATTCCGTATCGTCTTACACCTATTCGTGAAACGATAAGAGTTCCGAAATGCGATGAGTCCCTGGCGCTGACTCCTAACGAGCCTTATCAGACCACGCGTTATGTGTGAAAGTTACATAAAATCTTCGCTATACATATAGCGACGCATTTACGACACTTGCAAAGTGTTGATAGGATTTATTACGAGGAGTGGAACGACGTTCGGTTAATCTTTCGATCGGAGCGTTCATCGCGTGATGCACCCCTGAATGAAACGACGCGCATCGTTTGTTCATTCACGTGCATACGATGCCGGTTCTATAAAAATTACGTTCAATAAAGCGCAACCGCCGTCGCGCGTAACGGATCACCGACTCGATCGCTCCGCCTTGCGAAGCAATTCGTTATCTTCGTCATCTTCGAGTTGTCGCGATTTCGAGCTATCGTTCGTCGATGAGTTTCGGACCCCTGTACGAATGCAACGTCACACGCGCACACTCGCTGTAACTCGTACGTTCAATTTATCTCGAACACCGCGAGAAGTTCATCGACCCCTCCGCCCCTCCACCGCCGATGTCAAGGAGCGCAATCGTTAAACGACACTCAATTGAACTCTCTCTCTCTCTCTCTCTCTCTCTCTCTGCCCCAGCCATACCTTGCATCTTCCAACTTTTGCAAGGAGCGCCATTCGTCCCGTCACTCGCCTCGTGAAGCTGCTCTATTCCAACTGTGAGCTATTCGACGAGAGAGAATACCGACCTTGTGCGTCTAATCGATGCGGGACTGAATGTTTTTAGACCCGATTCGAGTCGGCTGCCAGTTGGTACGACGATGTTTTCGTTGGCGTTAGTATTTTGATTACGAAAGAATATTTATCGCTGTCATTCGAATTAATGTTAGCTTGGAGCACAGCTGAACGATTTTTTAAACCGGGCTGTTCAAGTAGATACAGCTTAAATTGCGATGCTCCGCTGAGATACCTATATAGAGGCGGCAATCGACAGGCGAGGACTGCTGGAAACTCGAATCGAGAGCGAATCAAATTTTCCTCCCGCGAGCGTTTTGCGCGAATCGCAAAAATGTCGAAATTTACCAGCAACGAAACCCCATTTACAATTGACTTCCTATAGAGAGAAGAAAACAGTCGGATTAGAACGAACATTCGAGAATACCTATAATTATCTGTCGAACGCACGTTTTTGAATATTGCGGTGCGCTCGAATGCTAATGGATTCTCTCCGGAATGGCGCATGATCAATAATGGTGGTAGACAATCGAAATCTCAATTGCAAAATTCATTCGGTGGTTCAATCAAGGTTAAGAATATTCGAAACGCGGGCTTTGCTCTCCTATCTCCTGTTGAGCGAGGGGTGAATTATTCTGAATCGTCGTTGAGTTTTTCGACGAGACGAGACTCTACCTACCTACCACAAGTTACCGTTCGTCGGAGTGCCCACGTTTCCCGCGCGCGCGCGCGCCGTGTTCAATTTAACAGAGGGCAGCAGCGATACGCTTTCGTCGAGGCTTCTCCCCTCGTCTCGCTGTATTCCCACGTGCGTATAAATACACATCTATACGCATCGCGCGGAACGCGCATCAGCATATTAATTATCGTCGGATCCGTAACGTTCCCCGGCTACTTGTAATTCCAAAAAGGAAAGAGAATAGTTCGAATGGACTTTGCCGCGAGATTTCGAGGCAACGGGGACTCGAGCGATTTCAAACGTTGGAAATACATCGGTCGTGCGGCACGCTCGGCTCGATCCTATCGAGAATATTATCAATCGTAATGTCATTCGAAAGCCATCCTCCTGGATGTTCGATCCAGATTGATACAACCTTGACCTATCTGTCGCAATTCGACGTAAGGACGCGCGTTGCGCGTCGCCTCTTCCACCTACTTTGAATTCGATCTCACAACAAAGCGCCGCTCGAATATCGAAAGACGACATCTCGAATGACACAAGAACCGCGCGTGTGCGGCGGCGACGGCGGCGCGTACGATTTGGGAATCCGCAACCAGCGAACGGCGTCGCAATTACGATATATCCGGGACGCGACTGTCCACGTGAGGTGTGATTTGAAACTTCGAGGCGAGGTTTTTATCGCCGTGCCATTTTCTCTCCTCGGCTTCATCTTTATTCAAATCACACGTACAATCTACTCTCGACGCGCACTGCTGTCCGCCATGACAGTTCCTTCAGTGTTCAGATTCGAAAGAAGACGACGCCTCACGCGACGAGCGTATTTACGTGAAGAAATCAGTAGATAAGCGGCGATAATTTTAATCGCGATCGAAGCGGACGTGGATACTTATTCCGGCGATGAGATTATTCTCGCGTCCTTCTCTTCCGCAGACACGGATACAATATTCCTCGCGTTTCTTCTGCGCGGCTATTGCACACATCCGGTTCCATCGCGCAACGCGCGGAATAATAAAGAACCGAGATAAAACCGGCGAGTCGTAGATACACTGAAAAAAATCTTTAGTTTTAACAGCAATACATTTCTGGCTGAGACTTTCTAGCCATTCCCCCCTAAAAATATTTTTATTACAGTAATTCTATTAGTTGTATTTGAGATACAGCATTGCTATGTTAGCAGTCCAAGTATTGCTAACAGATATGTTTGATGCAGCAATATGGCATCTGATTACTTAATATACTAGAAAGGTTATCCTAAGCAGATGACGTATTCTTACCCCAACTGTATGATTATACGTAATATAGGTATATAGGTATAGTTAGCTGGACTATAAAACGTATGTTTACACCAACTGTAAACTTATGTGTAGTGTGACTGAACGGTATGGCTGGGTGGACTATACTGGATGCCTCGCGCAGTTCCACACAGTTGCAGGGACCCCTTCGGCCGGGCTTGGTCGGTATTCGAGCAATTTTTACCGGTAGAAGTGGCTCCAATACCGACCAAGCCCGGCCGAAAAGGTCCCTGCAACTGTGCGGTTCTGTGCCCGAGGCATACGAAATACCGGTAGAAGTCGAGTCGGTACCCCGATAGCAAATTAAATATTTATTTAAATATTTTTGCCGAGATATCTCAGTGTTGCATTATATAAAGGCCTGTTTTAGCTAAGACCACTTGAAGAGTCGGTGGCGCAATTGATAGAATGCGAGCATTCCCAGTCTCGAAGCATCTCATCTAAGGAACGCAGGTTCAAATCCCGGTGTGGGCCCCGCGACATTGCACTTTCTCGTCGCGGGATCACCCGAGCTCCACACACCTCCGGATTTCTAGCCAAACCTGGGGATGGTGCGTAAATGCATTTCCCCTTCTATAAAAAAAAAAAAAAAAAAAAAAATCGAATCCCGGAAGGGTTGGAAAAAAAAACCGACACCCCAGTAGGCGGGTTGGCAGGCGGCAGGATAGGCGTGCGCGCGCCCCCTTTTTGCAAAATCCTACTTTCAATTTAGCAATACGGTATAGCTGACACAGCTATACTGCTTGTCTAAACGAACCAAAATTCCCGCGCAATTTAGCAATACGGTATAGCTGACACAGCTATACTGCTTGTCTAGATGAACCAGAATTTCCGTGCAATTTAGTGATACGGTACAGCTTACGTAGGCATACTGCACGTCTAAATCAATCAGAATAAATAACTGGCTCAACAGTACAGCGCAGCTTGACACAAACATCACGATATTGTTACTTTAAACATATTAGCTTAGCCATACTCGGCTGGCTGTCTTAAGAAAACTTCTGGCTGTGGCCACGGTGGCTAGAAATTCTGGTTGGTTCAGCCAGAATTATTGCTCAATTCCCTGAAAATTTTTTTCAGTGTAGTTGCAAATGAAATTTGTCTGTAACGCGCGAATGATCAACGCGTCGACTGTTGGACACCAAAAGGGCGTGGAAAAACGATAATCGCGGTGAACGGGTGCGAGTAGAGCGACGATCTACATACCTACATACCTATGTAGGTACATACATAGATATACGCGCGGATAGATCCCAGGATAGAGAGACCCGCGATATCGTCAGAGGATGCATAAGAGGACGCGCGGGAGTCGCTGTCGTTGCTTCCCTGTCCCGTTACGCGAGCGTCGTTTATCGCTTTTTTTCTCGTAATTTTTCCTCTTCGCCCGCCGCATCCACGTCGATGCGATATGACATTAATTACCGCTCGTACGGGCGGACGGTAAAATCATTAAGCGTAATGACGGCCCCCGGCGTAGCGCGTCTGTCTAATTCGATCGTCTTGAAAATTCCAGGCGCGGCGAGGGGCCGCGTGTCCTCATCTCCGTCAGACCCCGAGTTGCAAAACGGTCTCCAGAAGCTCGCGCGGAAGGGGCGAGACGCGCATGAACGTTCGGCGAGTTCCCGCGACGACGACGCCATTTTGAACCGTCGCGCGACCTTATCTCGCACCCGGTTGGCACAAGTCGCGAGAATTTCTCAGGCGTTATGTAAAGATTATGTTATCGCGTCTCGGCGGGAGTATTGTAACGCGTTTTGCAACGCGCGTGTGGTTCGTCGCGCTGAATGTTAAGCTCGCCGTGCGCCGCCGCCGCCGCCGCCGCCGCCGCTACACCGCGTCGTGGCTTTTAGGCGGCTCTCACACCGCGCGCGAACCGATACGGAGCACGGACGAAGACGCGAGACTCGTAGAGAAGGGGAGAAAATACGATCGCGGGGCGCGGGACTCGCTCTTCGACACCGCTCTGAAAGCGGACGAAAATAACGTTCCCACCCGCTACACGCGTCGCGGTAGACATTCGTCGTTCCGCCTCGTCGAGGCGCGCGTGCACCTTTTCGGGTCGCGATCGGCGGCGACTTTGCGCTTCCAGGGCTGGAAATGGTCTACGACCTCTAAAATAGGGGAAAAAAAGGGTGACTCCCCCCACGAGCGCAAAAAGGTCACAAAGAGTGTGAGAAAAGTAACGTTTATTTAATATTTATAAGGAAATTAGTTTTGTATTTTTAAACTTAACTAATGTTCAAGAGGAACACAATTTTCGATCACCTAAATTGTAGGTACCTATAGGTACCTACGCGTTCGGCGAAAGTTATATTTTTAACAGGAAACATAAAGCGTTTGGTCGCCAAACGCGGAGCCGCTCAACGAAAATTTCCGAAAGGACCGACGCGACGGATCGTTTCGTCGACTTCCGGCGGGCGAGGGCGAGGGCGCGGGCGCGGGCGGCGCGTCCGCTGATGAAGAGGAGCCCGCGAAGAGGAGCGTGACCAAACCGCGCGGCGACTCGAACTCATTCCGGGGCGATTCCGAAAGGAGATAGTCGTGAAAGTTTGTCACCGAGCTTCTACGCGAGGCGCGGCGGCGTAGAAAGTTTTTTTTCCCTGGAGTGTAAACCGGTACGGAGCTCGCGCGCGTACGGCCGCTCGCCGTGAGCTCGCGCGCGAATGAGAAGGAAAACGTTGCGAGTTCCGCGCGTAATACCGGCTTGATATTCCGCGCAACGAAACGACCGATTACGAAACGGCGTTGCGAGACACCCGGTAATTCGATAATGACGCGTAGGTATGCATCGGCCAACGGAGAGGGAAATTGACGCGGTTGGTCGAGGATCCGCGAGGGGATTCGGAGATCCTCCGAATTTCGTCGTCACTCGTAAACGCGGTGAGCGAATGATTAAAAAATAATAATTCGCGCGTCGAATAAGTCATCTGGAAACGAAAATCAATAACGCCATTTCGACGATGACTCCGACGAACTCGAAAGCCGGCGGCACCGAAAATTCGCTCGCGAGAAGGGACGCGGTAATTCGAGGATAACGATACGTTCCTCTCGCGACGTCGACCGCAGGAGAGTTCCCGCTTCCAGGAAGAGCCTCAACGCCGCGGACGTCGCACGAGTGACGGCGGCGGCGGCGGCGGCGACGACCGAGAGTCGAGGAGCGCAACACCATCTCGTTAATTGTTGACGTTCCGAAGTGGAAATAAGTGGTTACCGACACCGGTTGGAGCACGGGCCAAAATTCTTGGCAGCGATCCAAGCTCTGGACGCAGAGAACTGACATTTTTCCCCGGGCCATTAACGACGTCGAGTGAGAATCGAGCGCGCGTGGTGTTATTATTCGTCATTCCCGCGCATTCGTTCCGCGGTGCGCGCGCGGTATCGGAGAGCGCGCGGACAACCGGGCGGAATCGAACGATCTTATTCGCTTTCCTGTACGAGCGTTGCCGTATATCTACATGGAAAAAAATCATTTTGCAGTTTTAACAAAACTAGGTTTTGCTGAGAATTTCTCGCTATCATGGCAAAAATAGTATCAGCTGTAGCAGCAAAAGATACATCTGATAATGAGATAAAAATATTTGCGGAACAAATTTCATCGCGATTGTACACAGTTACATTTGCCATTATCGAACATATTTTTTGCCGCCACGGATAATATTTCTATCACGATAACTAAAAGTTCCCAGCAAAACCTAATTTTGCAAAGACTACAAAATCATTTTTTTTTCCGTGTAAGTACGCGCGTTCAGCCTGCACGTTCATCTGATTTGGTTCGTCATGCATAAATAAATATACTCTAGCCGTCCCTTTCAATACACGCCAGCGTAGCGGGTTGCATATCGGTATCCGCCTGGCGCCGGACACAGGCGCATGGCCCCTGCAGCGGATCGGAGGCGTCAACCGATATGCAACCCGCTACGCTGGCGTTTATTGAAAGGGACAGATAGTATGTATACATCTGTCTCAGCGTGCGCGTGAATGTAGGGTAGATCGAGGCGAATTGGATCATCATAGAACCTTATTTCTTAGATCGTGTTGAAAACGACCATTTCGATCGTTCGAGTATTACCTACTTTGTTCCTCTCCAATGAAGTAATACGAACAATCGAAATGCTCATTTTCACCACGATCTGACAAATATAGATCTGTGATCCTATTCGCCTCGATCTACCTTAACCAGGCGTCAGATCGGAAGATCAAGATCGCGCCAAAAAGGAAAACCTTCCAAATCGCTCTCGCCCTATTTTCCTATTACAACGCTTTTCACGGAAGATCAAACGGGGTCTCGAGGACCCCAGAAGACCGGAGCGGAGGCTATACATTGGAGGCGAGGCCGAAATCGCTACGGCGTAACCGACACAGCTCGCATACTGATCGCTGTACCACAGAGAGAGAGAGAGAGAGAGAGAGGGGGGGGGGAGCGAGAGAGACACACACCTGCAACTCTTACGTTCGCGCGGAACCGACGGCTCGTGACCGTTCTCCAAAAGGTACCAAGCCGAGTAGAGGTCGCGCGTTCCTCGTTCAATGTCCCTGCCGAGTAACCTTCGGCCATTTCGTTTCCCTGTTCCGCGTTCTAAAAATATTTACGCGTGGCGACTCTGCCCCGATAGCCATCGCCGAGGCTTCGTTTCTTTCTCTCCACATTCATATGTAGGTATCGCGGTATCGCCGTCTCCCTTTTTACTCTCCTCGCAGACGCCGGCCGGATTAAGAGGCACCGTCGATATACTATACGCGCGGGGTCTCCGATTCGAATTAACGCCGATCCGGTAGGTGCATCCTCTCGACTGCGGGTGAATGACGTATTCGTAGAAGAGAACAAAAATCATGATCGTCTCTTTTGCTCGAAACTTCGACATGTCCTTGTGTACGCGGTATATTCGCTCAACTCGCGTCGTTCTTCCCGTACTTAACCAAATTATTACGAGACGCGTTTACGCGTGAATATGGAAAAAAAAAAAACAGGTCGATGCTACTGAAGCTCTCCTCGCGAACGGGAGCTAAATTATCACCGCGCGCACGTTACCGACAATTGCCAACGAACGGTAGCGTATACGCACGCGAGAAATCTCCCCGGTGAGGAACACGTTCGGATAATAGAAGCGCGAGTGTTCGAGCACGAACTCACGTATAGTCAGAGTCGCGCGCGTGCGCTAGGTTCGACGCCATAAAATTCCCCATCGTATAGGTAATCCGCAAAGACGCGGAGCCATGTCCGTTTGCCCACGCAGAGGCTCGAGTGACTTTTTCTACCGTGACGTCAGGGCCGGTTCTGGTTTCGCCCGTACGCGTGTTCTGGAGTTAATGCCTCCACGCGACACAAATACTTATATTTTTTGGACATACGTCCAGGCTGACGTGAGGAGGGAAAAAAAAATTACTCCCGCCTTCTTTCATTTTTGCAACGACTCCGAACGGCGAGTCATTCCGCGCGATTCGCATAAACACGCGTCTACGGGTACACCGGATCGAGGATCGATTCAACAATCGAAGCGAGAGCCCCGTAGCAGGAAGTCGACACGCAAGAACGATCCCTGCGCGGATCGCTCGCGCAGCCCGTTACGGTGCTAGACTCTCGGAACTATGCACCGGCACCGGGGAGCGCCTTGCGCGAGTGGTGAACGCTTTTCGCGCAGCATACGTACAGGCGCGCGCTTCGAGATTCATTGAAAGTTACGCCGCGAGTAGTCAAGTATACCCACTTTCAATTGTAACGGCAGAAATCCCGCGGGACTTTCCATTTCGATCGGGCGTTTATATTGTTGTTCGCGCGCGCGCCGAGAGTAACCCGCTGCTCTCGCGTTGCTTATTCGGCCGGGCAGGGCTTCGCTCGCGCGTCGCGTCGTACACGAGAGCGTAGTCCACTTTCGATTATTCTTGCTTTCGTTCCGATCGGGAAACGGGTCGGTCGTTGAGGCGCGGAAGAAAAACAGGTTGGAGGGGAGAGAGAGGGAACGAGTGGTTCTCGGCGGGCGCGACTCGTTTTGCAGCGAGCACACACAGCGTTGCTCGATCTTTGCGATAAAACGAACGATACGGTTTTTCGAATAATCGAAAATTCGGAAATTCGAATTTATTTCGAGATTTTCGGAGAGGAGGATTCTTCTCAGAAGCACCGCGACGCGCAACTTTCGATCGTCCCAACGCGAGAACGTTTCGCGGGTTACTTTCAATTACAACGGAAACCGTGAACTTTCCATTTCGTCGGAGCGGCGATGCTTTCTCCACGATCGGCGAGAGACCGGGGCGCGCGCGTTTATCGTAGCCAGTTGCGACGACGTGGAAGTTCGTCGGGACGGCTTTCTTATCGGTTCGCTACTCGTTTATTCTTCGCTCGCGATTCGACGACGCGTGTGCGCGCGCGGCGAGCGGCTGAATTCGAAGGGGATCGATTTCCGCCGCCATCGCGCGATCCCCGCCGATGAGATCCCACGGCTTTGCGAATGTTGCGCACAACCGTGTGTACAGTACGCGTACGTATGCGCGAGCGGAACCCAAGAGGCCATGTTTACGCGCTGCGTCACGCGAACGTCGAGGTTACGAGCAATATATCTATGTATACGAGAGTTGTGTAAATATGTAGGTACCTACTTACACAGGTACATGTGTATATGCGTTTATCCGGTGACTTGTCCAATGTTTCGACATGACGCGATATACTTACGAGGAAAAAATGCCGCGTTCGTAGCGAGATCGCGTAAAATTTTCGCAATTTTTCCGAGTCGAAATAGGAACCGATACACTGCGACTCTCGCGTAGGTGTTCGGCCGGTTATCGTTTCAAGCGGTATCGATAACGATCGACCGGTCGAACGAGATTTGCCCGATTCTCTTCCACCGTTGGACACAGCGCCGTATAAGTAATAGATCCAACACGCGAGCGCAATCGTTTCCCCCGACCCGACGCCGACGCCTCGAGGCGCGATCTACGAGCCGAGCCGAGCCGACCCGGCGGATTTTCGTGGCCAGGGCCTTCGAGCGGGCTCCGCATTCGATCCGGCTCGGTTGCTCAATGTTTTTGTCGCTCGGACGCCTCGCTCGGACTTTCGCTTTCGAAAACCCACTCGTCTGTCATCGTCGACTTTCTTCCTCCGTCATCGGTCGGGCTATTTTTAACGATTAGCCGTCCGCTTAACAGACCGAGTTAGCTCGCGCGAGCAAAATGTCGATCGGGGTACCTCCACGTAAGTAGATACCTATGTACTCGGGGACCACCGATACCGGAGGGAGATCGGTGGAAGAGGAGAGAGCGCAATGCCGTGCGCCGCGTCTCAGTCAAAGGCAAGTGAAAAGGTCTAGTTGATTGCGAATCTGATGGAAGAATTTAATTCAGATGAATAAGAATTTTAGTCATAGGTACCTACTGAACAAAAGTCTATTTAAATTCGATTGATGTTCTACTAGGTTCGTTATTACTCGCTCGATTAAAAAGATATGCAAAACATTCATCAAATTCTGTTCGATGAGAATAAATTCCTATTTATATCTCAAATAAATGTTTCCATCAATTTCGTATTCACAACTAGACCATTTCCCTCTCACAGTAGTGTAGTATAGGATACGCACGTCCGACTGAACGGCCGGAATACGAGCGTGTGACTACGTATGTATGTATTTGCATCTACGCTTCGCACCTTCGATCGCCACCGGCGAATGCTCTTCGTGGGTAATCGCGTGGCGGGACCTGCGCGCGATTCCGATACTCGGAAAAGAGAAAAGCGATGCGCACCAGCGTGCGCGCGGTACATTGTATACGAATGTCTGGCTAAGCAGACACGGCGAGAAGTATTACGCCGTCGAGCGGCCGAGATAAAAAACACTAACTGTGCGAATGAGCGCAGGCGATAATCTCTCGGTCGGGACGGCGATGAAGTTGCGAAGAGCCAATAAAGTTGTCCCCTAACGATATTCATGGGGAACGAGGGAGAGAGGGAGGGAGTGAGGAAGAAGTAGTCGATCTCAAGGAGATCGCCGCGTTGAGCCACAAATTGGGCTGCAGATATTACGAAGAGGGAAGGGTGAAGAGCGCTGAGGCGATACGAACTGGCGAAGCAATGGTGAGAGATGAGACCTCTGGCGCGAACGAATCGAATTTGAAAAATAATCAGTTGGATCTACTAAAAAAATTACTTGCGGGGTTGCAAGTAATTATCAATTTATACGAGTGTCATCTTTTTTCATATTAACTTGACATTTCTTCCTTGCTATCGCACACTATTCCACATGGCGTTGTAAGGAAGAGATATCTAATTGATTAATTAAAAAATGTCATTGATATAAATAAATAATTACTCGCGAGCCCGCAAATCATTTTCATTAGATCCAACTAATTCTTCCTCTCTGTATATGATTTTAGTTTCTTCGAGGCAGCGACGCGTCGTACCTATACTTCTCGGACGAAAATTCGCCTCAAACGCTCGATAGAGCGGCCACAGTACAGAGATTGCGCGGTTTTCCTCCAGGAAATTCCGTGACGATGCGCCGCGTTCATACATATAGGTACCTACATAAGTATACGACGAATTACGCGAATAGGTATGCACGCAGAAACGCGGATTTATGTGTGTGTACCCGTGTAAAGAGATCGTAAACCACGATATCAATTAAGTACAGCTAATTTTAGAAATGGAGAAAAATACGAAACGCGTTTATTCCTTCAAATATTTCGACTCGCGGGTCTCTCTGCTCACTTGCCCTCTCTCCGTGACCATCCCGTACATATTTTGCCGCGTATACACGCGTTAGAAAATACGCCCACGATGCGATAAACCGCGTGTGTGTACAGAAATGCGTATACTCTCGTAAAAATAAAATCTTATCGCGCGAGTACGTAGCGCGACGTACATAGGAGTCGGCGGGGGAAGGGGGTAAAATATGGCGCGACCGGCTTCAGGATTTTGAACCCTATCCCGTATTGACCGCGACGGCGCGGGCGAGGCAGTCTTATCGGGAAATGACTTTTATCAAACATATCGCGGCGTGGCTCGGCGTTGTTCCTGGCGTCGAACGCGCGTTGCAACGTAGACGCGCGGTGTTAACAGCACGCAACGCTCGTCTCGAATTTTTCGAGGGTCTCCGGAGCAAAAAATGTTTGGTTTAGTCGCAATTTTTGTTTCCTCGGGTCGGATGAAATCATTTGTGAAAACACGCTTGCGTAACCGATCGCCCGCAATATTTCCGTAGGGAGAAGGTTTTCATAATATAACGCGGAGCCGATGTAAAATAAACTATGATTTTACGATCGGAATTATAGCGGAACTCGTTTTCGCGCGAATCGCATCGACCCGCGCCCGCAACGCGCCTGGCAAAAATATCTTTCAACGATAACACACACATCACGATTATGCTCGCGATAGTTCCCTTTTTTTCCCCCGTGCAGCCGATTCGCTGCCACAATTCGCTGCGAATGCTTATTTTCGTAACCTCCCGCGGGACGATAAGATAGGGAAGCGTGACTGTTGAGAGTGAAGAGAAAAAGTGTACATGCATTTTTTGACACCAATACGATGACAGCTCTTGAAACGATTCGAAATATCAGACCGAGGGTCGCGTGATTCTCCTTGCTGATTAATTCATCCGCTCATTTATTGCGGTGGAAAAATGTGTTAGGATATTGTACAATCAGTTCTCTGATTAAAATGTCAATGAGATTTGAATTATGTATTTCATTTATTTCATCTCCCTTCGAATTCTACGACGAGAATCATCGAGATACGTTTGAATTCTACAAGAAAACATCCAATCCACGACGTAATCGAATGTCACGGTGCTTTTTCCTCGAATGGGTAAATTTAGTTGGACAGAAAAGTTCGAAAGAAAGAAAACGTTCGAATTTCTTCATCGCACCAGCTGCGGGCTCCATCCTACCTACGGCACTGCGCATGCGCCGGCAGCCATTAACCGCAGTCGCAGTTGATGCGCGCGGTGAGGAAATACATAATATGTATCCGGTTCGCGTTCGATTGCCGCGAGGCCGAATTTGACGCGCGAAGGTTTACCTCTGTCGACGGATTATCGCGTACTCAAAATCATCCGTGTCGCGTGAGAATTGATCGAAGCCTATGCAGAAGGAGTCAACGGGTTGAGTCACGCGCGGTATCACGCGTAAACACGGTAAGCATAATATGACGCGAGGTACATCGACGCCCGTGCATTGCCGGCATGAGTAGCGCGCGATGGGTTCTTTTCCGAGCGCACCCTAACCCAACGTAATCATGAATTATCCGCGGAAATACAACGAGCAGGACTCGAATGCAACTATGCGCATTCTATTTATCCAACTATCCGCGAGGTTAGGTCAGGGATGGTAATTCGATCGATCGATATTGCCGCCAGCATCATCGCGGCGGTGCGACCGAGGAATAGCAAACGCTCCTGTAAATCGTTCCGCGTCCGTGCGAAGGATACAGCGCACGTCTGTCTGCGTTTCGTCAACGCGAACACGGCGCGCAATCTAACCTCCCGTATCGATAAAGGATCGATCAAGCCGAGTCGGCGGAGCGGGCACGCAAAATTCGACGGTAAAAAGGCGCGCGGCTCGTCGCGCGTCCCGTCTCTCGTCGAATAGTTTCGTCGAGTCGCCGCCGCGGGTCGTTCGTCGTCGCGTTTCAAGGTAAAGCAATCTCGGCCGGCCGGTGAGTCGCGTTTCGAAAAACGTCGCAACTGCGTCGGGGCGAGGCATCCCATGTATGCGAAGGTTAAGATGTACGCGTTTCATTATCGAGGAAACGGGTTGAAAGAGACGCGTCGTCCTTCTTTCGTGCGGTTTCGCCGTTGCGTGTGGATACCCCGGGGGGCGAGCGTATCGTTCGCTTCTGTGTATAGGTACCTATTCGTTGGACGCTCACGCGCGGCGGCCGATCATGTTTCGCGAACGGGGAGAAGGTTTCCCGCGGAAAATTCAGCGGTCCCTCGATCGCGCCGGTAAATTCGCACCGTTTTATACCGCCGCTCGCATACGTATGCACAGCATGTAGAAAGTTCGATCCTCTGTCTCTCGGTCCTTCTCTCTCTCTCTCTCTCTCTCTCTCTCTCTCTCTCTCTCTCTCTCTCTCTCTCTCTCTCTCTCTCTCTCGCTGCATCTCGTCTCATCTCTCGTCGCTCTCGCTCGCACCGCGTGCGTGCCAGCCGCGACCCCGTCTCTCTCGCTCGCTCGCCACGAGATAGAGTCCGTCCACCGTAACCTTGCGCCGAGGAGAGTCAAGTGTTGCCAACCGACTGCCGTGCCGCAGCCTTTTCACCCCGGTCGCTTGACTTCGTTCGCATATATCGGTTCTATTCTACGTATCGTCGAGAGGAGAGTAGTGATGACAATGACGAGAAAAATGCCCGAGCGTGTATAATCAGAACGGTGAGAAATTGTAGCGATAAAGTAAAGCGAAGACGATATTGGCTCTTTCGGCTGGGAAGTAATGGTCGTTATCGGGGCGACGTGTACACTTTCGTCGCAATTATCTCGTTACCGGTGCATTTTTTATTGAACTCGACACGATGCCTTTATGAAGATCGCGTTGCGCGATCTGTGAAAAAGCTCTCTACAGTAGTTGTCGAAAATAGAATCCCAGTCGAATTGGAATCCAATAGGTACATGTGTGAGACGTTGTACCTATCAGAGTTGGTTTTCCAAGATTCTCTCACGCAATCGTTATCTTTCCCAGATCGTCGGACTCTCTACTCCCGCATAGCCGCGAAATCCCCGCGTGGAGATTCGCGCTACTCATCGTGAGTGAGTGTCGGAAAGTGTTCCAGCATCCCCGTCGAGCTTCGCGATTCGGAAAATCGAAGAGGCGATGAAACAACCAGCGAGGAAGGAACCGGAGGAGGTGAGTCAAATGTTGGCGAGTGCACGGCGACGGGACGTCTTTAAGACCAAGGAGGGACTTATATAAGAAAGCAAGATGGCAACCGGTTGTCCCTGAGCCACGACCGGCGTTTATTTGCGCATTTTTATCTATTTTTCGAGCCCGCCAAAAAACTCCGCGCAGCCAGTTTGCTCCTTGGCGCATATAGGACTCTCGTTCGCCCATGAGAAACGCTCCCTTCGGAAGCGAATATCTTTCCGGCGAGAGCGTCGTTCGCGCAACCCCTCGCGGGTATTTTCGTTGGCGTTGGGCTCGATGCGAGTCGATCGCTCTTTGTGCGGACGAGAGAGAGAGATGCCTCAATTTTATTTCACCTGGAATTCCGGCTAGATCGAATCGTAACTTTCGATTACTTTCTAAAACTCGACTGTAAATGGGATCCACGACCGTCACACAATGGATATCGATGAATAGCTGCTCCAATTCTCGTTGAACCCTCGCAAGGTTGTACCTTCCGTACGGACAGGTCCGAAGGGCCGCGACACACGGAGCGAAATGTTATTTCCGTTCAAATAAAAAACGAACGTCGGCCGTCCACGTGATATAATATCGAAGCGAGGTATTTTTTCTCTCTCGTCTTCGACCAGGGAGTAATAGCGATGAGCCGTTTGCTCTTCTTGTTTGTTCACATGTGACTCCGCTCGCGCGAATACGCGATATGTTTGACGTGTCATCATCGCCAGGCCGGCGAGAAAAAAAAAAAGTACCTATATACGGCCCCGGAATGAGTCGATGTACCGCGTGCGCGATATGCGTGATCCGTGCGACGGCCGGGTGAATTTCGTTCGAGAAGCATTGCGTTTCTAACGCGCGCGCGCGCTTGTCGCTGAAATTCTTTCCCACTAGAGCTTGGCCCTGTTTTACGAGCATCCCTCCCCATTATTTCGTCGCATCCGATGAAGAATTCCCCGCGCGTATATCGTGGACTTTACCCGAGAACTCGTCTCCTCGCTGTGCGTACGAATTATACGCGCAACGCGTCGGATGAACGACGCGACTCCTACCTATATGTACTTATGTTACGGGGGAAAAAAACAGCGACAAATTTTTAACGGGATGAGCGGCCACACGCATCAATTCCGTCCGAAGCCTATCCGCCGCCGGTATATTTTCGGTACGAGATACCGACGGTAAATGTGCTTCTGTGTGCCCCGTGTTTACGATAGCATCCGACGATAGCACGACTCTAATTACGAAGAAGAGATTCGTCACCGGCTCGCCGTATAGTATGCACCGCGGCGACTTCCGGTTTGCTCTCGATCAGTTGTTTGCTATATTATGTAGCCGAATTTATGGCGAATTTATGTCGTTGGAGCATTAATCGAATCAATCTCCTTCCGCTCTTCCTGGAGTTAAGTGTGTTGGCAGTCTCGAGGATACACTTCGATTTAAATTTCCGAAAATCACGAAAAATCCTTCGTTCATGAATTCCCGTCTCAAATCACAAATTTACGAACGAAACGCGTTAAATGGAAGCCCACACTTGCGACGATGCCGATTCCACTCCACGCGCAGACCGCACTTACCGACGCTAAGTATCGACAATTCGTGAAGTACGCTTCTGCGTACCTCGCGCTAATCGAATTCAATTTATCTGGGTAAACGGTGGACGACGCAACGCGCCTACCGATCAATCGTTCGAAAAGTTTCCTCGGAGCGAAGGGGATCAACGTGGGCCGCGCGACCACATGCGCGTAAATACAATCGTATCTGCACCTATGAATCATTTTTCTTTATGCCGCGCTCTTTCTCTCGACGCGTAGCGCGCACGCATGGCTTCGCTGGCGCGGGACAAAGACGTACGTTGAGTCCAATTTTCGCGCGCTTCGGCTTCGCGGTATGTTTTAATCGCGCGGACACCTATAACCGAGTAACCAAGTAACCACGGTGATTCCAGAAAGTCAAGACAGCCCGTCTCTTGCGCGGAGAAAAGAGAGAGAGAGAGAGAGGCGGGAGGAGGAAGCATGCACCGCGACTCGCGAAGCACCGTTCAAAATCGAAAATTGAAGGAAGCTTCGCGCGGCTAGGCAAATAGGCACTCGCGGAAATATCGCAGCGTTGCCAAATCGCTTTACGCTATCCGCTCGCGGGGCTAATTATAGGTTGTGAATGAGGCTTAAGGTCCTGGCAAGCAGCACGGGTTTCCACGCTTTTCTTGGCCACGGCGAATTCGAATGTGCGTGGAGAGAGGTCAATGTCCTCTCTTACACACGCACTCTCTCTCTCTCTCTCTCTCTCTCTCAATTTATCTCGCCGATTCTAATTCCTGTCGTCCTTGTCTATTTCCACGTGCTTCTCCACATTATCTCGAATGAAGGCGGAAAAGATTTCTCTCTGGGGAATACAAATATCATCGACTTTTATCGCCTCGTGTCTGCGCGTGGGTAGAACGGTTCCGTGGATTTTTTACATTTCACACTAAATAAAATTCTCTCGAAATTCCAATGAAATTTCCCAATCGGGTAAAAAGGAGAAAGCTACGTCTACGAAATCGAAAAAAAGAATGCACTCGCGCGATTTTTCCCCCACGAGTGACGTCATCAGCTTCGTTTCGAGAAAACAACGCCGCTGAGAATTCTTTCGGCGCTGGATCGTCAAGAGAGTGCCACGCTTTAACGGCTCTCCGTTAAAAAATACCATCCGCTCTTCGTTTTTCCCGTCGAATGACGTCACTCCCGATTCCGCCGACGATCGCGAATCGCCCCGCTTATCTCGGACGCTGATCCTGATCGAACCGAAGAGGCGAGGCGGGTCGACTTTTTTCTTTCACTGCCTTCCTTTTACGGAACTTCGCTGAAACGTCGCATAAAAATGCAAAACGAGAAACGCGTCGAGGGATAAACCGGTCGCTCGATTCGGCTTCCAATCTTATCCGACAATGAAAAGTCAGCGGGCTTAATCCGGTGACGTATGTCGCATGACTTCGGGCAGGTGACGTCATTGGTTACGTCAAACGCTGACATGGTTCTACACACTTACGGGTTTTCTCCTCCTCGTCGATTCTTAATGAATCACGACGTCACGACAGCTACGCAGGAAGCCATCGAATAGTCGTCCTTGTGATGTAATAGCGCCGGCTTTCATTGAGCGAAAAAAAAAAAAAAAAAACAATAAGGCGTACCTCGATGCGTCGCACACCTCCCTCTGTCCGTGTCATCGGTGTCCGACGTGTTCTCAAAAATTCCGTGTAGCAAAATATAACCGCGATGAAATTAACGTCGATGGCGCGATAAGTAATTTATACCTATATACGGATTCGCACCTGTGCGCGTTAACGTCGCCCGATTAAAATGAAAATATTTTTGCCACCGAACGACTACGGAACACGCGTGTTTTGGAAAAAAATATTGTCAAATTAACGATTGAAACGTCCTTCATATAACACGCGAGCACGGACTTACCGTGAGGTCGGTACCTACTTATACTTGCTTCTCTTCAACCTCGGACGAACGTATCCGCGAACGCACGTTCGAATTGCCGATTTCCAAGACCTACAACGGGAATGACTGGCGGCTTCTCGGATATCGCGAGCCGATTTGCATCGATCGAGATCCAGGTACCTACATGTGCCTATCGCGCCCGACCTCCCGCGGAAGGAAGGGAGCCCTGAATCAGAATTTCCGAGAATACCTCGCGCGAGTGCGTCGTGAATCACTTCTGCTCCAAGATCACCTCGCGGTCGATCGACTCACGGGATATAAAAAATTGGTCGAACCTTCAGTACCTACTTGGAGCGTTCGTAAACAGCTTCCAACGAACTTCTCCATCCAAGTTTCCGCCAAATCGCGGCTCCCGCGTCCGTCGAATATCGAAGTGAAAGTGTCCGCGGTGTGGCGCCTCTACTCGCGTGAAATTTGCGAGGAAAGTGCCGAGGACGCGATTGTAGTAGGAGGCGGAGGTGAGGAGGACAGGACGACCGGGGGAAAGCGGGTCGGTCGTCGGAAATAAATGAATGCGACAACAGGCGTTTTATTTTGTAATAATAAAATGTATTAAATAGGTTGCGTATTGTTGGCAATACTTATCAAACTACATCTTTCGTGGTACATAAGACTTGTGTGTTTCGATAATGAACCAAAAAACCGTCGGGAAGGGTCGTCGCACCGCGGAGAGTCAGTCGTCGTTCATTCAGCTCTCGCTCTCTCCTCTTCGTCGTGATCGCGCGCCCAGAGGGAAGCGCGCGGGAAAGGCGCATTACGCCACCTTTCCCGACGCCACGTCCGCCGGGCCGTCACAAAACACGAGAGCCATCGCCTCGACCGTCCGCCGTCGACTCCCTTCCCGACGCGCGTTTTCTTTCCCCTTCCGCTCGCATTTTCTCTCTAATAACGAAAACCTACTTTTTTCTGTTTATCACTTTTGTGGTCCCATTGTGCGGCGCGAGTATCGCGGTCTTCACGCAGGAGTCGTTCGAACCCACGAAATCTCGGCGGCGGCGACCACGTCGACGACGACGACGAGCGTCGAAAGCTCCCGCTTTCTATACGGCGGGGACTCCGAAGTCATTACTTTCTTTTTTCTCCGCGCCGCTCCTCCGCCTTCCTCTCGCCGTCCCACTCCGGCGGAGGAGCGCGACTCCGAAGCGCGGGCGAGGAAACGAAAATTCCCCTCGAAACGAAAAGCGCTTTCGAGTGCGAAAGGGGGAGGAGAGTAACCGAAAAGATGCAAATCCAAAATAATGCAGAGAAAAAAAACAGAATCATTTCGAACCGATATTTCGGGAGCTTCGGAGCGCCTCGGGACGCGTGAAAGTCGGGCGCCGTTTGTTTTTCTTTCTCTTCAGGTTCGAACGACTTCCGCCGGGCCCGTCGCTTGGCTCCCATCGCGTAGTAGATACCTACGTATTTGGAAGGTGTGCGAAGCGCGCGCGTTTCGCTCGATAGCTTTTTCACGTTCGTTTTCACTCTCTCCATGTCTATCTCTCTCGTTTACACGCCGAACCGTCGTATACCGTCGTCGTCGTCATATAATAGTCGCCCGTTAGAGCGGACTCGCGTAATTGACTATCACAAGGAAAATTAAGTATACGTATATTTCGCTTTTCTTCTTTTTCGGGAATACGATCCTCGCGGCGCGAACGCCGAATAAAGTACGTACGAACGCGTAATCGCGTGTGCACGTACGAGAAGCCGGTATCGACGGCACCGACGAAGAGATGAGAGAAAAGGAGAACGAGTGTTGCGCGCGAATAAGACCAAGAGGAACCTTAAAGAAATCGGGTATACATCGGCGGAATTGAAACTGAACGGAAGAATCTGTAACTCCTACTTTTTCGAAGTCGAACGAAAACTGCTATTTTACGAATCGGAAATAAAGGAGGGATAAACGCGTCCCCACTCGTCGGACCAAAATGGAAAATCACGAGGAATTCTTTACACGTACGAGGGGAGCCGAGTCCGTCTGTGTTATGAGAGCCAAGAGACGAGTTCGACCTGCACGCACATTCGTTTATATCCGTGTTTTTTTTATATATCTGAGAAGAACGCATGTATAAAATATTGTATAAATATATAAATACGATTGAAAAAATAAATATATTAAATTAAAAAAGACGTACACATAAAGTATATTATTTTATTATTAATTATAAGTGGTCAAGTCTATAACAGGCGCGAGCTCGCGTGCGCGCCCGCGAAGTCCCCTCGAACGCCCCCCCCCCCCCGCCCCCCCAATCACGAAGAGAGTCGCGCGAGAGGTCCTCGAAGAGATCGATTGCGTCCCTGCGAATTACGGAAAGGGCGACTGAAAGAAAAACCGAAGAAGTGCGAAGCGAGGATATAGAACAAAAAATCGAAGGGACCGCCGGTGACTTTCGGGAGCGCGGACGCACGGCGGAGAGAACCGAACGTTTCGAGAGGTTGGAGAAATCACGACGTCGAAGGGTCGCGACTCCGAAGAACGGAAGAATCAATTTAAACGCAACGCGACGGTGGTGACGATACGAAAAAAAAATCACAACTGTTCCATACACAAAAACGAGCGAATGACCCCGTTTTGAAGTACCGCTGCACCGGCCACCACCTCTGCGTGTTCCTCGGCATTTCGAAGACTGCTTTCCCGCGATTGAAAGGAAAAAAGTCCAGGACCTCGACTTAAATGCGCATAAAAAAATGGAAAGTCCACCGGTTAAAAGTGAAAATGGAACCAAAAGCGAATGGGGGAAAAAATTAAGAAACCGCAGTTTTGTAAAACGCCCGCGGCGCCGTCAGGAGAGGGCACCGCGTAGCGATGCATGCACGATAAAAAAAAGGGCTGAAATGTTGGACGTCCGTTAAAACGAGGCGCTGATCACGAGGAGGGACCGTTTTAAAACGAAATCCGTCTTCACTGAGAAACAAAAAGATTAAAAATTATTCTGTTAGAAGGATAATCTGAGTACGAAAGGTAAACTAGATCAAAAATTATTCCAAAGAAGGTTAAATTTTAAACCCTGGAAGGATAATTTTTGATTTATTTTACCTTTCGTACTCAGATTACCCTTCTAACCGGATAATTTTTAATCTTTTTTTTTCTCAGTGTTCATTTCGCTCCTCCGTTTACGATCTTTTTGGATTTTCAGTCGGGGATTGATTGGCTTAAAAAAAATAATATTCACCCTAGGGTCGCGATTGTCATCGGGAACACACGGGGGTAGCGGAACGGCGCTCGTATATACGCCGGCTGGGCGCGCGCCCATATAGTTTTAGCTATCCCCCACCTCTCTCTCTCTCTCTCTCTCTCTCTCTCTCTGTCTCTCTCTCTGCCCACGCTTTCCTTCGTGAATAATAATGAATAATAATAAACCTCGCCCACTCTTCTTCGCATAGTGTAGTTTCGATGCGCAAGAACGAACTTTCTCTCTCTCTCTCTCTTTCTCTCTCTCTCTTTCTCTCTCTCTCTTTCTCTCTCTCTCTCTCTCTCTCTCTCTATCACTATTTCTCTCTCATTCGGATCTTGTGCCAGACCCCAACGAGGTTTCTAATCGCGCGGCTCTCCGCACACGCGTGCAGCCACACGTACATATCTATATATCACTTAAAACACTGTGCTCGCTGTTTTTCATCTACTGCTTTTCTGTTTTTTATGAAGGAAACGAGCGAAATAATAATAATAATAATAATAATAATAATAATAATAATAAATCGGGGGATATAACGTACAAAATTAAATAATCGTTAAATAATATATAGAGATGATAACTTGATAATGCGATAATAGCGTGTAATAGTAGTAGTCTGGTTTGTCGACAGTTTCGTGCATACGCTGCCCTACGCGTACGCGCGTGGGCTACGCGCCCAGTGTAGTTAATTCGTTTTGTCGCGTCTCTTTTTTGCGGCAATCGCGAGACCAGATTCGTGCTTATACGGGGGCGGTAATGGTGTTTAATAGATTCAATAGTGGTGGTGGTAGTAATAGCGGTATAGCGATAGTAATAGCGGATAATAACACAGTACAACGTGTAGTAGAGCATTGGTAGAGTTCGCGGAAATATTATATATATATTTGTGTGAACTATATATATATATATATATATATATATATATATATATATATATATATATGTAAAAATCTCTGTATAAATGGTATTGATATTGATAATAGCGATCGACCGACCGCGCCTTATCTTTCCTTTCTGTCATTCCGTGGCGAGAAAACCGCTCGGTTGAAGACGAAAAGGGTGTGGGGGAAGTAGAAGAATAAGAAGAGGAAAAAACGAGTTATCCGGAGGCAATAAAGAAATCGCATGCCAAAACCAACGATTGCATGCTGCTAATTAACGCGGGGCAAACGCACACACTGCTCTGACCTAAGTGGCGGGTAGTTGGACTGATGTGAATATAATAATAATAATAATAATAATAATAATAAAATAATAATAATAGTTGTAATAATATTAATAATAATAAACTAAGTCTATAATAACATTTGCTTTTTTTTTTTCAAATATAAATTAAACGAAAACCTTTTTTTTCCTTTAAATGTAAGAAGTAGTATATACAAAATGTATTCGATTTTCAAAAACCACGTCATTTAGGCACTTTTTTCTTTCTTTTTTCCCTTCAACTTTCGCGGCGTTGGCTTCACGGGCGACGCGATGCAACAGCCAGAGGTTGCCAAGAATCACTCTCTCTCTCGTCATTTTTTCTCAGAGGATTCTTCATCGTCGCTGTCGCAAAAGTTTTTATCCCGTATTGTCCATTCGTGTGGTCCTCGTTAAATATCTCGTTGACACAGTGTTCGCAGTGCATAATCGTTTTATCCTCCAAGCTCGGTCAATCGCACTCGGATCACCTCGGCAACCCCGTCTACCGCACGCGCCCCCCGCCGCAACAGACTCCCCCCTTTCGTTCAATCGCTATATCTCACATGTTATAATAGAATATTTTTATAATAGTAAATATTTCTATTGCAATAGTTACATATCACATTTTTTTACGGGAAAGAACAATGTTACCTCGAAAATAATTGTTATTTCTTTCATCCTCAAAAAACAAAACCCCGCATCGCGCGTTTCTCTCTCTCTCTTTCTCTTTCGCTCGGACGAGTGAGTCTCGCGACAAGGAAAAACGCGAATCCCATCAGCGTGCGCGTTCGCGGCTGCAGCTTCGGGGGGCGAGAGAGGAACGCGTCTCCTCGCGCGCTCGAAAAATCCTCGGAAAGGGGGACTTTCGGAAATTTTGCGTCTGCCAAAATCTCGGAAAAAAGCCACTGTTCCCGCGCTCTTCCTCGCACGAATTCAGTCGAACGTATCGTAAGGGTTTTGCGAGACTGTCGTTCTCGGGGCCGCTTAATCTTTGCTCTCGGGTCGCTCGGACGAGCCTTTTCGACCTTAATCTCGCTACGTAGAAGCTTTGCACAATTTTCATTCGCTCGCACTTGCTCTCGACCTTCCTCCCTCTCAGGCATTTAGCAGGCAACCCTTTCGCTCGCGCATTCTCTCACTCTCAGGCACTCGGTATTTCTCATTCTCTCACTCTGCCCTTTCACTCTAGCGTTGGAAGACAATCGGAGTTGATCGTTACAACTCGCTTCGTATAATCTTTGATTTTAAATTTATAAACCTCTTTCTTTATCCCTCTCCACCGCGGATATCTACTCCCACAGCCCACCCCTCTGTCCATTCGTTCCTTCCGCGAGGACGGGACACGTAAAATCGTCATCGTATCGTCGAATGTCTGGAATATTGCATCGTCTCGCCTGCCCCGGGAGCCATTCTCTCCGGGTCCTCACGCTCTCGAAGGAGAGGGAGAGAGGCGTTGACCACGAGACGGAGAGAAGCGAACTGAGACCGAGAGAGAAAGAGAGAAATATACATCACGTACACACATGTATATCCGCTCGCGGAGATCCGAGAGAGAAGAGATCCCTCCCCTCTCGCGTCTCCCCCCGACGCCGAGCGGTTCGCGAGACGCCGAGAACGCGCCCGGACTCTCTCTCTCTCTCTCGCATTTTCCCTCGCCCCTCACAGTTTTAAATCTACGCGTAAAAACTCGATCGAAGTCGTCAAAGAGAAAAGCACGCGCCACCGCTCTTTTGAGGAAGAAGAAAAAAAAAGTAAAAGGAGAAAAACAACGGAAGAAGATTAAGACGATGGCGCGCGATCAACTGTCGCGAGAAAATTTGGGAAATCCGTCTACGTACGCGGCGCGGAAGAATAAGAAGAGGAGCGAGATAATAAGATGAGAGGAAAAAAAAACATCACTGTGTTTTGTTACGCGATAAAAGTAAAAAAAAACCTCGGCCTGCAGAGGTGGGTCAGCCGTCTCCACGTTGTCTGGTCCTCCCCCTCCCCCCCCCCCCCCTCTCTCTCTCTCTCTCTCTCTCTCTCTCTCTCTCTCTCTCTCTCTCTCTCTCTCTATTTCTCTCTCGGTTCCCTCGATTCGTCGAGGAAATCTTAGATTTTAAGATGTTCAAAGTCACCGAACGTGCTGCTGATCCTGTTGAAGACGGGCAGCCTCGACTCGCCGTTCGGCGACAGCGGGGACGGCGTCCTCGGCGCGAGATCCTCGGTGATCGGGCTGACGACGACGACGCCGACGCCGACGCCGACACCGACGCCGACGCCGCCCTGCGGGCTGGGGCTCGACCTGGTCAAGAGTCCAAAGTCCTGGCCGAAGCTGAACGGCGTCGTCGGCACGTTGGCGTCGTCGCTGAAGAAACTGGCGAGCGAATTGGTGGGGGATTGGCTGAGGCTGGAGCTCGGTGATACCGAGTCGGCCGTGCTGCCGAGGGAGAAGGTGGGGCTGAGATTGAGCGGCTTGGGCCTGGCACCGATGATCGCGGCGGTGCCCGTGTGATGGCTGTTGGCGGTGGTGGCCATGCTGAGCGAGTTCGTCCTCATCAGCGGAGGATTGTAGGCGGATGCCGCGGAGCCGAGGCTGAGCGAGTTCGTCCTGAGCAGCGGCGGCGTGCTCTGCGTCGGCGCGATTTGCTCGAGCAGGTTGACGTTAACGTTGACGCTCACACCGTTGCCGGCGGTGAGACTGGCGTTGCTGCTGCTGAGGATCGGGCTGAGTCCCATGATGTTCGGCTGCGTCGAGCCGAGCTGGGCGCTGACTTTTTGATTGTGAATCCTCGCCTCCTCGAAATTGTGAATGAAGTGGCAGCGCGGCCCGTACGGACAGAAGCCGATCGTGTGGAAGGTCCTGCACAGCTCGGTCTTGTACTTGGGATGGCGCGCCAGGTTTCTCAGCTCCGAGTAGCCGTGGGCGAACTGACACTTGTCGCCGTATTTGCACGCGCCGCTCTCCTCGAATGGCCGGCACAGCTCGGTCTTGTAGCGCGAGGTGGGCTCGCTCACGCTGCGATCCAACTTTCTGTGCTGCTCGATCAGGCTCACGAGGTGCGTGTAGCTGCGACGCAGGGGAGTGTGCGCGCCGGCGGGCTCCTTCGGCTTCGCCGGTACAGCGTTCTGTAACAATCGAGGGTGATCACCCGGGTTAGATGGTCGATCGGTCAGCGTAGAAGTCGCAATGTAACAATTATTTCGCAATCGGAGATCAGGAGTATCCCCTTTCTCCACTCTTCGTAATAGGCGGGCTGACGAACGACAAAAGCTGACCCTGATATCGAATCGATGCTACTACCTATACGTGTTGCTCCGCGAAAACGAGAATCGCCGCGTGCCCACATATCGCCCACCTACATGGTATATAGGTACCTATGTGTCTACTTTTTCAGGCACGCGCCACCGACCGACGAAGAGACAAAGGCGAAAAGGGACTCATTTGCGAGGGAACCGGGGAAATTCGAGAAACTGACCCCTCGGAAGACCTTCGGGATCGTCCCGATCAGAGAGCCGCTCCCTACTTTCGTCGAAACAATGGGCGGGCCACCCTCCTCTCCAGGAGCACCGTTACGCGTCACCTTCGCTGCAGGTATGCCATCCAACCAGTGAACGTCTCGATGTGTGAGTGCGCGCGCTTCTCTGTATACGCGTGTCCGCCTGTGCGTGAGACCGTACCTCGAGGGGCTGGGTAATCGCAAAAAGGGCCCGAAACCATAAAAATGGTTTACGGCTTCTACCTCGTTGAGAAATCGAGGAGCCCGCGATAGACCTTCGACTCGCAAGAGGCGCGGTGGATCCGCAAGGTTTTCACCCACGCAGCGCCGACGATGCGTCCAGGCGAAAGCGGCGGCGTCGTCTCGGAGAAAAATGTTGGATTAAATTCACGCTCGCGCGCGCGCGGGAAATCGCATGCGGTACACGGTCTCGCCTCGGGGCGAATCACTGGAATTTTCCAGAGTCCGACGTACCCCGAAACGCCTTGGGAGACGCGACTGCGTTGCTATAGAGCGCTTTGATTTTCTTCTTTTCCTTTTCAATTAATCCGAAATTGGGAAAAGGGAGCGATGGAAAAATAGTCGCGTCGATGCTCGCTGATCTTTGTCGATCCCGGATCGTAGCTGACGCGGGAGAGAAAATGTCGAAACGTTTTGACAATTTTAATTTTCACACTTTGACCGGCGGGGTCTTCCGTCGACGGTGACGGTGAGACGGTGACGTCAGCCGGACGAGACTTTCGAAATCGAAAGCACATCCTGTTTCTACCACCCATTTCCACGCTCAGTTCCGTAAATTTCCGATAGTTATCGACAAACTTCGGTGTACGACTGCGACTAGTCTACTTCAGACGATCGGGTTGATTCCAACCAATACGGATTCTATTATCCCCTATTCCATTCGCAAGTCCGCCAGATTTCATTCAACAAATCCGCCCCTCAAAATTGTCCACAATTTTTCAAACGACCTTTGTAAAAGAAGTCCAAATTTCTCCCTGGGGAATTGCCCGAACGCCGCGCGAGGGACGTCCCTTTCGTGGAGGAGAAATTGCCGAGGTCCGTCATCGGGCGAAAGTGTGCCGTACGTATTATTATAGTTGGTTGGAAAGAACGAGAAGTAAAAGTGTTTCGCGTCGCGATTCGTCACGCGCGCGTGTATCGCTTTCCTTCACATTCGCGTTACCGCATCTTCGCGATGCGTGGGAAAGAAAATGATTTTCTCGGAAGTTCGCTTCCTGCCAGAAGAGAGGAGAGGGAGAGTAGTCGCGCGATATAACGGAGAACGTATGTGCGACGGCTCGAGGAACTTCTCTCTCCGCTGCGGGTCGTGGCGAGGTGCGGTGCGCGACGGGGGTAAAAAAAAACGCGGCATTCGTATAGGAGGCATTAAGTATAGGAATGTGGAAGCGAGAGGCGAGGTCGATTAGCATCGCAATGCGCGAATGAGAGGAGCCGTGGCGACGAGACGAGCGAGGCGCCCCCTCGAGCGTATAGTAGCGCCGAGAGGAAAGCGAGAACGCGCGAGGCGGAAACACGCATTGGATGGGTGACGTATCGATCGACGGGAGAAGGCAATTGCGATAAACATCGGGAGAAAGTCGTCGATAAACGGCGGCCCGATGAGGAAAGACGAAGCGCTTCGTTACTTTCTTTCGGACGATAACGCAACGCGAGACGCTCGCCTTGCTTACTTTGTCGAAGCGTCGAACGCGGAAGCGATGCGACAACGCGAGAAGCACGATTTCGATGCATGTGGCACCGATCGTGCCGAAATATTCACATTCTAAAAAGCGAGGGACCGACGAAACCGAGAAATATGACGGAGGATCGTCGGAAAAGTCGGTATTTTTAAGCGAAATAATGGGGCTGTGCGCAGAGCGCGTATCCGAGTTAAGTGGTGATTTTTGTAGGCGAGTGTATCGAAGACGCGTGGGTTTTCGAGTCGTAATATACATACATACATACATACATACATGCATACGTATACCTATATTCATATGCCCCTGGCGCGGAGGTTGGTGAACGCGTGCGTGTGTCGGGGAAAGGGAAGGAGACGGAGATTCACGGTGCGTGTAACGCCGCGTACACCGTATATAGGTAGTGAGCAATAATTCACCGGGTGTCCGATAAATCGTGCGCGGGTTGCGCGAAGGAGCCATCAATTTCACGCACAGCTCGGGCGAAGCCCGCGAATGAAAAGCTTCTCCTTTCACGAGGCGTTCCGAGGAGCGATGGAGATGGATTTTGAAAAAAAGTTTGTCGAAGGGAATATAGAAGCGATTCGATCGGAAGAACCGCGTTGCGAATAGGTACTAATTGAAATGAGCTGTTTGGAACGAAACCTCTCTGATTACTCCGATTGTATCTCGGTAGTGCGCGCGACGCATTATCTAAATTATTCCGATGCAAATGTCGCCGAAGCAGCTATACGCGTCTCCCTCTGCGAGGCTCCGGCTAATTGTAAGAGCCCGTTTAGCGATGTGCGTAACGGCAGCGAGGGGCATAAATATCGCGCGAGGATTAATAGCACTAGGATACGCGCCGCAAACTTTGCGCGGGGCGAGTGCACGGTTGGAATGGAGTTCGGAGCCGTAGAACGGCGGCTGGCGGAATCCTCGACGGACGAAACTGACGGGAAGGAGCGCGGGAGGATAAACGTTCCATTTCGCGGTGGGTGCGCGATGGGGGATTATTTACGACGAATTTTAAATGCGCGCACGCGCGCGCGCGTGAGCGTGCTGCGGCCCAGGCCGCGGTGTCGATCGGACTTCTCTCCTCTCTCCCTCCCTCCCTCCACTAACCTCTCGCGCGAACGAACGCGAGGAAACGGAATGGTGGTTTTCAATGGCGGAATCGTTGCACCGTTAGCGATTGCGCGCGTTCGTTGCCTATCTAGCAATCTATCGGATCGGCTGATCATTTTCGAACCACTGTACGACGAGTGATACGTTCTGGCGCGGGTGGTCTCGGAAAATTATTAACCCACTCGCGACGCACGGCCAAGATAAAATACGATTGCGTTTCGATATTTCTCTGCGGTAACAGCGACGGAAGAACGTTAACTACGGTTCTTCTCTACTCGTCGCAATAACCATAAATTATCGCACGCGTGGCACTCCGCCAGGGGGATAGGAATTTATGTTTACCGTGACAAGAAAGGTAGTACTTCATGTTTTTTCGTTGCTGCTTCTGCTACTAGAAAAAAGAAAAAAACAAAAGGTGGAGGAGCTGCGATAGAGTCGGAATATTGTCTAGGGGGTGCGCTTCGAGGCTCGCGACGCTCCAATCGGCGCTTCCGTGGCGTACTTGCGTGATTTTATTACGGCGGGGAAAATACGTACGAGAGATCGAAGTACAATTTGATGGGAAATCGTCCACACATGCGGAAATACGATTATTGCTCTCTGAATGTATAGTCTCATCCCCCACATTTCCCCGAATTAATTCAACCGCCTCGCGATTTAGTATAGATATTATAACGTCCGCCCAACGACGATTTTCGTAAACAATCGCGCGTCGCACTGCCAGTACACGCTGTAGAACTGCAATCCAGCTGGACGCATCGACGATAGTGCAATCGAGCGACATCCTGTTTTGCGAACTTCCAAGGACGTCGCCAACGACTAGGTATACGCGCATCTTTTAGCGTTTCTTTTGCTCGTTAAGAACGTCCTCAAGAGCGATGTAATTTACTCGTGAGGCGCGACGAGGAGGAGAGACGCGATTCGCGTAAGGATATTTATCGCGCGTCCTTCGGAGGTTGCGCATCTCTTCCGCTCGACGGTGGTGGCCGACCCCGTTGCAGCTGGTGCCGAATACTTTCGGGACCAAGCGTAGGATTATTACGGGGATAAAGGCGATCCTCGAGCAGGATCGAGAGAGAGAGAGAGAGAGAGAGAGAGAAAAAAAAAACGTTTATTCATGCCACGGGTGAGCGGGTGAAGAGGCGTTTGTTACCTTCGAAAATCAAATTACTGGTAGGACGCAGTACTTGTCGCTTAATTGCACGGAGAAAAAAATAGTAGATCTGACTAAATTGACGATCACGGGTGGGGGAACGCCGATCAAGTTACTTGAATTAAATAATTGATTATAATGATTAGAAATATGTCTGACGAAAACAAGCTGTAGTCTGGTCTAGCAAATTATTAGTTCAAGTAACTTGATCTGCGTTCCCCCGACCGTCCGTGACCGCTAATTTAGTCTGACCTGTCGCATTTTTCGCGGATATTGGATAATTCGATCAAGAGTGGTGATGCGGTCGTCCTCTCACTTGGCGCGAATCGGGACTGATAATAGGTACTGAGAAATACATTTTTCCACGAGTTTGTTCGTCCGAAGACAAATTCCAGGAACTGGCGAAAAGGGACTTTTTCTGCCTCCGGATGCGATGAACCGCGACCGTGACCGGGAAGCAAGACGGACGGATAATGCTTTCCCCAAAAGGAAAAAGGAAAAAGCCCACATAACAGGCCGGTCTTTCTGGGCGTTAACGACTCGATGCGTTTGGAGCGCCCCGTACCGCGAAACCGAGAGCGCACCGGTAACTCCGGACGTCGCCAAATGCGCTCGAGTCCCCCTCTCCACACCACAACCTTCGTCCGTCTTTTTCTTAGCAATCCAAAAAAGAGGTTAGGCGCCGTGCGAGAGGCGCGGGAAATTAGATTCTCCACCCCCCGAAAACCTTGACTTCCGACTCGCCTCGGGAATGAACGAGCGATCCCCAGATGAGGCACGAACGCGAAAGCGAATTCCCCGCGCCATTGGCGTAGCTGCGGTGCGTTCTGCAACTGCCGAACTTGAAACGCGCGCTACGGGCGGCGCGTCGATTATTGCGCAACAACGCGCGAGCAATCGAGAGGTCCCCTAATTATCCGGCTTCGAATCGCTGCCCGGCCTGTTGATTCGATCCGTTACGGCGCTTCGTGTCTACCGACGGAAATGACGTGTGAAGAGGAAAAAGGAGATAATAAAAATCGTATTCACGCTCCAGTGACACGCGTGACGCATTGATAGGATGCGCGACGCGACGCGTCGCTACTGATTTAGTTTTCACGTAAATCGACGACGGGGTGCCGGAAAATTGGGGCAAAGCGCGGCGGAACCTCGGAGGTGTCGAGAAACGATCACAGAAGGGGTTCATTTTCGGTGAATCATTTGTCGAAGAAAGGTTTGGGACGGGGTTCGAGCCGATGCAACGAGAATTGATACAATCATCGTCGCGGCTTGGTACCTAATTCAAATATAGCGGAACATTGAAATTGCAGCAGTAAAGATCGTCCTTGCGGGAACAATGTTATCGCCAATGCGGTAACAGCGTTACAAAACAAGCGATTGCTATCTTAGAGTTGATGTGAAGCAATATAGTAGGTACACCATGAGCTGACACTTGGTAAAATCGTCCGTTCGCCGAAAATCGGCAGACCGACCAACTGCCATTTCGTTTCGTGATCTCCGCTTTTCTCGTAATTCGTGTTCGCATCCGATCGTACGTCGTACATTCGTCGGAGCGGAAAAGCACATTCGGTTCTCTCACTAATTCTGTTGACTGCAGGTTTGAAAAATTTGGACGCACAACTATTTACTCTGTACTTTTTTTTTCCACTTTCAGTCTTTTTTAAACTGAAAAACGATGTTTTGAAATTCAGCATACGTCGTAATATTGTAAGTCTATCTCTCTCGCACTCGTTCGGCATCTCTCATAGCTTCTCGACGGTGTCATACAACACAGCAGAGAGAAACGCACTCACAACTCAGCGCGAATAATTATTTTTTCGGATATTTTCTTTTTCGCGAGACATTGAATATATATAGATTACAAATTTAATTAAAAAATACGAATATTTTTTTACGCGATAACCGAATTCCGCTAAGTCGACAATAGGCTCACGTGCGCAGCTCGGCGGCATGATTCAGACCCCGCCGTATCGCAACGACTTTCCTCCGCGCGGTCCACAAAGCGAAGCAGATACGTGTGTACGTACGTACGGTCGAACGGATGACCGAGCGCGCGCTCACCATTCTCCACGGTAACGCTGCCCCCCTCCACTCCTTCGTCTTTGCCGCAGCCAAGTTAGGGTTGGGTTAGACATGCGTGCGAGTCTGGTGTGCATGCTCCATAGTGTCTCGCGATCGGTGGCGGTACGAGGGGGCAGGCGGGAAGGGGCGAAATCAGCGTTACGCCGGTGAACTTTGGTGATTCTTCCGCGGTGGGCACGGTAGTCAGCGCGCGACAATGAATGCGCTCAAGGTTGAAGAAATAGTAAGTGGAAGCACGAAAGAATGAAAGACTGTGGCCCGCGCGACTGAAAACCGTGTACGTCGAAGGTTTTAAATGTAAAATTACCATCGGGGTCATCTCGAGGGCAGACGAAATCCAAGGAGAGGGAAGCATCGAAAGAGCTCTCGATAGAACGACGTTGATCCACCACCGTCCGTATCCACCTAGAGAGAGACTAGTAGACTCTCGCTACTAGTAAAAGTTTGCTCTCTCACGCGTGCCCGTGCGCGCATGTACATACGTACGCGTATCTCATTGCGGCAATTATTCCCTCGGAGGATTCTACCCGGGAGAGTAACGAGCCGCGCCGCTCCGACTGGCCGCGTTCCGTTTTTTTCTCCCGTCCGTGTTTTCCCCCGCCTACGCGAAATACGTATATGTGTACGTTCGATCGTCGCGATCGCGGCTTTATCTCGCGACCGTATCTTATCGAGGATTGGTCGTTGTCGAAGATTGTCGTTCGGGAACGAAGAATAATCGACAGCCTATCGCGATTGGAACCTTCGAGAACTCGGCGCGCGTATAGTAGAACATTTCTTCGTGGCGCAAAGTGTCACTCGAGGAAAAAATTTGTATTCGTTCCCCGGAATGAGCAAAATAATTCCACCGCGACAAGTGCGCCGGCGAACGGTCGGCTGTTCTCTCCCGTTTTACGCTCTCGCGAGTCGGGCCTTCCGTTAGAAACCGGGCAGAGCGAGGGGGGCCCTCGAAAGACACAAGGGAGAGAGAGGGCGCGCGGGGGGAGGACCGGCAGAAGCGACAGAGCGAAAGCAAGGTGCACGGAAACCCTCCCCCCTATTGTGTCAGGTTTCTTTTCAAGAATATGGGAAAATTTTTCAAGTAAAGCCTAGGGAGGGAAGGGCGACCCCACAAAGGAGAGCAGAACCGCTCAGGACGTGCGTGCGTGCGTGCGTGCGTGCTCGGGGTCGCGCGAGAAGACCCGGTAAACACGAAGCAACAGGTTCGTAACCGGCTTTTTGCGCCACGCGTGGACGGGGGCGAGAGGGGTTTCCAGTGGGAGCGCGTAAAAGGAAGATCGATGGACACGAAGGCCGCCGCGAGTCTCAATTTTGAGGGGGGGGGATTTTCGCGTGCCTCCACGTCGAATGCGCGGCCTTTCCGTACGGGATTTATTTGTTATATCGGCGGTTCTCGGTGTCGTATGTATAAACTTATTGCCGTTTCGCCGCGACTTCGAGAACTGCTCGATATTGTTTACGGAAGAGCAAATCCGAGCGGCGGGTTCCTTGCACTCGGTTTTTGTTCCGCGTCGCGCGCAGACGACGGAAGTCCAAAACGACCGGAGCTTCCCAGGCTTGGCTCTGCGAACTTGTCGGTTAGCTGTATTCTAAAATTACGAGAATTTCGAGTTGCAACGAGAAGCGGTAAGAACCGTTCGTTCGACTGTAACATTTTTACGAGAAAGTTCGCGAGAAGTATAAATCAAGTTGATTGTTCGAGGAGAAACAAATTCATCAAGGAGATAGAGAACGCCGGCCAGTTCTTCCCACTCGACGAAAAGATGAATGACGATACGTTGTTTATCTTCCCCGCGTTGTCAATCTCCCTCGAACAGCGTCCGAACGCCGCGTAAACAAGTCGAATGCCCAGATAGCCGGAGAGTAACGCGCGGTGGTGCGAGAGAGACGGAAAGTGAGGTCTGAGATAAGGGAGATAACGTTCCCTCGAGATTGACGCGTACACGCGATATCGCCCGGTTCCCGAGCGTTTCCATCGGCTGCCTCGTCGAAATTGTTTACAAAGTAACGCGCGCATCTCTCGGTGTTGGTCTTACCGCGTGTATATTTATAGACATTGACCGAAGGCTGCCGGCCGGCGGCAGTTTATCGCGTTAGTGTTCGCAGTCTAACAGGGGCAGGAGGGGGGAGCTTATCGGCAACACTCGTGCAAACGGACCGCGGTGTCTAAGGTCGCGAGACCCAAATCTGAAAATCGGTGGGCTCCGCGGGGGAACGTCGAAAATGAAGAATCCTACGAATGTGTGTGGAAAAACTAGCCGCTGTTTTACTAGCGAAAACGGACCGTATAGGTACCCGCGTTACATATTCGCGTGCGACGTCCGCGTCGAAACGATCGGGGCTCCGCGAAAGAGGGCGTGTCAACGGAAGCGTGCGTTTAAAAATGTTTACAAGAGTCTTGCGCTTCAACGTTTCCGAAACTCTTCGAAGAAGTTGCTCCCGTTTCCCTTCCTTCTACAAACCCTCCCGTCGACGACGGCGTTCGACTTGGCGCTCGTCCGGTCTCGCGGTTCTCCAATCGCGACGAATGCTCGCCCGCGTTCGAGCGTCTGTCTACCTGCATACCTACATAATATCTTGTCCCGTAGGAGCGCACATCGAGCGGCCGGCCTCGCTTCCGCAAACACACTACACCTATTTTTCGCGCGAAGTTTTCCCGTCGCGTCGTCGTAAATAAATCATCGACGCTTCTCTCAGACAGCGATCAAGGTGTCGTCGTCTTCGTAGCATCGCACTGTCGGTTTCTAAATCATTCTCGTTACATCTTCACCCCATCCCCTCGCCTGCAACCTCTCCGGTTTCCGGGCAGAAGTCAATCACGAGGTCGTCTACGAACTGACCGTTCGCAATCCGCATCTTTATACCGATTAACCGAAGGTTTCGTCCTCCTCGGCGATCCGTGAACCGGTCGAGGTTCGCTAATCAACAGTGTTGCCGACTCCTCGTCGATCCGCTGCACACGCGCGAGTACGTACTTTTGCCTGCCCACAAGCATATTCATACACACACACACACACACACGTGCGCGCGGCGAACGTATCTATACGTATAGCGAGTGCGGCGCGAGGAGCGACGACAATGGTGACGGCGCCGGCACAATCGGACGGTACCGGTGAATAAACAAAACGTCAGTACAATGTGAGGGAACTGCGACGTGGGGGAGGGAGACGCTGAATTCTTAACCCTGCGTTAGTATAGTGAAATACAATGTAATATGAAAATTGCATTTAGTTGGGGTATGACATAGGTACCCCACCTTACCAACGGAGGGTTAAATGCAACAACGCACGACGTGTTCGAAAAGTTCGTTATTGAGCGAGAAGAAAAAATAAAAACCTTTGAAAAAAAACCCAGCGGTAGGTAGGAACGAAGACGAGATATCGAAAAATCATGACGATCCGAGGCATCGAGAAAGAGAGAAAGGAGTACAAGAGCCGAGTGAAACGACGCGATGTGGGCGAGAGACTCCGGCTTTTTGTCGAACTCGACACTCGCGATCTTCGCGCGTCGAAAGTCGACGACGCGACGGACGCGAAAGAGAAATTTAAATCGGGGAAGAGCGAGGAGGATCGACCGATTTCCTTCCCGTCGAGCGTGAAAACCGTGTTGCGGGACGCGACCGTCACGCGAGGATCGTGCGTCGATTTCGGTTATCGAAATTGGGAAAGAAATCGCAGCGAACGGAAAGAGAGCGAAATTCGATCCGTCGGCAATTCAATCCGAAACAGTTGTCGTCTCGCGGCATATTAATCGATAGAAATGTAATTATTCTCGCGATCGCGACGAATCGCCGTCGTTGCCAGCCCGTCTCGAATGTCTCATTCGCATCTCAGTAATAAATCCGGGAGGAAACGACGCGATCCCAAGATAAATATAACGATTCCTCTCCAATTTTCCCGCGCGATGAGCAATTCGAGTAATTTCGTCGTCGCCCTGGTGCTCAGAACTCCTCCTCCGACGAAGCAATCACGTTTCCCCCGCTTCGGGCGGCACCGCGGCGAGACCTCTCCGTTCTCTAAATTCTTCCACACCCGAGCCCGCCGTCGCGGTGTCGAGGAAACACGCAGAGTTCTTCTCTCGGATTTCGAAATCGAACGCGCCTCGCGGCGACGGCAATTTAGCGCGCACGCCGCGTCGACCAGGAAATTTACGATTACGGAGAATTTACGCGGTCGCCGCTCGCGGTTCGATCGTCGATTGCGGGATGCGCGTGAGTAACGAGAAAAGAAGCGCGCGCCGCGTTTACCGAGAACGGACGCGCGGTCGTTGGGGTCCCTCCGAAGACGGCGCGGGTTAACGCGGAGGCGGTCGGAGCCCCGTCGCGCGGCGGTTGCCGAATGAATAATAAGGCGGGAAATGACAAGTGGACTCGAGAGCCGGAAATCGTACGATGTACGCGAGGAGGAGGTTCGCCCTGTGGCGCGTGTATATTTTTTCTTCGTACAAGCGTTTATACGCGTCGCGTGTATACACCGGAGCTGAGGTTACACGTAGGTATACCTATATATACGAGAAATTCGTTTTGAAAACGTCGCTTCGCCGCGACGGCCCAGCGAGTTCCCGAAGGACCAAGCGGAACCTTTATTGCCGTCTCGGTGCGTTTGCGCGGCACCAAAATAGCTCATCTCTCTCTCTCTCGCGCGCGCTCCTAGTCGTCTTCGGGGTCTTAGCGTAGGTCGGTTATTCTGGAAGGCTCGAGCGAGAGAACGCGCGCCGTAAACTCTCCAGTCACAGATAGGTAATTCCCTCCCCTCTCTGCCAGGGCCCGGTCGCTTTCTTCCATTTCTGTCTCTTTATTCGGCTCCGCGCCGCTCTACCTCTGTTGACGTTACGGCGCGGACGAGTACGACCTTCGAAAAAGGCGGGAAACTCGTATCCGTCCGAAATGACGTCTTGCGAGCATTCGTGCAGAGCGGATAAAAAACTCGCGCGCTCTGGGGACGGTGACTGCGTTCTCTTTACGCGCGATCGCGGCACGTTCGCCGATCCTTTCTATTGGAGTCGAACGAGTAATCGACTGGCTGCGAAATGGAAGGATCGAAACAAGTGGAGAACCGATGTAAAGGGAATATGAATCGCGTCGGGTTCGAATCTCGCTAAACCCGATGCAACTAGAATTCCGACCGAGTAGCCAAATTGCGATGTCACTTGGCACATGCGCACTATAAAATTATCCGCTACATGCTTGCCCACGTGCGAAGCCATCTTGGTATCGGTCGAAATATTTCGGTTAAAACTCGGGCGAGTGAGACGGTTTAGATAACGGCGCGAGTGGAAGGAAACGGAAGGGAGATAACCTCGAGAACTGGAAGTCATGATACGCGTGGCCCATCCGCACAAGTCGAGAGGCGGAGGCATCGCGGGTGAAACTCGTCGGTTGGTCGGAGGTGAAGCCGAAGAGAGTGTCGTAGGGTTTCCTCCGAGGTGAGTCGCGCGTCGTTGCTTCGTTTCGATTTTATTTACACGCGCGCGTCGTTGTTTGGTGCTCACGCTCGTCTCGATCGCGCGAATCTACTGGGGGGGGGGGGGGGGGGTCGACACAGCGGGGATCAAGTCACAGCTTTGAAATTTCGTTTCGCACCGATCAAAGCACGACCTACCTTGAACAGGTGTTCGCTGCATTCGAACATCGGAGTACTCATGACTGCGGTTGACATGTTTACTTCAGTTTCGAGCTTTCGGTCGACTCTTCTTCGAGAAATCGCGCTCTCCGCCTCTCGCCGTTTTCCCTCGAGGTCACGTGCTTTCTCGCCAAAGGGGATGATGTGTGCGCGGCAGAGTAGTCGAGTCGAAGACAGCCGAACGTGGGTTGCGAGAGAAAATTAAAAAAAAAATCGCGGAGAACTCAGAACACACCAAAAACTGCCACTTCGAAGGTTTCCTCGTAGTTACATTTATAGGTAAACACAATCGCGTTTTCCGGGAGGAGGATATCGATGAAAGGCTCGACGAGGGCCTACTCCCTTTTTTTTTCTTGTGTGATTACGACGAGAAAAATACGCGTATATTTTTCCCGCGTTCGGGCGTAACCCTCCGTCGCCCTCCGATACTCAGGGGGGAGGTTGCTTCTGTTTAATCGTGCGTGTCTATTTCGTGTCTGCGCGCCCGCGCGTCGAAAATATTACTACTTAAAAAACTTGGCACTTTTTTGGTCTGATAAAACTCACGGCTCTAAGGCGCGTACTACCCTAGCTCTTGAGTTCTGGCTCGCAAAGCGCCCGAAAGCTGACTGAAGTTTCGTCGACGCCGACTGAGAGAGGCTAGACCCGCGCCAGGCGGCGCAAGCGTACCGACCAATCGCCGCCGCCGAAGATCCCCTCTTCCGAAAGAGCAAGTACCGTCACCCCACACCAGCCGAACAACCCCGTTGCGGCATCGTGGTCGCGCACCAATCGTAAAAATTCCCTTCCCGGTGGACGACCACCCCCGGGATGCGCGACCCCCGCGAATTTCCCGTATCCCGCGTCACTTTCGAACCCGTTCCCGGGCACGCGGGATTGGCGGAGAGGGACAAAACTTCCGCCACGCCGTCGGGGCGATGTCTGGAAGCCGTTCCCCCCCTCCACGAGTCCTCCTCGCCCCACCATAAAGACTTGTTCGTTCCTCCGCGACTACCGCTCACCCCTTCGACCGCACGGCGTCCCCCCCTCCCCCACCACCCGTACAGTTCCTCCGCTCTCGTGAAACGCGGGGCAATCTTCGCGAGACGCGACGCGTGTTCAGCGGTAACTCTTGACGTAGGTGCTTTGCAGAACTCGGGAGAGCTCCCGAAAGAGATTCGCCAGCAAGTCGAAGCTGAGTCACGGCCTCTTGGCGTCACGCGGACGCAACCGCCGCGGGAAGCTGCGGGGCAGCGGGGCCATGTCGAGAGCGTTTAAAAATCGAAATGGTTAGCCGACGGCGTCGACGATTACTTATACCTACGTATAGGTATACGGGTATACGTCGTTGCTCGTTGCGGGTAACGTGCGCTCGGCCGACGCGAGAGAGGCGAGCGCGCAGCCTGCTCGGCCGTATGAATGAAGCCTAGCCTCTATTCATGCTCGGCACGGACCGCAGGTCCTAAATAGTAATTGTCATTATTATTGTTGCGTCCGACCGGTATACGCCGGGTATTCTAGATACGCGGTACAGTATCGGCCGGCCTCTCGGGCGACTGTTTCCGCGCGAGGAGGAAGGAAGAAAGGAAAGGTGGGGGGCTTTCGAGTCAGTCTGAGCACCCGAGGTCTCGCGGACCCCGCGAACGAATATTCACGAGTTTTACCCGGGTTTGGCGAAACGCGGAACCGACATTCCGGCTCTTCGGTGTCCTCGCCTTCGTGCCTTCCCGACCTCGCTTCCGGTCGTTACGACTCGTCCTTGTCCCCGGCGATCGGATAACGACCGCTCTCGCTCGATCGCTCGATTTCGCTCGAGCCCCTGGATCTTCCTGACCCCCGAAGGCCGATTGCGTGGGGCTCCGCCCTCGTCCCTGACGTCTCGCGCGGGACGTTCACCGTTTCCCTGGTGCGGCTTCAAAAGATATCGTTCGATTTTTTTTTTCGCCCGGAGGATTTTTAACCGCGCGTAAGGAATGGATGTAATTCCGCGTAATATTGTCTACAGGGTTTATTGAATCCATCGTTCTTGGAAAACCTCTCTTATCAATTATCTTATCGATATGTACGCGTCTATTATCCGTCGAGTATGATGTGAAATTTGACGAAAGTCCAAAATCTATAGAACGATGAGAATAATATTTTTATCGTGACCTATGAATAACGCGTCTCTCGGAGAAATCTTCGAACGTCACTCGATCGCTCGTCACTCGATCCTGTCGCTTCGTCCCGTACTCGTGCGAAGTCAAACACCGTGACCTTCCCGATCATTATCGAACGATTGCCACTCGTTTTGCACCTATATACCTTCGCATCCTCATAGTACGCCCGCATATGAGTAATCGACAGCACACGCTGCCGCCATGACGAGAAATGAGCCCCATTAGTCGTTATATTTAGCGGCATGAGAATCTCTACGAGGTTGGAAACACCCCCATGGGGTAAGGGGGCGAACGAGAGAACCCCCATCTGCCCGTATGACATGGGAAAAGCCACCACGACCGCGCCCTTAATCAAACGCGATCTCGTATATATACCTACCAATTTTTTTGCTTCCCTCTCATAAAACCTCCGTCATAATCTCGCGCCGTACGACTAAACCGCCCTACAAATCTCCACGTATACGCGTCGTATCGATCGTTATTCCAATCACCGATAAAGCGCGCCGATAAAAAACCACGTGCGCCCCGGAAAAATCCCTGATTCGCTGCATTTGAATAAAAATTCCTCCCGATGACGTCATCGCCAGACGCCTGCACGCGGAAACTAGCGCGTATCCGGGCGTAGACGCGTGTGCCGTTAGGCAATTTTGAGCGATGAATATTATAGAATGGTTCGCGTTTCCGTAGCGGGGACGAGACCGACTAGACGTCGCGCGTCGGTCGTCTCGAGGTCGGAGAGGCGCGCGGACGCGATCACGGCCCGCGGGACTCTTCGCGATCGAGGGCCATTAGCGGACTTTTTTTACAGCGCATGTTGACATTGGACCGCGGCGAAATCGGCACACGCGCGGGAGATTCGCTTCCTCCTCGCTCGCTCGGCCTCCCCGCGCGCAGCGGAAGCTTCCGGCTTTCCCCCGCGAAATGTCACTTCCTCGTGCCGCGCACACGATACGCGCTGACGGCGGCAGGTGCGTTTCAGCGCGACGCTCGCGCTGCGTTCGTATCGGTATCGAGACGCGGACGACACCGCGCGTCGAGGACGGCCGACGGCGTCGTAATCCAAGCCGATCGAAGAGTCGGCCTACACACACACGGTTCGAATTTCGAAACGCTCTTCCGGTCCTGCGCGTCGTCCGCACTCTGTTATTATGTTTCCTATATATTCGCAGTGTTTTTATGCACCGGCGGTGCATCGCGCGAAAACTCCACGAAGGGGCGACGACGTGGCGGATTTCGGTGTCGTCGGCGTTTCTGTTTTATGAAATTGTTTGACGAGGCGTATCATCTGTCCGTCACTCTTTGATACGTCATTCGAGTGAATTAGATTATCAAAGGTCGAATGCTTTTTTATTACCGTTCGTTCAACAGAACACTCTTTCCTCTCTCCTCTCTCTCTCTCTCTCTCTCTCTCTCTCTCTCTCTCTCTCGAGCGAGCGAGCGAGCGAGCGAGAGCGATCGGTTCGCTCGGAAGCGAGATAACGGCACTTTTAAAAATAGATCTTCGCTTAGCATAGGTATCGCACGCGCGGATGCGAACCGCGCTGTAGGATCTGCGTTTCGTTCGTCGTCTCAACGCGTTCTCGCGTACACCCCGCTCTCTTCCCCCCCCCCCCTCGCGCTTTATACGCTGTGCGTTTCCCTCTGCCTCCCTTATCGCGCCGACTGCAGAGCCGCTCTGCAACGTCTCCTTCTCCCCCAAAACGGTCGCTACTCCCGGAACCGTGCAGCGTTCGGAGACAGATCGAGACTCCTCGACCGGAGCGCGCGCCGATCGGGCCAAGTGCATCGCTGGCTGACTAGGATACTCGCGATCGCTAATTACCCGACTCGGCGTAATTTCCTATTAATCTCAAAAGAGCGAACCGCATGTGCGCGACGGTTTCGAGGCCGGCACGACAAATGGAGGCGGCGTTTTCGATTTCGTCCAAAGCGTCGCGTTCGGGCAAAAAACATGTCCGGATCGACGGGCGCCTCTCTCTCTCTCTCTCTCTCTCATATACATATATATATATATAGCCGAGAATCGCCAGCGGTGTACGTAGATGTACGCGGGGACGCGAGCGCAGGTAAAACTACGGCGGGGGCATGCTGCAGTCGGCGCGCGTGACGCAATATACAATACATTGTAACAGCGTTTCGACCCAACGTTACTGCGTACGCTACACCGTCGACGGAGCGCGTTGACGTCGCACCGTCGCGCGCTCTCGGCGGGGAGGACTGGTAAAAACGTTAAACGAGCAGTGACGTCACGGATCTCAGCGTGTGACATTCTCCGCGTCGTGTTTTCTCATCAGCGTCCGTTCTCTCCCTCGTGGTCCTTCGTTCTTTGTCGTTCGATGTCTTTCTTTCCCTTTCTCTCGCCCCCTACGCGTGCACTCTCCGCGCGCTATTTCTCCGTCGATGCAGAATAGGAGGAACGACCGACGAGTAAAACGCGAGAGAGGAGCTCTCGAAGGAAACGCGCGGCAAGAAAGAGAAGGCCCCTCGCCGAGTACACACTCCCTTCTAACACGTGCGCGCGCATTATACTCTGTCGTAATAAATACGCGTACATCTGCCGGACATTTGCGGCCCTTTCCTTCCCCCCCCCCCCTCTTTCGCTGGGTTGCGACCCGAAAGGAGGCGTCATCGTCGCGGACAAGTCGCGCGCAGATGTCGCACAGACGCGAGAAACAATTTAGCCGCGCGCGAGAAAGGGAAAGTGGTGTCTGGCGAATTTTCGTGACGGAGGGAGAAAAAGAGGGAGTGCGAGTGCTGGAGAGGCTCTTCGTCGTTGCGCGAGAGGAATTCGGCACGCGGAATCGCGGAACACGTGAGGGTTGTACGGTCTCTCGGAGGATCGCGCGGGACGCGCAGATTGCGGAAACGGAGAGGAGTACACTGAGAGAAATAATTGCTAGTATAACAAAAGTATTTCTCAAACTAAGAACACATGATCTTCAAAATTCTTATGAATATATGTTTTTTGTTCGAAGAATATATGTATATTTTTGATTCAAGAATACCTTGATTGTGTGTGGGACAAGAAATTGTTCCTGCACGACAAAAAAAAACAATTCAATTTCAACATTAAAAAATATTCATATTCTTAAATCAAATTTATAATCCGTATAGGTACATATTCAATATCGACTCGCCACTCGATGTACCAAAGAATGCTCGAGATTAGATAACCGGGGAAACCAACACCGTTGCCGTTACACTTATCTCGGTACATATTTAATTAAACATCCGCGATAGACCCGTTGTCAGGTATTAAGTCCTGTTTTTGTTATCGCACATTCGATGAATGTGGCGTAACTGGTTATTGTTTCTCTTTTAGAGCCGACGCGAAAACAAGTACCTACCCGTGCTACCGCGTCGCTCGATTAATTAATCATCTGCGGCTGTCGGATCGCGGCGGCGAGAGATCTGCGAAAAAAATTCGATACATTTATACGGATAGTCGAGTCGAATGTGTCGAACGTGGAGCCCGACCGCGAGTCGGTACCCGAGTCTCATAACCGATCACGGAAGTCTGCACGCCAAGTCGCGTCGCGGGCGGCTAATACATACCTTGCGAATTTTTGTAAACAATAACAACGCCGTGATATTTAGAAAAATAGTAACTTATTTTCGTTCCAACTCGTTCCACCTCGGGGAGAGAGAGAGAGAGAAAGAGGGAGGGAGGGAGGGAGAGGTAGATCGACGACTTTCGGACTTTTAAAACGATTTAATTCCGATAAAATCGACCCTCGTTTCTTTTTATCGAGCCTTTCCGACGTAATTAAAATTCGTGATCAACGACTCGCGGCGTTTTGACGCGTATTGATTTCTGCTCCGAAGTTTTCCACTATGTAAATCTGACGAGAAGCGAGGAGGTAAGATGACTCGTTCCATCGGACGGATCGACGACATTCAGAGCGATCGTCTCGAGTACAGCGTCCCCCCGCGGCGCGGGTGCTTTCCTCCTCGTATCGGGGCGATTTCGAAGACGAGGCGCCGCGCATCCGGGAGGCTCATACAGAGAGAGAGAGAGAGAGAGAGAGAGAGAGAGAGAGAGAGAGAGAGAGAGAGAGAGATCGACCAATCGCGCGCGTGCGCGCGGTACCGTTCCTCATAGAATCGCAAAGGCCAAGGCGACCGAGAGATTCCGACGCCGATCGGTCAGCGTCGCGCCTGCGGAATTTATAGATCGTCTCTGCGTTCGAGAAAAAAAAAGTAAATCCATATTCGCGCGCGCGGGAGTTTTACGAGCGTGTTTACTCGCGCGAATCGGGATACTCGCGTAGGTATGCGTCGTCCGAGTTGACGCTTAATTAGGTATTTTTATTCGCGTTAAAATTGTTTAAACAGTGGATGTGTATAGGCGTAAACACGTGTACTTGTTTGTACGTTCGTATATATGTAGGTACGTGACGAAAAGCGGCGTGACTGTGACTGTGGTTTCTCACATACGACACGCGGAGCCGGTAAAATTTATTTATCGGAGATCGGCTCTCTCTCTCTCTCTCTCTCTCTCTCTCTCTCTTTCGACTCGTGTACGTACTTTCACATTTCGTGTTAATTTCGAATTAATAAACGTCGGTTACGTAAGAGAGCTTGCGCGTTTCCCTTAATGGGAGGCAATTATTATACCTGACGTCGCTATGGTGCTCTCTCGACTCTCGAGCAGCGGCTCTGTACTCCGCGTGCCGCAGAGATGGGAGAGGATGGGGGAAAGAAAGAGAGGGACGCGGAGAGATTCGAGAAAACGCGTGAGAATCATCGGCGCACGGGCGAAGGGAAATTCGTTTCTTCGTAGACGTCTTTTTTAGTTTCCGACAATTTGGATATTTTCTATCGTCCACGTTGCCGAAAGGTATTCCTTTTCTCCTCGTCGTGTCTAGTGCTTATTTCATGAATCGTACACTGAGAAAAATGTCTTGATTAAAATGACAAAACGCAACCGGCGGTTAAACGAGTTTAATTATTCTAACCAGAAAAAATGGTCAGTCAAACCAAACAGATGGAGAGAGAGAGGATCCGTATTTCACCAAACAGTTTAGTTATAGTTTCCAAGATTTTGGTTAGATCGACTAGGTTATTTTTCTAAGTGTAGGAGAATCCCATCGATTAGAGTTATTCGAAACTCCCGTACCTACGACACTCGCAACTGAACCTTTCGATTTTCGTTAACACGTTAACGCTCTGACCACCTCAGAGCGGGACTTTTCAAAATATCCAAAAAACATAGGTATTTACATACATCTAACTTCACCGAGGAAAATCCCGTCAAGTTTCGAAATCCTCGCTTGGAAAGACATCCGGACGTTTGGATTTCCATCGGAATAACGTCGTTTCCCCGGCGGGCCACTCAAGCACTCGAAATATCGCCCCACGGCGTCTAGACTCGCTCGGGGGGAACCCCCGTAGCACGCACGCGGCTCCGCGCAGCCCGTGTCCCATAGACATAGGTACCGGCGAGCCAACCTGCGCCGCGCCGCGGTCTGGACGCCCGCGGCCGCTCGTGCGCGCCGTCGCGTCGCCGGTATACAAAAGCGCGCACCTGTGCGCGAGTTGAGCGGGGCGCATCGGTACGCGCGTGTGCGTGCCAGTGTCGCGCGGACGGGTGAAACGGAGCGTAGAGCCGCGTTGTCGCGAGAAAATTTCGACGATGGACCTGAAATGTACTCGCGCGCGGTATCCGGTCGCCGTCCGGGCCGGCCGACTCCGTAATTCAGCGCGATCGCCGATAAACAGAGACGAAATATTATATATATTCCCCGTTCGGGACTTTCACCGCGCGCAGCGCGGCACGGCGGCGCGGGGGGTGTCCCGACTTTCCCTTTCTCCGACCGGGTCACCTCCGCGCGGGATTGCCGCGAAGGAGCGCGTACGCGCGCGAGGCCGGAAGCCGCTTCACTTCCGCCTCGTCGATTTCGTCGATTGAATTATTAAATGTCATGTACATCATCTGTGCGTCTACATATGCGTATACGTATGATATCCACACTGAGAAAAATAACTCGATCAATCTAATCAAAATCTGGGAGAACATGGTAAATTAAATCCATGGTGAAATATGGATCCTCCATCTGTGTGTTTGGTTAGACTGACCATTTTCTGGTTAGAATAACTAAACATTTAGTTCGACTAATCGAACATTTCGTTCAACTTATCAGTATTTTGGTTAGAATAACTAAATTCATCCCAGCCAGATGCGTTTTGTCATCATTTTAACCAAATTATTTTCCTCGGTGCAGTGTGGCGTACCTATATGGGGCATTCTCTATCAAGACAGCCACCTTTTTCATGAGGGTCTCAACAAAATCTGATTTTTATTTACATAGTCATACTTGATGAAAAAACATTATCTAAATTTTTTTAGATTTTTTTCACGCGCCGTTAATGGTATACATCGATTTGAAAAATAAATTTTAACTTTAAAGAGTTTCAAGTATACTATTAATCTCATAAACAACTTTGTATACATGACAATTTTTGTTTTTTCTCAATTTTTCAAAAAAAAATATAAAAAATTTTAATGGAGGAAAAAGCAAGGGAGTGAGGAGTAAAGAGGAGAACGGGAGGGATGGGAGTTAACCCAATGGATATAAAGATGTATGAAAGGCAGGCCGATACCAGCAATATGCGAGTATGCAAGACAATTTTTAAAGTTAGCAAAGGCGCAGGCGACGGAGCAATAAGAAAGGGGGGGTTGGGGGCAAAACACCAAAAGGGTAGATATAGAACTGTAATAAATAAGTAGATAGGATGAGCGACTCGGGGGACGGGGGGGAAAGATGTAAAAAGTTGTAAAAAAAAACTGTACATAAGACACAAGATAAACTACTACTACTACTACTACTATATAAAAATTTTTAAGTGACATTAAAAGGCATTTTCTTACAAGAAAGTGAAAAAAACACCAGAAAATATTTATTTCGCCAATGCGACAGTCTCGATTTTTCATAAAAAAATTCAGTACATTTGAAATCAATAAAAACTGTGTAGACAAAAATTTGGTAGTGGGAGGGCCATTTCTTCATGAAGAAAAAATTCTCTTTGTCTTTAACAAAATTTTGTTTTCATCAGAAAATGTCCTTTATCCTTCTATGCATCTATGCATAGAAACATAAAGAACATTTTCGGATTTTTTAAAAAATGTTTAAGAGAAAAAACTTAAAAAGAATTTGTTTAAAAATCGGAAAATTTTCTTTATCCTTCTATGCATAGATACACAACATTGCCTGATTAAAAAAAATTGTTAAGAGAAAAAACTTAAAAAGAATTTTTTTCTTCATGAAGAAATGGCCCTCCCACTACCAAATTTTTTTCTGCACAGTTTTTATTGATTTCAAATGTACTGAATTTTTAGAAAAATCGAGACTGTCGCATTGGCTAACTAAATATTTTCTGGTGTTTTTTTCACTTTTTTTTAAGAAAATGCCTTTTAATGTCACTTAAAAATTGTTGTATATTTTTTTTTAAATTGAGAAAAAAACAAAAATTTCCATGTATACAAAGTTGTTTATGAGATTAATAGTATACTTGAAACTTTAAAGTTAAAATTTTTTTTTCAAATTGATGTATACCATTAATGGCGCCTGAAAAAAATCTAAAAAAATTTAGGTAATGCTTTTTCATCAAGAGTATGACTATGTAAATAGAAATCAGATCTTTTTGAGACCCTCATGAAAAAGGTGGCTGTCTTGACAGAGAATGCCCTATATGTAGATACCTATACCTCGCCTCCTCCTAATCGAGAAATCGGAATCCTCCGGAAATCATAATTGTAACTCGCACTCATATTATCCTCGAATGTTCGTCACGGTCGCAATTGCTTCTGGGCGAAACGCCGAGAAAACTCGAATCCCTTATCTTCCCGTCCGTTACGCGGCCGATATCTTCGCTTATAATTCGCGTACCTACGCATACATAGTACGTGCCCTCTCTCTTACGCTCTCGAGGCAGAAAAGGAAGAAAACTTATAGGAGGCAATTGATGCACGTGCTCCGCTGCCATCGTCGCGTACGTATAAGTACAGACAGTCACTTCAGGTCGACACTCGTTATTATCTCGTCGTAGGAATTTTCCAGAGCGCTATCGTCTCAGACACTTATCGCCTGGCGCTGCGAATGTATATACGCCGCTTATTAGCTGGTGGCGCACACGAGTCGACATAGTGTGGTGCCTATACATACGTAGTCTTCGCGGTCGCCGTCGAAAAAAGCTCCGAAGTGTGCCGAACCGGGTAGAAGAGAAGCCGGAGTCCACGGTGCGCGCGCACCCTCGCCTCCTATTGCGCCCCTTCTTCGCCTCCTCCTCCTCCTCTCCTCTTTCGAGACGTAACACTCCCTTTCCCCTCGTCGCTGTTTATTCGAGACCTAACCCCTCATCTCGTCGCCCTGTGCTCCGACGCTCTTCGTGGGAGATAAAAAGGGAGCGATAGGACGCGACGCGCGAGAGGGATGCCTCCTCTCAACTTCTGATGAGAACTGACCCGTGTCGATTGATTTTTTTTTTCCGCGCGCTCTTTGCCGCGCCGCGTTTGTTTGCCCTTGCCTCCCCTCGATGCCGATCGTAACAAAGTTTCGATACGACTCTCCGTCGATGCAACAAAATATCGGAGTCGCTTTTGTGAGAAATTTATGAGCCACGATGCGAATTTCGTCATGCGAAGTTTTTCGTACTTAAAAAATTGTATTTATGTCGCGCGATAACGCGGCCAATACGCGATACTACTTGTCGCGGATACGGAAAGCGATAGGTATGACGGAGAATGGATACATACTTAGGCTGATATGAGAGATGACTGGTAGATTTTGAAATAGAAACTCGCTTTTTCGAGGAAGAAAAAAACACATTAGCGCTCGTTTCACGTCGCATAGCTGCTAGATTAGGAATCGACAACACACTAAATCTTTTGTCGCCACTGGCCGACGTTGTTGTGCACCGACTGCATTCTCGTTTGGCTCCGTAAATGCCGTAGATACCTACATACATAATTCGATGGCTATTTTTTACTTTGATCCTCCTTCGCGATTGCTTCATCACTGTGTATAATGTTTCTTGCATTTACTATATGCATTTACGGGGGAAAATTAATCGTAATTCGTTTGATCGAATGTTGGAAATACGGGGCAATCCTCCAATTTAGTCGTTCCGGTAATAGCAGTTGCACCGAGAGATGCGTTGAGGTGTGCAACGGTTAAGAGGATCCGCGAGTTTAACGCCTTACCGCCAGCCTCGTGTGCGTATACCTACGCGAGGCCCGTGAGAGTGCGACGTCGCTGATCCCGAGAACACTTATCCGCGATTAAGCGAGAATTTCCTGGAACGAAAAAGGACTGTGCCGCGTGACACGTAGTCGTCGGTCGGTTCGAAACCTGCCGTAACTCCCGCAATAATTATTATTACAAAGACTCCGGGTGCAGAGCCGAGCGTTCCGGGCGGGGGCAAACTATTTTAATCTCCCAGAAGGGGCTGTTTCGCGACCATTTCCGGTCACGGAATTAGAGGCGCTAATAAAGGAGAGTCCCGCGCGGCTGTTTGACCAAGTGCCGAGTAGCTCGCCGGTCCTCGCGACCCTCCGGACCTCCTTCGCGTCTGGAATAGAAACGGGACGGGGAAACAAAGGAGAAGCAAAAGTGGACGTGAAAATGAATGTTTCTTGTCGAAAAATCTCGGAGCGATAAAATGACAAACCACATCCGGTTAAATGAGTTTAGTTGTTTTATTATACATGTCCAAACAAACCAAACAAGTGTGGAGTACTTATCCATATTTCACCAAACGGTCTGGTTATGGTCTCCAGGATTTCGGTTAGATCGACCAGGTGTTTTTTCTCATTGTCAGTGTAGAGAACTTTTGTACGGTGGTACGAATACGCGGTTGTCTAGTAAACGAGAAGTTTCGCAACTAGTGACCTGTGACTCCGTCGAGCGATCGAGATCGTTGCAATATTTTGCATTCTTATTTATCGAGGTCGAGCTATACCTTCCGGGAACGCGTATGCGCGCTCCGTTATCGGGGGCGGGATTTATCGATATCGCGAAGCGCACGACTTCTCCGCGCGTTTTACCGCTCCACGATTTCGGTGGATCGTTCAACCTCGACGCGCGCTCGGTATAAATACACACCACCACCACCACCACCACCACAACCCCGAAGCTCGCTCGCACGGCCAAACACAGATGTCCACGCATCTGAGCAAACTCGCGCTCCGGTGATTGGCCACGTATAGGTAGGCCGAAACCAATACGCGTCCGTATATTACTCGTGTCAACTCTGACAGACGCATACCTTATGTCTCTGTTTATCTGTAAATAATTCACATTTGTCGCATCGCGAGGAGCGAGTGCCGCAAGGTAAGGAGGTGCCGTTGCGCGCGGAGCGTCGCGGTAACCGGTATTTTTAGTCGTCTTATCGGCCAAGTTGCCAGATAATGTTATCCGTCGCGTGAGAACGCCTATCCGCGGATAATTTTCGTTCTTCCTGCGCGCAACCGTCGAGCTGATCGTAGTAACTACGATCTCGGTAACACTATGCGGCCGGAAGATCCCATCCATCGAGAAGGAAGACGAAACGAGTCAAACTCCCTGGATAAAATGATTTTGTAATTTGCCAATGAATAGATGGATTTATCAATGACATTTTCCGCGCGAATATCAAAATTGCGCGAACCCTGGGAGAGAGATTCCGAGGAATTATATTTTCGCTCAACGAAAGTGCCCATTGAAAAGGCTATACGTAAATATAGGAACGAGATTCCAGTCCGACTTCTCGCTCCCGCGCTGAATCGCGACGGACGACGGTGGATGCACACAGCTGCGCACGCCTACGTATACGCCGACCTACGGGTTCCTACGGGCCTCGACGTTCCCATAGTGGCACTCCACCGCGACCTTACACTTGTTACAGGTATATATTTAGAAATTAATACATTTTGAAAATCAACGCGACGAAGGAATAACGGGGCGTTGTGTTCGCGTTCCTCTCGGACCCACGGCGAAGCCGAGAGCGCGGGCTGACGTTGGAAGCGTCGTACCTACGCGGCTGCTTCTGGTACACGTGTACTGGTTGCGACGCACGTGATGCAGCAGCCTCCACGGTTACCAATATATTTAGAAACGCAGAGACTGCCTACGCAGGCGCGCTTAGAGAGCGAGCGAGCGAGAGAGAGTGAGAGAGAGAGGGATGAGGGGGGTGGGGAGAAAGGAAGAAAGACGGAGAGCCGTCTAATGGCCAGAGACCGGGCTTTTGTTTACCGGGTTTCGTGTTGGTTGGGTTATCTCCGACGGTCGGCGGCTCGTTTACGGACCGTTTCGGTCCGCGGTGCGCGGTCGCGGTACCTTCACCCTACGGTCCGTATTGGCTCGCCCGATGCCCTCTCGATGTTTCCATCTGGTCCGATATTTCGAAAGAGAATTTTTCGCACGAGGAAAATTCAAAAATCAAGCTCAACGATTCATGCGCTTCCGGTGTGACGGGCGAGCCGAAGGGATCCTCCGCGAGATCGAAAAATCTTCCGACGACCGTCACGCACTTTCGCCGCGTTGAAAAGTCAAATTCGCGCGGAATTTGGGACAAAAAATCAGCAAGTTTATCGAGCCGAGCTGCGAAGCTCGGCCGACTGAGGGGGGGGGGGGGGGAATATGGGTTAACGTCTTTACATATGTATACCGAATACGGAATAAGGAGCGGGATAGCGTATACATATTAACGCTTCTCTCCCTCCACCCTTCCTTTTCGACGCGCGATAAGCAGACTCGGCGATCGGCGCGGGAAGAAAGGTGTACAGAAACAATCGGATTCGTTAGAGCTGCGAAGAATTTTGCAAAAAGCACCTCTCCTCCCGTTTTTTCATGCGTATAAATGTAGCACGCGACCCTGATCACTCGCGCGCGGCCTTGAACGAAACTGTGACGCCCCGATGACGATACTCCACACGGCAGCCGATACTCGCGAAAGGACGCCCGTCGTCGGATCCTCGCGGCGGCTTTTATCGGTCCGTTAATTTCTCTCGACCACAATGGGATAATAATGGTTAGCGGGCCGCGCTGAAAGTTAACGGAGATTCGATCGGTATCTGACTTCCTGCGATTCAACATATTGACGTTATTTATAATCGCCGGGGATGCGCACTTTCTACGCGCTCTTTTTATGCGCAATTGAATGAAATGAAATGTGATGAAGCGAAAGGGGTTGACATTTTCGTGAAAATTGAAATTATTGGAATCGAATTCTCGAGGACCATCCTGTTGGACGTATTTTTTCACGCTGATTCCGAAAATCACAATTTTATTGGACAAATTTCAAACAAACACCGACCGATTCCAGAGAGATTTCGAGTTTTCTCAATTCAATTTTTCGTAAAAATCGAAATCTCTGGGATCGAACTCTCGACCCTCCTATTCGAGATGTATGTATTTATCACTCTGATTTCAAAAATCATGGACTTATTGAGCCAATCTCAAAGGAATACCGAAATATCAACGATTTTATCGAAAGAAAAATATGTCGTAGAGAATCAACTCAGTTATTTTATCAGTAGATATACCAGAGTGAAAGTCAATTGGAGGGCTTTCCGTAGATCCAACATACATGTGTATTTTTCTGCGAGGAAGGTAGGACGCCCGAACTTTCATAAAATACTTGGACTGATTAACCGAAGCGGCGATGGTCGACCCTCCCGTCGACCGATTCTCTTCGCCTAATTAGGAGAAACGTGCATTCGTATAATCGAGGAAACCCTTCTGCACTTTTTTTCCCCGTAAGCATTTTCGAGACTTATCCGACTCCTCGAGCATTATTTTCCAATATTTTTGCTCCCACCCGCGCTAATAGGCAAGTCAACCCCTCTCGTGGGGACACGGAATTTTTTCTCCAAACCGTTCCCAACGACAGATTAACTGTAACGACAACGACGACACTCTCAGCGTCCGATTGCCTCCGACCAATTAAGAAAAACGAAACTTAGCCTCTCGAGTCATCGAGGATCACCCTCCCTCGCCCGCCTTCTCTCGGCACGACCGCCAACCCGGCATAACAGTTTTCGAGAAGGGGAGCCCGTGGATTTTTTTGCAACCCACATGTGAAAACAACTCGATACGCCCCCGTAGCCTTGCGGGTCGGGTCGGGTCGGGTCGGGTCGCGCAACGGTCGGACCCGGGGTGGCGTCCGTGGTCGTGGGAAAGACGCTTCCCACCCTGGCATCTTCTGTGAGGCCCCGAAAACCGTTGGGACTCGCAATTCCGTCGCGGCTGGCACTCGACGTTTTTGAAACGACGCAGAACACCAGGGGAACTGTTCGACACCCGTTACCAGGACTCTCCGCGTCCGGTTTTTCGCGGGAATCGATCGGGATCGACGAGGGATTCGGAGAGCGCGCGGTCAAAACTTGTCCCGGCCGAGCCTCGAAGGGCCCCCGTGCGACGCATGTGCGACGCATCCCTGAGACGTTTGGGATTCCATCAGAGGCGTAGGAGAGCGCGGCCCTCGGGTTATATTAGGTAGTTCTTCTCGAAGGGGTGTGGTGATAAAAAATCGAGTAAATAAACTCTTCTCTACGATGGATGGAATCTTTCCGAGGGGAAAAATTGCGGAACGGATGACTTATTTACGAGAGGCACTTGAGGGCGGGTTCGCGTTGTTTGCAAGGGATGTCAATTAACGATGTCACCTCGACGACACTCGAGTAGTCGATAATTACCTCGAATTTGACATTTCTTCCTATAATATTAGGTATCTATTTTTCAGATGTTAAATATATCCGGAACAAGTTTACAGTTTCAGTTTTTCATAAAATTTTATCAACATCGCGTAGGTAGGCACGCAGTGGAATCATCTCTTCCACTGTATCGAATCATCGAAAATAATTCTCATTTTCACGACGAAACCGTTCGTTCAGCTATTCTTTACATACCTACCTAAGTATATCGTTACAATTATTAGAAAAAAAAAAATGACAATTCACACCGCGAATCTCGGCAAGAGCTGACAGCTATAATAAACGCGAGGTCCCACGCCGCTGGGTCCTGTCCTGTCCTGTCGAGGTTCGTAGGAGGCAGCACCTGCGGCTTTCATCCCCGGACCCTGCGAGGGTGGGTGAGGGTGTACAAGGGGCAGGTCGCAAGAAAAAACGGGTCCGAAAAAAGGAGAGATAAAAAGATATATTCAGCCTCTCCCCCCCCCCCCCCTTCGCCGCCTCGAGCGTGAGTGTGGCGTATAGGGGGGAATTTTGTAGTGACGGGGTCCACCGCTGGAGAGGGTGGGGTCTCAACGCGCAAGGGTCCCCGCCACTTTCGTAGACTCGCGCACAAACGTACACGCGCATCGACACGCGCACATTCGTTCCCATTTCTATGAGACACCTGTGCTCGCCTCGTATTTATTCACGCACATCCACCACCGCGCAGACCTGCGCTATGAATTTATGAATGCCTCCTTCCTCGAGGGGAGAGAAAGGTGGAGCGGGAGGGCAGGGAAGAAGCGCGCAGACGGTTCGTATCGGTGTCCGTGCACACGCATGTGCGTCGGTACCGTAATTCCCCTCGCATCCCCTTCAACGATCCTCCTTCTTCGTCTTCTTCAGGGGAACCTCCACCTTTAGGCCTGTAGCGCTTACAGGTAGGTGGACCGCGGATTAGACAGAATTATAACGCTATACACATGGATAGCGCGAGGGATAAAGAGAGGGAGAGGATTTAAATACAAACGGTAATATCGTAGCGATTGGAAACAATAAATTATGGTCCGCGCGAGCTAATTACGAGGTCGGAGAATTGAACGATTGTCCGACTTTTCAAAGAGCGGGGGAGAACAAGTCGGCAAGAAACGAAACACCTTCCGCGGGTCGACCTTTTCCTTCGTATTCGGGGCGATCGGACGTATCTCGAACATCTCCCGAACGGAAAATTTTCCATCGAGTCAGTCGCGGCGGCTAGCGCGCGCGCGTAGGTACTTCTAACATCGCTACACGCGGAATTGGTGAACGAAACCGGTCGCGCACGGCTCGGTGGTACCGACACGGACGGCTCCAGCGATTTCTTCTCTCGCGGTCGGCTCTGTTCGCGGATTTTACAGCATTCGCAGAAAGTTGCGGCCTTCTCTCTCCCTCCCTCCCTCCCTCACTCCTTCCTTCCATCCCTCCTCGTCTTTCCTTCGCATCGATGCGAGAGTGCGTCTCTCTCTGATATCAATTCGATCTCTCTCGTAAGACTTCGCCTCCGACCGCCCGCCGTGCATCGCTCCCTGTACCTCCTCTTTCCCTCTCGCTCACTCTCCACGGCAAAAGCACTTTCTCCGACGCCGTAAGGATTTTCACTCGTGACGCCGTGACGAAAGTCGGAAACCCGATTTCTAATTTTGCCCCGTCCCGCTCCCTCCCCTCCTTTCGCTTATATCGAGAGTGTTACTCACCCCCGTGAGAGAAGAAGAAGAAGAAGCTTCATTATGACACTAGGGCGGGCCCTCTAAGTGCCTGCACAGAAAGATACAGTAGAAAAGAGAGAGAGAGAGAGAGAGAGAGAGAGAGAAGAAGCATTTATTAAGCTCTAGTGCAAGACCTCTAAGAGCTAATGAGGAAAGATGCAATAGTAATATAAAGATAAGCATTATAATAAAGTAGCGAGAACAATAATAATGATAATAATAAAGAAGATGATAAAAGAAATTTTCAGTAGTCGACGGTATTTATCCGCACGCGCATTCGTATACGTGAGTGTCGCTCGCGCACGCGGCCGTGATAATGAGTTATAAATAACGAAGGAAGGAAAAAGAGAGAGAGAGCTATGATCTATTTCGTCCTGGACGATCGAGACGGAACGAAGGGTTACCGCCGTCGTGCACCGCGCCGCCGCGCCGTTTATCATCCGACGCTATTACGAGTCCGGCGTTTTTTTGGCCCGCAACCGAGACACCTATTGGGCAACTCGCGTCAACTTGAACTTAGGGTTAGTGCTGTGTGTGTCGCGACTATACGCGATTATCGGTAGACGCGGTTCGCGTTCTCGTTTCGCGATTCGATCACAGCGGCTCCCCTTCACGAGGAGTTCGTTTATACGGAGTCACGTGATGGATTTTTAAAACGGGTGGAGCCTGAGCCTCCTCCTCCTCCACCTCCTCCTTAAATTTTGAGAAACCCGTTAAAGCGGGCGTACGCCGAAGTTGCTTCACAGTCGAGCCGCGGCACGTATCGCCGGCGGGCGATACAGGGACATATCATACGTATTTACGAGCCTCTCAAACTCCGACTCTCTCGACTCTCGAGGCAAGCCGTGGACCACGGCGCGGCCATATTGAAGGTCTGACCTTGAAGGGATAAAAAATCATCCAAGATGCCTCAAGGCTCGAGACACTCTTTCCCTTCCATCTCGCTCTCTCTCGCGAGACTTTCGTACGCGGCTTCTTCCTCCTGCGACTCCCTCCCCTTTCGCCTCGCGCCCTTTCTCTTTGTCGAACGCGTCGGAAGCCCCGTTGAACCTCTCTTTCTCCTCCGCTCCCTTCCTCCTCGGTCTCCTTTTTCTCGCTCCTCTTTCTCTCTTTCTTTCTCTCTCGCACTCACTCGGCGTCGATCCAGACGCTGGGGGACGTCGTTACACACGCACACGCGCGCACGTATCAGTAGTATGCGGGGTTATATCAATTTCTCCGCAATAACAGACCGATTGTGGAGGCGTACAGCTTCCTTCAAAATTGCGCCGCTGTACGTCGGGTGCGTTTGATATGCACGTAGATTCTCTGTTGTCTATAGACGAATACACATAGGTAATCCTTTCGAACGGATAGGTACCTACGTTTGACTCCTTCGACGAATCGAATCGCGCGGCATCTTCTCTTTGACCCTGAAGAGAATATCGTCATTACGCGCGTTGGATCGAGAAAAAATAGAGGAATAAAAGCACGGATCGAATTCGGTCGTTTTATCCTCGAGCGCGATACCCGAGTGGCAGAAATGGACTCCTATAATATACGCGACTACATATTATATTCAACGCATATCGCCGAGGCTCCGTTTCTTCGACTTTCGGAGCCGAATAAGATGCAGGTCGGTCGCTCGCATTCGCGATACCTATCGTTTCGAACGAAATGTCGTGTAGCGCGGCGCGATGTATCGCGTGTCGTATCATTATGATTCGGCCCTTTTCGCGCGATCCCTCTCGCACGGCCGATCCTCACGACACTCCTCTTTGTCTCGCGAGAAGCTCTTTTTCTTCTCGTTTCGCCCGCCGTGCCCTCCGCTCTCCTCCTCTTTCCCATCGTTTATCCGGCCGGGAGCCTCCTCCCCGCATCGTTTGTCTAGATAAACAAAAATTAAAGCGGTCCCGAGAGCCAAGCGCGGTCCTCTCCGCACGTTACTGAGCGGTCCGCGTGAAGCGTCACTGGATAGGTACCTACCATCGCCACCATCAACTCGTTCCCGTTGGGCCAGGTCAGTAATTATTGGTCTAGGAACTCATTGCACCCAGCTAGAAAATAAATTACTGTCATAGAGAGAGAGAGAGAGAGAGAGAGAGAGAGAGAGAAGGAGCGCGTTCCACTACACGCGCACCATGACGGATCACCACGGTGCTCTTCGGCTGTTTCACGGTCCCTTCTCGCGGTGTAGTGGAACTCCGCGATGTGTACTTCGAACTTGGTACATATTCCGGAGGGGGAAGACATGTATCGCTGTATCTCGCGAGTGAATGGTCGGCGAGAAATAGCGTTTTCCAATGAAAGTTGTAGAGCCATCGAAACTGCGTAAGCGTTTATTCGAGACACTTTTCTCTACGAGTACCTGCAGTATACTCGATCGGAAATATGTAGGTATATTTGCGCTCCTGTGGTCAAGCTTTTCAAAGATTTCCTGAGCTACGACATTCGTTTGACCGGCAAAATGAGATAATTTTAGAGCGCGATGACGATAAAGGACGAGACGAGAACGGAGTCGACCGCGGGCGGTGCTGCGGGGATTTCGAAGCGCACCCTCGCGAGGCGCGGTGGCGTGGCTCGTACCGTTGAGATTACAGCAGACTCATTCCCGAGGTCCGTACCGGCACGGAGCCGTACGTAGCTACTGATATGTGTATACAGGTATACGCATACATGCACGCGCACGCACGTGTCCCGAGTCGCCTCGCGTATGCGCGTGTGGGCAGGCGCGAGCCTTTCGAGAGCAAAGTCGTGGGCTCCTCCACGGTTCGCCCCGAGACGCGACGGACGCGAGAACAACGCTTCGGCTGTCGTTTCACATTACGCGCGTAGGTACCGAATGTAACTCGAGGCAAAGAGCTCCTTTCATTCCTTTTCTCTGGTAAAAGGGCGAAATGAGCGGTGTTATCGTTCGGTGCCGCAGGTTCGGGAGGGACTTTTGACGGCGACAAAAAACACATTGGAAAGAACATCGTCCACCCCTCTCCCGCCCCGCTGATGGGACGGAACCCCGGCGCGGATAGGTTTCTTCCAGTCGTGCGAGACGTAACGGGCGTAAAAACGCGGCTGTTTGTTTCGGGGGGAAAAATTTGGCTTTTCGAACTTTCGACGCAGGTTAGGAACGGTTTTCGGTGGCGTATCGAGCCCCGGCGGAGCCGCCGGGGCCCCGTCGGAGATTCATTTTTCAAGAGACCTAAGGACCTGCTCCTTTGCTCGCTCGCTCGCGCTCTCTCTCCCTCTTTCTCTCTCTCTCTCTCTCTCTCTCTCTCTCTCTCTCTCTCTCTCTCTCTCTCTCTCTCTCTCTCTCTCTCCTCTCCCTTCCCCGAGGGTTGTCCAAAATATATAGTATTTAGTTTCGGGCGCGGGCTATTATTTGGTTTCCTCAACATCGGCTCTCCTCCCGTTCCCCTCGTTCCACCACCGATTCTTCGTTTACGAGGGGATCCGAGGCGTCCCTCTCTTTCGTATTTTCTCTCACTTTGGAAGTCATCTCGCGCTCTATAGGTACTATCGATATGCAAAACTGATCGAAACAGCAGAGATGCTACAATTTGTGGCCATTCGGCGATGTGATAGGACTAGGTACAACTTTTTTATAGGATCATTCCCAGCAGCGATCGGTCACGTAACAGAATTTCCCACTTTTGATAACAAAACATATTGTACACACGATCGGCTATTCTAGTCAAACTGGTATACAGTCGTAAAAGCAAGAGATACGGATCGCGAGACGTTATACGTATTTTGTCATTAGCGGCGAGTAATTGTAGAAATACCGTTGGGAACCATCAAAATTGCTCTTCCACTTCCACTAACGATCCCGGCACGACGAAGCGAAGCAAAAATCCCGATCATATCGGGACCATTACGTATATACGGCCAAGTCTCAAAAGCGCGTTTTATTTTCCGTGCAACGGAGCAGGAACAACCGACCCTGACCCGCTCGATCTCCCGAGCCTGTTAAACCCTAAACACAAGGGACCTGTTCTCTCGTTGCCGTGCGCGGCGCACCCTCGGGCCTTGAGAAACACCGTCGAAGCGTCGCGTCCTACGGGGTCCTTTCGCGGAGGGATGCACGGGTCGGGGGGTATGCAAAAAATTGCGCCGTAGCATCACGCCTACCGCATTTTCTTCTTCTCCTTCTTCGACGCCACTCGGAGAGACAAAAGTACCTGCCCGCGTCCACGGCTCGTATCGTTCCGTATTCGCGTCACGACACTCGCCGACCGGACTCTCGCAACTCCGAGAAGAGCGAGCGATTCGCCGCCGGAGGAAGGTTACTCTTCGTATTACGATACCTCGACGCGCTATCGACGCGAGTTTCCTATCGACGGGTGACTATTTAGGATCGACGAGAGAGAGAGAGAGAGAGAAGAAGAAGAAGAAGAAGAAGATGCATTTATTATGGCACTAGGGCAGAGAGAGAGAGAGAGAGAGAGAGAGGGTGGGGTGAAAAAAAGAGAGTACCGGAACTCGGGCGAGCGACGGGCGCCGGCGAATACGCGGCGCACGGGTGGACGTAATAAAAGTGACGTTGGACGACATGACGCGATCCGATGCGACGTCGTCGTGTCGCGAGTACAGTCCGGTGGAACCTGTTTCGCTGAAAGTCGCAATGGTGCTAGTTATTTTTTTCGCACACTGCGCGGCGATTTTACGGGAAAGTAAGAGGTATTGGAAGTTCGACCGGTTCGATCGTTATAATGAGGAACGTACGAAGAAAGGTTAAACTACGAGTTATTCGCGGAGGACAAATCGGTGCTTCTCGATTTCTCATTCTTCTCAGTAGCGATGACGCTAATTCAGCCGTTCGTTCGTATGGGAAAGGGAACGCGTGCGTCGAGGAAACTTACTCGGCGTACCGATCGGAGCCTGATTTAAATAAAGGATGGATCTTTATTCGATTTTTAGTTGGTCTCCGAGATACTTGGATCGCGTCGTAACGAACAGAGGCCAACGCAGAACGATTTCGACTCAACACGAGCGATCGGTTCGCTTCTCGCTCGCTACTGATCCACGAGGAAACTCGCTCGGAACCGAGCCTTCCCACTCGACGAAACTTCCTCCCTCGATTGTACCCGCTCCTTTGCGCATTTTCCATTCCGACTGTACCGCTCAGTTGTTTACATTTTAACCAAAGGCAACGTTGCCAAGTCTACGGACCTGTTGCGCCCGCACGTAGCGCGGCCCCGTCGTGTCGTCGCCGCCGCGATCTCCCATCAATTAAACGCCTAACGACAGCCCCCGCGGGGATTGGATTGATCCGAATGCCTCCGCGGAAAGACGATCGGGCGCCGATTTGCGAGATGGGCAATTCGAATTCCGGCCGCAGATTCGCGCGTGTCTGTACGGACGGCGCGCGCGCGTCGCTCTTTTCCGTCGTGCGGAGGGCAGGCAGGCGCACGCACGCGCGCGCTTCGGAGAGGCGTGCAGTACCTATGTAGGTACTAGCGGCGCCGCGGCGGGAGACGCTTTTCCGTCGCGGATGCGTCGAATTCGTCGTCCGGACGGAATTTGCCGAGCGTCCACCGTCGCGGCGACGCAACGGGTGTCCGCCGCCAATCCTGCGGACTCTCCCCCTACGAAATTAGATAGGTACCTATATATATTATATATACCCTTTTTCTCTCTCTCGACGTCGCGACTTCTTTTTTTCTTTCTTTCAGCCGCCGCTTCCGCGCGCGTTGGCTCGACTCCCCCGAGTGCGGCGAACGCAGAGGCACACCAACCAGAGGCAACCCTGACGGTTTCGCGAGCGAGAGACTCGTGCGAATCTCGCGTCGCGAGCTTCCAGAGCGAGCCGGGCCGAACGTTGCGTCGCGTAGTGCGTGCGGCGCGATATATCGGGTGTTTTCGCGATAAGGAGCCCAACGGAGATTCTCTCCGCTCCGTGCGAGGATCGGGCGCACGTTTCTCCGTGTTGGTGCACCCGCGCGAACGATAAGGACTTTATCGTATCCGGCTCCCCTTACGCATACGTTGTCACTCGCGCTGTAAGCTCGTACGGTGCACTTTAGCGGGCTGACTCGGTGACTTTACCTCGTTTCTCGCATGCCGCAGTATATTTTCTTCCATTCTCAGCTGTTTGTTTTGCATCGATACGGAGATTAGGATGGGTGGGAGGGGGGTTTTTCGCACGGTATAGACGACGACTCTCTGAAAACTTTGAAACGTGAATCGTACAGGGAGACGTGAGGGTTGATAACGAAACGAATGAAACGAGATAGTTTACCGTTCAAAAAGGGTTGAGAAAGAAAATATCGCGGAGGTTTTATGAAAAGTCGTGCTCCGTTCGTGGAATGTGTGGAAGCGTTCTATATTTACAAGTTTATATACATACGTAATCGCGAGCGACGTGGCTTCTTATCTCGCGCGCGCGAATGCTTGTATAATATAATAGGCTATGCGAAAAGTAAGACTCGGCATTGGATACCGATATTTGATTTGAGCACATGTATTATTTTTTTCGTCATTTTCAATCCCCGTCTTGCGATGGAAATAATAATAATAATTACACGTATATCCGTCATACGATCAAGGCATCGTGATGTGACAGACGTCGCCTCTCTTCATCGGTAGGGGAATTTTTGCGATCGAGGAGACGGGAGGACGACTCTCGCAGTGATGATCACAGAGCGCGACGAAGGTGCCCGTAATGAACGTTATTACGGACGAATTGTTCTTTCCTCGTCGAGTCGATCGCTCGCGTGTCACCCTATATAGAGGAAAACCACGGAACGGAGCGGCGCGGCACCAAGTCCGCCGTGTATATATGTATGTGTGTACGCTACACAGGCCACTTCGGTCATGGTTGGGTGAGGTCCTTCGGAAATGGGTGAACAGGACACGCGGTGTACGCGCGGAGCGGTTACGTGGGAAAAAAAAGGAGCGACAGAAACAGTAGGATTTTTCAGCGTGCTACCAGGCAGCGCCGATAAACCTGCCGTCGCGTTATCGCGCTGGCTGCGACTATACACGCGATCTCGCGTTCGCTCGCGTGTGTGGGTTTTGCTTCTGCGTCTCCTTGCGCAGCCCGCCGCGCGCGATGCGAAGCGGGTCGATGTTTCGAATTCGCTGCTATGCTCTGCTCGCGAAAAGAGGTTTCTGGATTATACGAGCGGACTCGACGGCGATAAAGGTGCGCTCGCGAAGCGGGAAAAAATTAATTGAAATATCCTCTGGAAGAAATTATTCGAGGAACCCCGATTTAGAAATAAATAAGCGTATTTTTGAGTGAAGCGTGTCATTGGAAATCCATCACCGCGTGAATACTCGAGGAATTTTCGAAACGAGCTGTTCCGAGCCAGAGCTAATGATCGAGTTTCCTCGATTATTTTCGGAGTTGTCGATTACGCGTACTTTCGCTTTCGAGTCGCACTTGACAATGGGAAATATGTATGTTTCGGTCGCGCTTCCGAATTCGATAATTCTCGTAAGACAAAGTCCCTCGGAAAACCACCCTTCCCCCTCTCCTACGCGGCGCTCGCTCGAATACGCCCTCTCCGCGCGGTACGGGGTGTCCGTCTATCTTCGCGTTATCTGTCTCGGCAAATATTACAATTTCTTATCGCTCATGTATTTTCGGCCGCTTTTCTCGCCAGCGCCACCGCGGACAAACTCCCGAGGGGCTACCGGACTGTCATCACCGGAGAAAGTACTCTTATCGCCGTTTATCGACGTCGCAACGCAATTCGTGGCGAACCGACGACGCGCGCCACGGCGAAGACCCGACCCGACGCGACGGACGCGCGCTCGCGGTGGGGTCTTGTCACGGCTTTCCGCGCCATGAAAAGCGCCGCTTTTTTCCTATCCAAGCCATATCACGCGAACTCGGTCGATGATTTTCCGACGAGCATTCTCCGCGACGTCGTCGTTCAGGGCCGTCGTTTGTCCACCCCGACGCGAAGGAAGGATTCAATACCTACGCGTCGGAGAACGCCATTTCGAGCGATAGGCCAGCTTCGCGGTTATACTCGATTCGATTAGCATTCAACTTGAAAGCCGGATCAATTACGAAAATTTTGTGAAATTCTTTCGCTTCCCCTCACCGTCGCGTGGCCTGCGCGTCTTCCGGATTTCTTCGCTGACGCAACCGCGCGTCGCTTCGCCACGAGAAATCTTGTGGATCTTGACGGGGAGAAGAAGAGAGGCACCGAATTTTCTTCACCTGTCTCGATCCCTCTCTCGCCCGACTCGAGGTGCACCGGGACAATGAGAGGCCGCGAGGAGGGGGACAGCCCTTCCTCTCCCTTCGGAAAATCTCACAAAGGAACAGTCGAAAGTCGAGCGTCACTCCCTCGAGGGAGATCCCCTTCCTCTGCGGTTCGACGGATTACCCATCTTCTCGTGGTGGTTGCACCATGCTCCCCGGCCCGTCGATTGTCCGACGAAGAAAATTTACGAGATTTCCCCCCCCCCCCCCCCACCGCTTTCCACCCTCGGCCACCTCCTCCTCCTCCCTCCGTGTCTTTATGTCGGCTGAATGGAGGATCGTTATCCGTCCTCATTGTCGCCCTTCCCCGGCGCGCGCGCGAGCTCGAATTTTTTCCTTTTTCGTGAATCGAGCGGCGACTCCACGCGAGCGGTAAACGATCCGGGACGACTGAGCCGCAAGGTGCCACACGGGAAGTTGGACTAATTTTGGTCCGGGATTGCTTCGCTCGGTTTCTTTTTCGATCCTCCGTTGTCCCTCGTTTTGAATGCACCACATTCGCAAACGACAATAGCGACGATGTCGCAATTACATCCCTTCCCGCAAGCTCCTCACCACTGTTGATATAACACTTTTTCTAGCTCGGGATGTGGCTTTTGAAAAAGTAGATACCTGTTTTATAGCAATTTGGAGCCAGAGTTCGCGGGACCTAAGCGGATAGCTGTTGAAGTCCACGGCACTTTGCCGCGGTAGAACGGCTCCGCTCTCCTTTAATGATACGGGAGCGCTAGCCCGTGGCCGGTATGGTTCGGAATGTAAATTACGGGCCAACTCCTGGTAGCCCACATTCGCACCACCTGTCCTACAAAAATATATCCGCCGCGAGTCTCTTGATTCTCGTTTCACCACAGCTTCAAAGTACCACGGGAGGGCCCCATACGTGTCCTCTCTCTCCAACAAATGTGTTCATTTATGCTTTCCGTCTTTCCAGACTCCGCATCGGAGACCGCGGAGGGATCACGAGCTGAACGGAGCTGGCCGGAAGAATGGAGAGATGTGTGTGCCGATAATTTTTACGCCGGAAGAACATCGAGAGCCTCTCCGGGGAGAAGGATTATTAACCGAGGATCACACTCCTGCAGACGTTATCGCCGTTGGCCGCGCTCTCGACGCGGTGTCTTTTTGACATTTTTACCGACCCCATGCCGAGGAGCCGAGTGTCGAGCCGGTCGCTCGGTGGGTGTCGGGACCGCCAAGTACAATCGGTATAGTAGGTATACCTACTGCGTAAACGTGGTACCTACCCACCTACACACACAGGGAGCCGAGTAGGAAGAAAGAAGGAAGTCGACATTGCGGCAGGTCCGACCGTACGTTCTCCGCTTCTCCTCGTTTCCCGGTACACCGCCTAGGTATACGCCGAGCCTTTGGCTTTTGCATACGATTTCTTCTCGCTCGCTTTTTATCGTCACGCCGTTACACACTCTCTTTTACGCGGGCACTTGGGCACGCTCGCACGTACTTATCTCACGCATGTACCTAGGTATACGTACCGCACACTACGCAGCCACCTAATCGCTCCACGAATAATATACTCGTATGTATACTATACGCGTACGTGTGACGAGATTTACGAAGCGACCGAGTCTCGCCTGGATCCCCGCATACGTAGGTACCTATATGTATAGGTACATAGTAGAGAGACCGCGGCGCAGCTCCGCAGAGTATAGCAAATAGCAGTTGCCTGCTGGCAGGGGCGAATCTGCTGCGTCGAAGAGAGAGAGAGAGAGAGAGAGTCCTGATTATTCGCTCTTTTGAGAGTAAATCTTGTTTTTCCGTGAGTGGACCTCTCGCCAATTTGCATAAAAATCAAAACCTCTGGAATCGATCACACGGTCTGCCTATCCGATGTATTTTTTTCCGCCGGTTACAAAAAGCACGATTATTGGGTCGATATTAAGATGACAGTAATTTTATGTAGATGTACTTATAGAAAAATTACTTTTTCATAGAAAATCGTCGATATATCGATGTCTCTTTGAGATTTGCTCAATAAATCCATGATTTCCGGAATCAGCATAAACAAAATAGACAAGATAGGCCGATCTCCCGAGGAAGTTAAAAAATTTCGATTTTCGACAAAATATGTATCATGGGACACCAAATATGCCGTTATTTTATTTATTTATTTTTGGCTAATATTACCAGCGATAAAGCCAATAAAATCGTTTCTATTATCGTTTCTCGAAAAAAATATTTTTCATCGCAGTCCCCTCCCCGACGAAAGGTAAGGAGGAAGTACGCTTTGGAAAGAAATATTTTTGGCGCGATTTCGCCGCGACGCGCGAATCGCGTCCGACTTCAAGGGCCGCGTACTGAGCTCGCGCGCGGCTCCTTTTGGCCCTCCGACAAAGAGCCGAGAGGTGGTGGTGGTGCTGCTGGTGCTGCTGCTGCTGCTGCTGCTGCTGCTGCCGCTGCCTGGCTTCCGAAGACGTTTTTTTTCCCTACCCAAACAAAACTCTTTTAACCTTTCTCTCGCTTCTTTTTGGCGTTCGCGCGACTTCGGCTGGTTCATCGGTGTTCTCAACTCGCGTTCGATAGGGTAGAGAATTTCTCGCACTCGAGATCGAGACGAGAGTTTTCTGAAGAAATACCAACTTGAAAAATGCAGAGTCCCGGGGGCAGGCACGCGGTATGTAGGTATATTTTTTCCCTCAAACTCGAGCCCACGTTCGCGAAACAAAGGAGACTGCGTCGAAACGTCGCTCGCTCTCCCAAGGGACGTGTGGTTGGTCGGGGGCGGGCGTAACGACCGACCCGCCAAACGACCAGTGGGTCAAGGCGCGATCGGCAAACAAAATTGAAATTGGCGCGAAACGAGATGCCGGTTGCTCGGGACTCGTGGTCCCAAACGAGACCAGCCTTCGCCCAAGGATTCGAGGCGCGCCAGATATAACGAATTACAGCCGCGAATATTTTCCGGTGAGCACGTACGGACCGGGCGGAAAAAAAAAGGATCGGGTCCTTCCCGGTGCGCGAGTTTCACGAGCGATTGTAATTCGGCGCTTATTCGGGCTCAAGGCGAGCGGTTTCCTCGTGGTTCGCGTTTCTGTGCCGCGCGGTATCGTGCCTAATAACGACGTTTATTGGACGTCGCTGTACGCGTATTCCGGAGAGGTATATGTATACTGACAATGTGTGTCGAGGCACAACAAATTAGCCAGATTCTCTCGTCGTTCGGATCGAACGATATTGTAATCGAAAGAGTGAACTCGGGTTCGCGGAGCTCACCGCCCACCATGTGTACGTTACGGTGAGAATCTCTACCATGCGAGCTATTCTCCATGGAAGAGAGAAATTTCTCGCCCCGCCCGCGCGCGAGAAAAACATCGCGAAACGGGGCGCGCCTATTTTCGCTCGGTGAATTTTGGCGCCCTCTCAAGTGTACCGCGGTGCCGTACACGCGGGTTATCGTTGAAATCGCTCAGAATTTTCCGAGCTGCTTGAAATAGAACGAAAGCGGGTCCAAGAGATTCGCGCGGATAGCGAGAGCGGCGCGTTATAATTATCTCGGTCGAAATAGAAATACGAAATTAAAAGCGGCGTACAACAATAGAGTGTGTAGGCGGTGAGACACTTTTCCGGAGTTTTCCACACAAGCCGAAGATACGATTTTTACACTCAAATAATAGGTAATTCGTTTTTTCGAACATTTTCGAAGTTTAATTTTTCTCTTCGTCAGCGGAGCGGGCTCCGTTGTCGCGACAACCGCGACAACCGCGACAACCGCGACGCGACGATATTAAATCGTTTTCGTGACAACCCTTCGGCTGTTTACGCGACCCGCTCTCGCTGAGTTGGTATGCGGTTAACAGGGAGTGACGTCATCGGCGAACAAAAAATAATCCGCCTCGCGCAATGGCGCAGTTCGATGCCTGGCGAACCGCGGCTCGGGAGCGGGCGTCTGGCGTGTAGTTCGGGGCGCGGGCGTCCACGGAGGTCCGTTGGGATGAGGCGTAGCGCGACGAGAGGGAGCCCCTCCACCCCGCGCGCGCGCACGTCTAGAAAGCGCGTTTTTTCGTCCGCTCTCCTTCATCAGGCGCTCTCCAGCTCAGCGTCGCTCGCCGCGTCGAGCACTCGCGACGTTATCGCGGGAGACGAAGAGCCAGGCGGCGGGAAGAGTGACGCGCCGAGGACGAGACTTTTCGAGTCGTTCGTGAGAGGAGAGCGGACGCGCCGCCGACGATGGTGCTCGCCGGAGCGGGAAGAAAAATCGAAATGGATTTCGACATTGGTTGGAGGAAATGAGACGGAGGAGGGGTAAGGAGAGAGTCGTTTGTCGTTGTCACCCCCCCCCCTCCTCCTCTCTCTCTCTCTCTCCCCCCCGCTCCGCAGCGCGCGATCTTTCTCGCGGAAAGTCATGAATGACTCGGATTCGTAGATCTTCACTCTTCTTCCACACCCCCCGTGAGCCTCGCAGCGCGTCTGTTCACGAGCGTCCGGCGCGGCGTCCCGCGTACTTATGTATGTAGACCGACGGATCTTTCTTTCTCGCGATTGCCTTTCCGAAAGAAGATTGCGAATGACCGGCGGAAATGACCTAACCGGAGTGCCGGCTCTGTCGATGATTTCTTCTTGTTTACCGCGGTGCACTCACACGCGTGGCTAACGTTTGCACGCTTCGCACGTAGCGAGCGCGGGGGTGAGACGGCGTCGTGCGGGGGGTGACGCAGCGTGCCTACATCTCGCGGGATGTCTCTACGAGTGACTACTCTCTTGCGAGAGATTCCGAACGACTGTTCGCGGAGTCGAGTCGAAGTGACGTCGCGCTTTTTCACGATAGTTTTCCGCACGCCGAACACCACGGAACGCAGCCTCCGTTCCTTCATTCTACTCGGTACGTACCGAGCCGAGATCTTACGAACTGCGAATATTTCGAGTGTCGACGAGTCGATAAGCATTGTTGAAATGACTGTACGTATGATTGAAATTGATATTTATCATGGGAAATAGAAATAAGTATTGCTGAAACAAAAATAGAACGTATTTTTATACCAATAGACTACTAGCATTGCCGTGTAATCTATCAAATTTCTCTCAGTGAAGAAAATTTGAAAAGAAGCTCATCCGGATGCCTCTCTTTCCTCGCGGACGGTACTTGACATTTTCCGGTAGTTTTGCAACCAGCACCTTGGCCCGCGCATCAAGCGATAGGTAGATGGCCCGACACTGATAGACCATAGCCCCTGATAAGTCCCCGCCGCTCCCTGCGCGCTCCTCCGTTATACACTAGTATGTATACCTACAGAGAAGTACGGAGGTAGGCGTCCGTTCGACTTGGGTCGCGAACCTTTCAGCGCCGCGCGCGCGCGTGTGTGTGTGTGTGTATGCACGAGTCGATAGGGAGCACGCGAGTACGCAGAAGTGTGGATACCGCGCGATTCCACGTGGGTGGCGTCATTGACGAACAAAGAGCGAGTCGATTCTTTCCACCGATATAGGGATCGCGGCTTCTCACCCGCGCGTGCGTGATCGACCTTCCTCCCTCGTAAACGACACACCCCGCGGTCGCGCGCGGCGCGCTCCCCCGATGAAAAGAGCGAGCGCAAGGGGAGTGGTCCAACTCTTTCTACCTCCCCTGGATAAGCCGAAATTCAAAATGAACGACAGACGAATGGCACGCAGGATCCCTCCGCTTCGACTTCTTCCTCTACTCGCTCTTCGCCGGCCACTACATTGGGAGAGCTTCACCGGAGGCGGTATCAAAGAACTTTTATGAATATGCTCCTTTCATGCGAACGGATGCGAAAATAGAGAAAAAAGCGAGCGGCTCGGAGGAGAAAAAGAGAGAGTGTGATGGATGAATATGGGAAAACGGGACGGACGGAGAGCACGGGTCTGTCAAGCCCTGTTCCTCCATTCGTTCCTTCCTCGATAAAGATTGAACTTTGAAAGCGAATTTGCAATCCCTACAGTGGGTTGCTCAATTACTCGTCACGTGTTACCGGCTGATGTGCGTGGAAGCCCCCTCGCTCCCTTCTTTCCGCAGGAGGCTAGAATTTACGGAGAAATTAATTATTAAAAAGTAGAATTAATAGTTTGAATTTATTCGGCATTGATGACGTTATATCAAGGCTGATGAAGATGATGTTTATAATAACGATAGTAATTGCGATTATCTTCTATATGACGTCATCAAAGCCGAATAAATTCAAAATATTAATTCTACTTTTTAATAATTAATTTCTACGTACATTTTTAATGGATTTCAATAAAATCAATTGCATTACGTTCGTAATTTTTTAATGAACATAGGGTTTTCCTCTGGGTCAGAGGTTTGAAAACACCCCGTATACATGTATATATACGGAATGTTTATCTCTCCAATGCTTTCTTATTGTTAGATATGATAATGGCTCGTTTGTTATCTCTCATCGCTCCGTTGATCTTTCGGCTATGGCATTGCTAATTTTTATCGTCAATCGCCGTGCGTAGCTCATTGCCGCCCTTCCCCTCCTCCCAGAATGATGGAACGATTTTCCTCGACGTACCGTCGCCGACGGAAAAACGCGCACGCGCGTCCTTATCGACGGCCGTAACTCTTTCCAGCGACTGTACGGTTCTTGGAATTACACGGATCTCGTACGAGAGAGCACCGCGGTATAGTGTGGGTCTGGACCATTGGTTATCTCCGGCAGTGTTTCTCATTGTCAGACGCCAGACGCGTTCCGGTCCTTCGGCTCCGTCTTCGTCGCGCGGCCGTCGCACGAATCGATCCGTCCCGCTTCGACCTCTTCGAGAGTCAAGTCATGGGCTGTGCACGGTCGCCTTCCGAATCGCGCGCGCTGCTGCTGCGCCGCGTCGGCGGGCCTCGGGTACGTGCCTCTCCTTCGTGGAAGGAAGGAAGGAAGGAAGGAAGGAAGGAAGGATCGCTTCGAGTGAACACCACTTTGCTATCGCCCGCGACGCGTTTCTTTCTTCGTGTTATCACGGAGGAAAGGGGTGGACTATACTGAACGACGCGCCGCACTCGGCCTCGCGTGGACGTTGCTTCGTTGCGGCTGCTGGATGCGCATACCTACACAGGGAAAAAGTTAGTTGGATCTTCTAAAAATTACTTGCGGGGTCGCAAGTAATTATCAATTTACATCGATTTGATCTTTTTTCATATTAATCAAATATTTCTTCCTTGCAATCACATACTATTCCATATGATCGTAAAGAAGAGATATTTAATTGGTCGATTAAAAAATTTCATTGATATGAATAAATAATTATTTGCAACCACGCGAGTAATTTTCAGTAGATCCAACTAAACCTTTTTCTCTGTGTACAACAACTTCGCGTCGAAGCGCGCGGCACGGACTACCAGGCACTTTCCATCTCGCGTCTTTCCTCCCCATTTCGCGCGAGAGTTTTTTCTCCACGATGTGCAGGCAACTCGAGCGAATTTTCGGTCATCGTCAAAGTCTCGTTCTCCCACCGCTTTACGCGGAGCGGAAGTTCTTCGCGTGTGTATCGATAATTCGTTCTCGCGACCCACGCGGGTCAGGTTACCCAAGAGTCTCCGAGACATTTTGGAGCGGAAGCATGACCTTGATCCGGTAGCGCGAAACGCGACTCCCCCCTCGCCGGTTCGTTCCTTCGATTCCATACGCAATTTTGCGTTGCGCAACGCACCGCTGTACGCGTGTCGACGCGCGAGGTTGTGAAAATGACGCACTTCTACGCTTTTCGAAGCGCGTCGTTCGGCGAGTAGGATAGAGCGGGGCTGAAAATGCTGGAGGTAAAAAGTGCCATTCGATAGATTTTCATAAATAAATCGTTTGGTTTATTCGCAATGAGGGTTCTCCGGTAACTGTCGCATACGAAGACTATTTTCATATGTAACGCAATTATCAAATAGGTAATGAATTATTTTGTTAAACTAACCCAATGGTACTTTTTACCCCGCGGCACTTTCAGCTCCACTCTACCCTACCGAGAATCAGTTATTTCGGGCTGAAGGAAATCTGGAAGAATCGGGGAATTCAACCTTGAAATTTTGTCAGTAATCGTTTCTCGACAAGCTCGCCCGTTTCCACCGAAATTTCAGGCATCTTCGACTCGGCCACTCGGTTGAAAATGATTACAGGAACCTACCGAGACGGGCGTGATTCGTGACTCGTTCTTACACACTCGTCGTATAATCACGCGAGTTTACGACGGACATAATAAGCGCGCATATATGTACCTACTGCCGGAGAAACAATTACCTACGAGACGCTGCAGCCATCCGACATTCTCGCCAGTCATCACCCGACGCGACGTATCGCGTAGCCCCGCTATAGGTAACCTACACATCGGATGTGTCGCGTCGGCGCGATTTACGCGCTCGCCGCGATAAAGTCGTCCCCGGGCGGCCGCAATCCCGTAGCCGTTCGATCGCCCGTTTCCCCGGTACGCGTAACGCTCGCCGTACGAAAGCGCCCATCCGGGTTCATTAAGCTCGATTTTTCCGTACACTCCGATAATCGCGTCGATCGTTAGCGCGGCGCGTATACATACCTACACCTAATCGAGGTACATCGAGGCGATTCGAGGAAACCGCGCGGGAATAAGTTGCATATTACCTACATACAATGTAGAATACGCTACCGCGCGTGACTCGGTACGAGGCGCACGGTTTGTATCCGGATGACGCATCGGCCGCGCTCGTGGAAAAAGTCTTTCGATTAATTTCGGACAACGCGCAAGTCGATGCTCTGATTGCCGGCAGCTCGTTAGCGCGAGTTTTCTCCGCCGCGCGCTCCGGGGAATCCCATCGGTGCAACGACGCGCTTTATAGATTCTATTATCGCGCGTCGATGGGGGCGGTTCATTTTGCCTGCCGCCACTTCGCCAAGTACGAGCATACAGGGTGTCCGTCTTAATACACGCCAGAGGAACGGGTTTGCAATCGGTAGGCGCACCCGATAATCGTTTGCATTTTTTTTCTCTGGTTGCTTGTGCATTAAGAGCAGAAAAGGAGACGTCAGTATTTCAGAAGAATTGCCATCAGATAAGTTACCTCCTAACTAACCGTTTTAACCTCATTTTCATCACGTACGAAGGACTAATATTACTTATCCTTGTGGTCATTCTATTTTTTGAGATTTCCGAAAATTATCATTATATTGATGAAATCTCAAAGGAAGGCCGAGATATCGATGATTTTTCGTGAAAAAATAATTGTTTTCTACACAAAATCGCCCTCTCTCTCTCTCTCTCTCTCTCTCTCTGATAACTTATATTTCCTTTACGATATCGACCCAATGACCATCATTTTCATAATCAGCGTGAAAAAATATATGGAATAGGGTCGATCAGTGATCGATTTCAGAGAGATTTGCATTTAAAGCAAAATGTCAAGTTTTTCGAAAAAATGTAAATCTTCGGAATTGAAGTCTCGACCACCCTATCCGATGTATTTTTTCACGCTGATTCCGAAAATCGCTATTATATTGATGGAATCTCAAAGGAAGGCCGAGATATCGATGATTTTTGTGAAAAAAAGAATTTTTTTCTACACAAAATCGCTGATAACTTATATTTCCTTTGCGATATCGACCTAATGACCATGATTTTCGTAATCAGCGTGAAAAAATGCATCGGATAGGGTGGTCGAGAGCTCGATTCAAGAGATTTCAATTTTCGCGAAAAAGTTAAGGCATATACCTTAAAATTTTGCTAAAAATGCAAATCTCTGGAATCGAACTCTCGACCACCCTATTCGATGTATTTTTTCACGCTGATTCCGAAAATCGCTATTATATTGATGAAATCTCAAAAGAAAGGCCGAGATATCGATGATTTTTGGTGAAAAAAAGAATTTTTTTCTACACAAAATCGCTGATAACTTATATTTCCTTTGCGATATCGACCAAATGACCATGATTTTCGTAATCAGCGTGAAAAAATGCATCGGATAGGGTGGTCGAGAGCTCGATTCAAGAGATTTCAATTTTCGCGAAAAAGTTAAGGCATATACCTTAAAATTTTGCTAAAAATGCAAATCTTTGGAATCGAACTCTCGACCACCCCATTCGATGTATTTTTTGACGCTGATTCCGAAAATCATGGTCATTAGGTCGATATCGCAAAGGAAATATAAGTTATCAGCGATTTTGTGTAGAAAAAAATTATTTTTTCACCAAAAATCATCGATATCTCGGCCTTCCGTTGAGATTTCATCAATATAATAGCGATTTTCGGAAATCTCAAAAAATAGAATGACCACAAAGATAATATTTGTTCTTCGTACGTGATGAAAATAAGGTTAAAACGGTTAGTTAGGAAGTAACTTATCTGACGGCAATTCTTCTGAAATACTGACGTCTCCTTTTCTGCTCTTTATGCACAAGCATTCAGAGAAAAATAGCACTGCTACCGTTCACTATCTTGATTATTCGAAAAAAATGCAAACGATTATCAAACTACCTATATCGGAGCGTCTGCCACATTCACCACTATTGAGATGACCGATGATTTTCAGACTGATAGGTACGTCTATTTGGTTCGAGTCTTGCCAATCGGTATTACCACCGAATTACAGGAAACCACTGCGGATCGGGTGCGTCTACCGTAAATTACGCGGCGCGCGTGTACACGGCCTGGTCTACTGACGTAGATAGATATACATATGATATATATTATCGCGCCAGGCAAGCTCCTAGGCGGAAAAGTTCCATATATGTATTCCGTACATGATCTATATGTGGATTTGTGCTCCATATATGGACTATACATGACTTCTAGATTAACTACGTATGGACTATACATAGATAAATTTGTAGGATCTATGTATGTGGATTATATACAAACATTCAAAAATTCAAATATAGTCCTTATATAATTGATATATTGTAGAAATCACATAATATGTAATCCGTATATGGCCAAATCCACATATGGACCACATGTACAAATTAGGTACAATGTAGAACTTTTCCGCTCGGTCTCCGAAAAAATTCCTTCGTACGAATAATCGTTCGCCCGTACGAAATGAATGTAACTCAAACGAATATCCGTTCCGATGAGTCTTAATTGCCGCTTAATCGCACGAGGACTAAATCGTTCGTCGAATCCTCCTCCGACCCTGCGACCTTCCACGGTCCGTTTCGAATCGCGTATCGCGCTCGAAGTGCGTCCTTCCCTCCCGTTCAACACGGACAGTGCTCGGCGTTGTTCGAACAACGAATAACGAACAACCGTCGCTTATTTCGCGTCGCGTAGGTACCTATACGATGCAATCGTACGTCGCGCGATTCCCGCGCGCGAAAGCTCCCGCCGGGAAAATAACGCACAGGCACGCGGGACAAAGATCGTCGGAAGCGCGTGGGAGGGGGTGTGTACGGATATACGCCCGCGCGCGCGCGCGCGCGCGGGGATGAAGAACCGTACCGAAGGCTGCGGCGCGAGCGTGATGACCTTGTTTCCCTTTGAAATTTCACATGTGTCATCGTTATTTCTGGAGTCGCTCGACCGAATCGGGCTTACGCACTGTGCTCGCGTACATCGCGAAGAAAGGCTCGTTAACGAAAGCGGACGAGGTAGTTGCGCGGTAGATCGAGACAAATTTTCTCGAGAGCGAATGTTATTATATATTTTCGGATAAAGTTCGATAGGTATAGTTTGTATATTATGGTTCACATATAAATTTGGTCGTACATGAATATTATAATGTGTGATTTCTATATAAGCCATATACGGACTATACGTAGGTATATGGATGGCATGCAAAGGTAAACAAATTAAAATAATCCATATATACTTAGTTCGCGTATATGGTTTAAATAAAAATCATGTACGATCCATATATACATATGTAGGACCAAATCAATATATGGACTATACGTACAAACTTTTCCTCCCGATGGGCCTTTCGACGCGATTATTCTCGGGAAAGCCGTACAAATAGCGAGCGAGTGTGAGCGAGCTTAAAAATCGTTACCACGTATCGCGAGATATTCCTATTTTTCTCGTCCGCCCGACGTAATAAATATATCGTTCGAGTCCTCTACTCTTTCTGCGCGTTCATCTCGCGTAACGACGATCGTCGGTTGCGGGTTATCGCGAAATTAACTCGGAAAGACATCGACAGATGGATTCGCCACCCCCTTTCGCGAGCGTCTCCTCTTCGCGATTTGTATTTATACGCGGAGCGCACAGTAAGAGAGCGACATGACGTTCGCGCCCCGTTGTTTGGTCGTCGCGTCGCGAGGATCGGCGTCAACACTGCCGCGGCTATCTGCGACACAATCGTTCCTCTCTTCTTCGAAATTGGAACGAGAGAGGGCCGGAGGAGATAACGAGCGGCCCCCGGTAGGGTTGCCCCGATACGGGGAACTGAAGGACCCCTGTCCGACGAACCCTGACCCCCTTCGACTGCGCGCGCGATAAACTCCTGACGCGCGGCTCCCCAATAAGAGGAAAGGAAAAAAAAGCGTTACCGTGGAAACTCGTTATCGTCGCGAGACGCCTGCGTCAATCCGTTGCGAGATAATAGTCTGGATTGCGATAGCCGCGCTTCGAGAAGCGTCCCGCGGAGGTGAGACGCTGTGACATCGTATCGGATCAATTGACAGGGGCGCGGCTTGCGGTGCCGGTAGGAAGAAGCGCGCGCCAGTGCGCCGATACGATCCATGCGTTCGATCGGATTGGGTAGGGGGGGCGCGCGAGCCGCGCGGGAATCTTGCGGTGATGCGATGACGTATACGTCGCGCGAGGCGTATGAATGAAGTCGAGGGCGCGCGCGCGGAGTCCTATTTAACAAGAGATTCGGTAGTCGCGCGAAAGGAGAGATTAATTTAGCGTGAGAAAAAAATCCGTACTCTCTCTCTCTACTTCGGCGGTGATTTAATTATTATTATCAATACTTGGAATAAATACGGGCTTCTATATTTCGAGTAACGTTTATTGTCAGATTGGTCACTCGTCGCTGGACAGAGATAGAGAGAAGATCGTCCATCGCGACGGAGCGAAAAAAAAAACAAAATTGAACAACGCGAGGATCGAATTCCGAACTCGAAGAATAGAATTTGAAACGAATCAACGTAGCGATTATTAGTTACTCGTCTTGATGACTTCCAAGAAGGACTCTCTTTCTTCGCCCCCGAACTTTATCCACCTCTCTCGACTTCCTCGAAAGGCATCGACTTCCAGATCCCCGCGTGATAAGGGGCCGAGTGATATAACATCGGAGATAGCGATATCGCGTTTCTTATCGATAACACGCGCGCGCGCGCGCGCGAGAGGGAGAGAGAGAGAGAGAGAGAGAGAGAGAGAGAGAGAGAGAGAGAGAGAGAGAGAGAGCTAGCCTCGTTGCGTTTACGCGTCTAAAATCGTTCATAGCGGCGCGATCGAGCGGAACAAACAATTATTATTAACGCATTCGCGATGAAATCCTCCGCGACTTATGGCGTAAGAACGGATTATCCGGGAAGGGAAAGCGGGAAAAATAATGACCGCAGTCCCTACGTCTGCGGTCAACGGATCTCTCTCGCGATCCACGCCGACGACTAGACGATCCAGGAGCTTTTCCAAACAACTGGCCGTCTCTCGACCGCATATGTAGACGTCCAGTAGTAGGTAGCGTCGAATAGACCGTTCTGGACGCTTATCGCAACGATGTGCACTTGTATTTTCGATCTACGCGAAATTCTCGCAAGCGGACGAGAGAAGGAGCGAAGAAGAAATGCAGTTTATCGCGGAAGCGACCTCGAGAACACGGAGGTGCATTGTACCCGCGTACGTGTGTAGGTACCTATATATTTATCCCTCGACGCGCCACGCCGTGCGTATTCCTCGGTATGTATTGTGTACCATCGCAATTGAAGGAGTCTCGCAGCGCGAATCGTAACGCACGTGCGTCAACGCACGTAAGCATCCGATACGCGAGTATATACTCGGGGGCGAGGTGCGCGCGCGAGCGCAACGTATATGTATGTGTACATCGGGACGTATAACAATCGAGCCGGTGTATGACGCGCGTGCATACAGGCGCGGCGCGGCGCGGCGCGGCTGTTGCGTCGCGTTGACCCATACCGTGCGTGATAACTGCAGACACAACAGAAGCACCATTCGACACGGCCGGTTCCAGGAGTTCGCGTTCGTTCGAGGGGGGGGGGGGGGGGGGGGGCGCAGGAATCTGGCAGCTTCCGGAAGGGAATTCTTGCGCCTTCCGTTTCTGGAAGAGATGCCAATCGCGATGCTCCCTTTTTCGTCCTCGATTTTTGGTAGCATCGTCGGGACATTGCACTGAGAAAAATAACCTGGTCAATTTAATCGAAATCCTGGAAACAATCATCAAAGCTTAATTTGGTGAACTATGGATCCTCCATTTGTTTGTTCAGACTGACCATTTTCTGGTTAGAATGACAAGATAATTAGTGTATGTAGTTGGCACGACTGAACATCTAGTTAGAACAACTTGATATCTCGTTCGACTTACTGGTATTTTTGTCGGAATAACTAAAATTGTCAATTCAAATGTGTTTTCTTATTTCAATCAAGTTATTTCTCCCAGTGTAGAGTTATGTAATTGCCAAAAAAAAAGGCAATTCATTTTCGATACGTCAGATCGGCGAATTTTCGAAAGGGATATCACAGATATCGTTGGCCAGATATGCCGGATAAGCCGATAAAGTTCGTCCGTGTGCACCACAGGCGATCATCTAGATCTCTCTCGTCCTCCTCTGTACGACTCCTTCGTCTCTTCCCTTCATTCGTTTAGAGAGATCGCGCGAGTAGCGAGACGGACGTCGTTAAATCCGAGTTATCGCCGCGTTCGAGAGTCAAAAACGGTCCGCGGACTTTTCAAGATAACCTTCTCGTCTTCTTCTGGCCTCGCGTTGTAATACGGCCGGCGATTGGTCGGCTCGGGTCGAGGAGATAAACTAGCGATCGTTAAACTCCCTCCGTGTGTCGTCACGCGCATAGCGCTCACAATAGGCCGATACACTCGTGTCGTGTCGTTTCCTCGTGTACGCGCAAAGGGCGTTGCGATAAATCTTGTGCAATAATTGGGCTGGAATGGCGAGAGTCTCGCAATAATTAGCGAGGTTCCAACGTTATCGATATGAGAAAACGCAAGGGGCGTTATTTTCTGGAGTGTTAAACTCGAGCCGAGATTGTTTTCGTTTTTTTCTTATCACGGGACATTTTTTAAGAGAATATTTTTGAGCGAGTCTTACCTCGAAGTCGAAAATATTACGTTTCGCTAATCGATTTATCGGCTTTACATTAATTTTACTTTGTCGAGTACACCGAGATAAATAATTGCTGGTGTCAACAAAAATATGTCTTCGATCAAGAATATGATTTTACACATTTTTAAGAATACAGATTCTCGGTCGAAGAATATACGAGTATATTCTCGGTTCAAAAATACTTTCCTTGGAACAAAAAATTCTTTCTGCGTGAAAAAAACAATTATATAGGTACTCGAGCCAGTCAAATATTTTCTCGCGCGAAGAAAACCGTGGCTCGATCCTAAAATTGTATTGTGTTTTTGATCGAAGAAAAAATTTCTTTGGCACCCGCAATTATTTTTCTCCGTATACACGAGGAAAAGAAAAATGAGGTTCAAGAGTAGAGTGTCAAACCCTCGGTAAAGTATTTCCTTCAGTTCTCCCATCTCACACGGTTCACTCCGAGTTCTCAGTCGGACCAGTTCGGAGTAGCGCTTCGCGTTTCGACGATCGTTTAGAGTGGCGCGACTCGACAATCGTTAGTTAGTCTAAACCCGCCGCGCATTAGTCGACTCGGGCTCGCGAAGCCACGTAAAGGAGGGGGGGGGGTGATAGGGGGATAGGGGGGATGCCGGCGATCGCAGCCGTTCGCGAGTTAAGTGTCGTCGATCGAACGAGAGGTCGAAGGGAGTGAGCGGCTGATAATTTTGGCCATGGGTGACGTCATCGACGACGCCAACGAGGGATAGCACATTACGACAAGACAAGAAGGGACCATTTGACCCCACTCATTGTTTCTAATCCCACAACAAATTGAAGCAGCTGTACCGGCAATTGATACAAATTTACGTACAGTCCGGAGTAGAAGCCCGGACGAGCAGCCGGCGCGCGGCGTCGGTAGTCGTGGAGCGCGCACCGCGTCCGCCGCTCACCCCGCACGTTATTCCGTCGTCGGTTAATTAACCCTGGAAAGGCGATGTTAATTGGGCTCACCTTATATGTATTATATATAGGTGACGATACGTAAATCTTGCGCGCGACGAGGACGAAAATAATAATAGCCTCTGTAAAGCGTAGAATTTTAACGAACTCGAGTCGAACGAAGAATTGCAATAAAAAATGTTGTTTCATTTCTTCGATGGAGATAAATTATAATGTAGGGTTTTTCGATCCAAATTTGCTCGAACTAATTTTTGGAGGATTATATTTTTCTTTATAAAAATTCTTTCGATCCATATTTGTTCGGATTTTTGGAGGATCATATTTCTTTCTGTAACATTTTTTTCGCTGCGCATAATGATTCGAGGGAATTTGAAATCGCGTTCAGATCGTGGCATTCTCTTCGGCGCTATAGCGATCCACGTTTCGACGCACTGATCTTTACGATCGAACGGGCTCTACCAACCGCGCTTCTTCGAGACGTCGCGCAGGAAATTCGAGTCCCCGCCTTACACCTATACGACGAAGCTTCCTTTTGACGGGGTTGTCATTTCGAATTCCCTGCGCGCGACATCCCCCTTTCAGGAGGCGAGGATACGAGGCTGCGCGCATAACGTCGACGCGACGTCGACCGAGGCGAGGCCGCGAGGCGTTCGGGATTTTTTAAGATACTACGTGTCACGCCAGGCTCCCTCCCTCCCTCCCTCTCTCTCTCTCTCTCTCTCTCTCTCTCTCTCTCTCTCTCTCTCTCTCTCTCTCTCCAGCTCTGTGCACCACGAAACACAACGCGTAAACACGTGTAACAACAATACGCATTACATATGCGTGGCGGAATGTCGAATGGCTTTTTTTTTTATTTCTCGTTTTTGCCGCAAGTTGACAGCACCGTCACGTAGCAGACTTCCTATGGTGTGCGCGCCCCCATGAATACGTAACGTTTTCAATTCCTCTCCCCCGACGCGTTCTCCCTCCTCCCCGGCGCGACTCCTCTCTCTCTCTCTCTCTCTCTCTTTCCCCCATTTCGTTCCTCTCGAATGTCGTCTCTGGAATCGCGGAATTTTACACACACATGCGAGGTGTTTTTTCTTCTCGTACCAAAATCCTCCGTTTCTTCCAAATTTGCCGTTTCGATTTTTTGGCCGTCCGGCATTCGATCGTTCGCCGATGACGCGACTGTACGTTCGCCGCGGGAATTAGAAATGCAAAAGTCCAGAGATCCGGGTTACGATACGAGTTCATCTGGTCGTCGCGTTTCTCTTTTAATCCAACTTCTGGCGGACGGATAATCGAGGGATTATTAATGTCCGCTGGGAAATAATAGATTGCGTCGGTCGCGAGAGGCGGAGTCGGGCCGATGTGCCGCGGCGCATCGGCCGCGTTTTTTTTCCTCTGCCACGCACCTCAGGTCGATCGTCGCCCGACGATCTACGATCTCAGACATCTCCCGCTGGCTTCGTCTCTCGGCGATCGCTTTCGCTTCTTCCTTCCTTCCTTGACCTATCGAACGACCGACTTTTCAAACGATCGTGGATTCGTGCGGATCGTTGAGGCTAATTTTCCTCGATTTCATTCTGCTACGAGGAAATCGACTTTCGAGTTGATCATTTAAATAAAATTCGGAGCGATCGAAATATTTGGAAGCATTTTACGAGCTGGCAGAAAATATATCTCGTCCCCGCAAACGTGCGTGAGATTTTGAGAATTTAACAATCCGAGCTTTCCGAAGGCTTTACCTATTCCAGAAATAACAGACTGCGGTATACCTACTATATGTATGCTGCAGATACGCGAGAAACATTAGCGGAACTATCGCGCGTGTCTCTGCGCGTATACGCGTATATATATGTATGTACCATATAACCAACCCGGATATACGCGAGCACAAGTCACGAGGAGACGGGGGAAAAAACCTCCTTTGCAATTGTAAAAGTTCGCCTTCCCCCCACCCGTCTCTCCTGGTGCCGACTGAGACGAAGGTCGTCGCGACGCCGCGCGTCGCGCTCCGTTCCGCTCCGCTCGCGGGGAAACTGGAGGAGTCGCTGCGATTCGCAGAAATTCCCGGCGTTCTCGCGGAATAAAAAGTCCCGCGTCGTGTTATCCCTTCCCCGCGAAATCCCATTCGTCGATCGCCGCGTCGATTCGCTGTTTCGGCGCGGCTTTTTCTCCTCGCAATTATGCGACACCGCGTGATGGTTAGGGGCGATGAATGTAGCCGCCGAGCGAAATTGGATCGGCGTGAAGAATCGAGGCGGCTCGCGGGAGACCGCGTCCACGGAAATATGACGTTTCTGCGCGGCGCGGGCCAATGGTACCGCGGATCCGTCCCGCGTTTGACGAATCTCGAAATTCGCGGGTCATTCGCTCGATGGTTCTCCGCATTCGACGCTGAGAGCTGCGCAAACACCGGAAACGATGATGAAATTAAATACGCGAGGCGGTGTGTAGGCTGAAAATTAATGAAGCTTCTGGAAAAACATTTTCGAGAATCCCACGATCGTTGTTATCTTCGGCTCCGAGGAGTACCTACATACGTCGAGGTATACCCCAAATTCTAAAGAGGAATCCCCTGCTTTTATCTCCTGTTTCGCGATCCGCGTCCAGTCTCTCAGAATTTCCATAAATTCTGCTCGAATTCGACGAAGTTGTTCGTTTTCTTTTCTACTCGAATTCTTTCCTCTTTCCTTCTCTCAGTTTTCTCTCTCTCTCTCTCTCTCTCTCTGACTAGATTATTGTTCACTCTTCCTTGCGCTTTCTACTTTTGTCATTCTCGCCATCTTTGCTTCTGGTTTAGTTCCTATTAATTTTAAGTTTAAGTTAGACTGATATCTTTTCCATTGTTTCCTGGTATTTTTAAGTTAGATTAATTTCTTTTTCGTTGCTTCATTTATTAAATTTATTTCTTCATTTTTGTTATTGCGGTATTTTATTTGTTTATTTTAATTTTATTGCTGTATCTATTCTGCTGTTTCTTTCTGTATAGGCACTTAGAGGGCCCGCCTTAGTGCCGAAATAAAGCTTCTTCTTCTTCTCTCTTGGTCCACGCCTCGTCCGTACACCCTCTTTACCTCCGGCGAGACTTATCGCGCGAGATCTCGAAGAATCTCTCGCGCCACGCGTGTATCGGTAAAAAGCGATTCTCTCTTGCGGGGGCGAGAGCGCATGTGGATTTTGAGAGCTCGCGCGTACTCATCCATGGCGAAGGCGTGTACGCGGAGACGCGCGCGTAGCGTGTGCGTTGCCCTCCCTCTTTCTTCGGTGGCCCGCTCCTTCTTCAAGGTAAGGCACACACTGCCCATTCACACGCGCCCCCGCTTCACACACGGAAAATCCTCGCCGCACACGCGTTCGGCCGTTCTCCGCGCACCCGCGGCGCGGAGGATCACAAAACCACAAATTAAGCAACACACGCGAGCCGGCGCGTACGTAGGTACGTGTACGCGTCGCGTATGCTCGTGCGTATCTCTCTTTGTCCGCGCGGGTGTGTACGAACGAACGAACGAACGAACGATCGACGCCGCCAGTGTGAGTGGCGCACAACGTATGTACCTACGTCGTCGTATACGACCGACGTTCGGAACGACTGCGCGGAGAGGTACAGTCGCCTCGATAAACATCGCCTCTACTCGCTCGGCTCGAAAACATCCGCGCACTTGATTGCGGTGCGCCGAGGTAGAGCGCACCTCGTTACGCAGGAGGCGAACTATCGCGCGCGAGTAAGCGCGGATCTCTATCGCGCGATTCCGATAATCCGTCGGGAATTACAATTTTCTAATGTTTTGGCAACTGTGCGTACATTTTATACCCGTCGACGTACGCGCCCGTTGAAAATATTCGCACATGGGTTCCCAGGCGAAATTCGCGCGCCCCGACGCGCCGAATACAGATGAGAAAAATGGTCCGTCGCGAGTGTCAAAGCTATCTCGAAATCCGACGTCGCCTCCTCTCTCGCCGTGCGTCAATCTCCTTAATTTTCTTCACAAAGTTCGACAACCGTACTTAATGCGTGGAGCTTATCGCATCGGAAAAAAAAAAAAAACGATCCGCGCGCCACATTTGCGCCGATCCGCTGCGCGATCAAGCGTGTCGTACGCACGGCGCGATAAGGTCGCGAGCTTTTTTAATCCGCAGCCTATAACCTAAGTATTTGATAAACCTTCCGTTTGTTTTCGGTCTCACGCCGCGCGCGAAACAATGCGCGCCGGCTGTCCGCCGCGCCTGTCTGTTCTGCTTATCGTCGGGCGTATTACATACCGGGGCGCGCGCGCGCGCCCCCCGATGCACGCACGGAGCAATGTGGCATGCGAGGAGATTGAAGGCGGCGTAAGGCGCTCGACTTCTCCGAAGGTCGACTTCTCTCTTTGGCAGCACATGTACCTACTTCTTCTTCCGTTGCGCGATGAGCTTATGATTGGATGTGTGAAGTAATTCGGTTCCAACGTAAAACTAAATATTTGTAATCCGCATGTACATATTCGATAACATACGAAAAAGAAATGGTTCGAAAAAATCATTATTCGCAAAGTTATAAGTGCGTTTCTCTCTAGTAGATTGTGACGTCATCGGAAAGGCAGAGAGACGCACTTAGGTATGCCAGGCGACGAGTGCGAGGGAGATAGACTCTTACTATAGATTATGACGTAGCTGCATTTCAAAATATCCAAGTTTCCAGCTCAGACAAGGCGGAAAATGATAAGTGAGAAAATACGAAGTAAATAATTTTGTCAAAATTTGTCAAATTTGCCATAAAAAAAATGGCGTTAAAACAAAATTTAACTTGAATGAAATCGCCACCTCCGACGCCGCGTACCTACCTATTCGTCGCGCTCGTGAATGCGGTTCGACTTGTTTCGCAAAACAGTCGGAGAGACGCGCGCGTTTTAAATCGATCGTTCTCTTCCTTTCGTTGCCGTTTGTCGTCCTGGAAAACGGGGCGTGGGATCTGGGGAAAGATTCCTCCGGGGTGTGTATGACACTTTGTCGTCGGAGTGTCCGAAAGGAGGAAAAAAGGATACGCGCATCGAGCGCTCGTCCGCATCAGCGACGCGACGCATCATCCTCCCCTCGCCTCGACGTCGTCGAAATGCCTCGGCGTATGCGCTTCCCGCCAGCGCGCATTACAAAGAGGTCTTCCTTGAAAAGAGCCACGAGCGCCACATCGGATTTTCTACAGGGTCAAAGTCTTTCTTGGCCGACGACCGCTCGCGCATATCAACGAGCGATTCTTCGCGCGAGCATACAGGCGCGCTACTCGCGCCTCTTACTATTTTCGGTTGTGGCGAGCGGGTACCCTCATCGAGGATCGATCCGACGGTCGCGTCGGATCTTCTCCATTTCTTGTATCGATTCCGGGAATATAGAATAGGCTCCTCAAAATTAAATCCGCGCGTCGAATACCGGAAGATGAGTATAAGTAGGTACACGCCGCACTGCGTGGTCGAGTCGGACCGCGCGACGCGTCCTTTCGGACGGACGGAAGTTAAGAAATTCTCGGAGAGGAGAACCCAAGGCGAACCGGAGTGACTCGCATTCGAGAGAAGAAACACTATAGGAGTTACCTTTAATCGCGCGACGGTGTGCGTGCGTGGTACCGGGCGTGCCGCTATACGTATCTATACCTACACACCCGAGTACGATCTATCGAGCCGTGTACCTACTCGGGCCGTGTACTCGGATCGTGTACCGTACGGAGTAGAGAGAGAGAGAGAGAGAAGAAGAAGAAGAAGAAGCTTTATTATGGCACTAGGGCGGGCCCTCTAAGCGCCTGTACATAAAGATACAATAGAAAAGATACAGCAGTAAAATTAACGAAAACAATAGAAATAACGCGATGACGAAAATAAACTTAAGAATAATAAGCGCAGTGAGAGAGAGAGAGAGAGAGAGAGAGAGAGAGAGAGAGAGAGATACGCGTGTCGGTTCGTATGCGTCCGTTATTTATAATGCATATGCACGCTCGTAAACGAATAAATGGTGAGCCGAGATGCGATGTGGATCGTCGATAACGAAACCAGTTCCGGACAGGATCGACCGAGGCTTAGGATTCCGCGCGATTCGGCACTCTCTTGACCTCGGGAGGGAAGGCGAGAGAGAGAGAGAGAGAGAGAGGGGGGGGGGGATGGGAGGAGAAAGGGTTGGGTTAGGTTAGGTTAGATTGTCGCACGAAACGGCGCGGCGGCCTGCGCGTCGAAGAAGAGGTAGGAGGTGGTAGCAGGAGGCGGCGGAGGTGGATCGTTTACGTCTGCAGTATTTTAATGACATCAGTCACGGTCGCGTGCACGCGCGGTATACCTACTTACGCGATAATTCGGTTTCTTTTTCATCGTTCCCTTACGTCACGGATCGCCGTCCGTTTCGCTCGGTATCCGCGAGAGGCGCTCGTGGTGATAACACACCGGTAGGTACCAAAATGGCGCGCCTCTCGAATGCTGCGTCACTCCTGCGCGCGTAATCTTGCCGATTGCACACGAGCCCTAATTATCCGCATGTATTTGCGATTCTTTAAAAACCGCACGATCCAACGCGTGTCGCGCTCACGGTTCATTATAATAAGCGAGTGAATAAAATTCCGACCGTGTGTGTGTGCGACGCGACGACACGATGTTCACGCGAGCCGCGGTTGCTCGTGCGCTCCGCGATACTCCTTTGCGCAATAATTTCAGCCGTGCGTCCACGCAACTTTCTCGGTCGCGCTCGCGGCTGATAAGAGTCGGAGCCGTGACTGTCCGAGAGTTCCTCGGACAACATCCTCTACTCTCCGCGCTCATTAATTCACGGCGCGGCGTAACGTGAAAAAGCCCGGCCTGGTCAAAAGGAGGAACGCGGAGGATGGTAGCCCTCGGGGGTAGACCGCAGAACCCGTTCCAAGGCAGCGCTTCGTTTCTTCCTCTTGTTCTCGTCCTCTTCCTCCTTCTTCTCCTCCTCCTCCCCTTCCGTCTCTCGCGGTTGCTCTCCGCGCCGGCCGTCGTCCTGTTTCATTTTTTCCCTTCCTCTCGTGGCGCTGCGTCCTACCATTTTCGAAATGGATACCAAAAGCAGGGTCGTCTTTGCGTTTCATTTCTTTGTCCGCTCTCAAAGTAGGTAGGTACTTACGTACTCCGCGCGCTAACGATGCGCTTCGCATGGAGTTGTGCATGTGCCACTGAAATAAGAGCGTCGTGTTTTTCGTGAGCGTCACAGATCGTGAGATGTACTTAGGTACCTATATAGATACGTGGCACGAGCGTCCAACTGCACACGCGTGATACCTAGGTACCATTTGCAGTACGCATCGCGCGCGTCTAATACCTATAAGCGCGCTTGTCGACTGCGTCGGGACGCGGCCACACGGACCGATCGAAACGCGACGAGGATCGTCGGACGCGTCGGCTGGTACGCACGTGCGTCGGAGAGAGGGACGCGAGAATGGGAGGGAAAAGGTCGTTTTCCGATTTCCCATAGCACCCGCATATATGCGCGCAACGACCGCGTCAGCTCGTATCAAGGCGCGCGCCCCATTATACGATTTACAAAATGGCCCCCCTCCGCAACCCCTCCGTCTCACTCGAGCCCCTCGCGGTGTACGAGCGGGTCGCGTGTTACTGAAATACGGGCTCTCTCTCTCTTAAATTGGTATAAATTGCTTGGAAGTGACGGACGACAATGAAAAAATATTTAGTCGAGCAACCGTGCGCGCGTATGTACGCGCACTCGTATCCCTTTTTATACATTTGTATCTTCAACCCCCACTCCCGGCAGCCATTTCAATCCGAGGAATCCCCCGTCGTTCCGAAGACGTTTTCCTCCAAGAGTTGCAGGAATCCGGCTGCGCGAATTCGCAGAAACGTCCGCGAATAATTTGTATAAAATTCCGTCCACTCTCGTACATACGCGCGGACGCTTCGATGATAATTCGAAGCGGAAGGAAGCGTTGCGAAGCGACAGGAAGTCACTTCCGCATTGTTGGCGCCGCGGTAGCGTGGATCTGGAGTCAAAGGTCGCGAGGGAGCGAAATCGCAGCGGAAGCGGACGGATGAATCGAAACCCAATCGAAACCGTCGGAGCGAGATGGAAGGCGTAGTAGACTCGCCCGGCCAGTTCGAGTTTCGAAAAGAAAAACGAATCCTATTCGCGGCGTGGACGAGATTGTTTTGATCGATGGAGATCGATTACTCGCTCGGAAGCCTCGTATCTCATACTTAACAGATACCTACACCACGTTTTTGGTAACTAACGTACGAGTGAACACTCGCGTCGTAATCTCGAGCGATCGGGATCTCGTCGGTGGAGAAAAATTCCCACGTCGTCATCTTCGGTTCGCCCACCGAGATTCGACGACGACGACGACGACGACGATCGATGCATCGAAACACGCGAGCATACTATAATACATTTCTTCGCGCATCCAGGGGGCAGCACGCCGTGAAGCCCGCGCAGCGAGTCGCCTCAAGCATTCGAACGGAGCGAGATGTGCGCGGCAATGCATCTCCTCTCTTGGACATTCGACTCGGCGCATCCGCGCTAGGCGATCACGTGTGATTTCCTTCGAAGCGAGTCGCGCGAGAGCAATTCTCGGATCTTTTCAAAATGGAAATGGCAAATGCGCGGGGTGGAGTCTGCCCGTGGAGCGACGTCATCCGTGCGAGGAGGAGAGATCCTCCTCCGATCGAGAGATCGAGAGACCGAGAGCGTAGGTATATACCTACTACCCCTACACATACATAGGTAGGTAACAGTCCTGCTCGTGCGCCGAACGGACCAAGCGATCGTCGCGAAGAGATCGGCTCGGCCTCCTTCCTTCTCTTTCGCCGCTCGAGGACCGTTGAAAAAACTTTTCCTCGAGAAGGCAAGACAGCGAGGGGCGCTTTAAAAGTCTCGGCTCTTTCGAGGAACCTCTAGGCACCCCTCGGGCGCGATGGACACCTGCAAGGATCTCCTTCGAAAAAAAAGGGAGACTCACGCCGAGGAAAAAGAGGAGAAAAAATTAGCCGCATCTCGGCGGAGGAGGGCGAGGCGGAGGAGGTGGAGGCTGGAGAGACCGGTTCGTCTGGTCCTTGATTTGAAGCCAAGTGTCGCTTTTTTCTCCCTTTTTATTTCCACTCCTCCCTCGGCCCCTCCTTCCTTCTCTTTCCCTCTTTCCCCGCCGGCTTCTCCTTCTCTCTATATTTTTCTTCGCCCTTAAGGGCTTCGCCTGCAACCTCGACCTACGTTCGGGGATCCTGCTCGCACGTACGCAACGTCCGTTGCGCTGCTACCACTATCTACTAGTACCACCACTGTGCGCCGGGATCACATCGCCACACAACTACCGCCGCACCGTTCCGTGATTTGCTTTTATACGGTTTTACTGCCGTTTACGGGGCAGCAGGTATAATATCGGGGGTGTTATAGGCCCTTCCAGACGAATATACTTAATCAAGGGAGACTTCTGACAGGTTGCTCCTTCCTTTTAGAATCGAGCAGGAAATCGGAGGTTCGCCGCGGCGACGCGCTTAATTCCATCTCCGCCTTCTGCCTTTATAATATTCAGCGGTATAAAGAGGGAACGAAAGGAGGCCGATAAAGAATCCCCGCGCGCGGGTTCGGTTCTCGCTCGGTTTCTTTCGCGGGACTGTTATGAGGCCCATCGGCGCTCCTGGACGAAGGGGAGGAGGGAGAGTGTCGCGATGTCTTTTAAAAAGTGGGGAGAATGAAATTAGAGCGATATAAAATGGGCTTTGTGCTTCTTAATTTTTTGTGATTTTGGTGGTATATCGAGTTGGTGCTGGTCCTGGTTCAGGGTCGTATAGGAAAGGATATTCCCGCAATTAGGTAAAAAGAGAAATTAGGTTTGCATCGGATTAAATATGTCGGAAAAATCGACGAAAAGTTATTTCACAAATAGGTAGGTACATTCGAATTCCAACGCGAACTCGAGCGTAAGAGCATAGAATCGACGCGCTCGTCTCGCTGCAGCACCACCCGTCACCGACCCCCGGGTCGTTCCTCTTCGCAAATAACAGCGATTCGCCGGGGTTCGACGGGGGGTTATCGATAAGCAGGATCTCGGGGTCCGAGGGGGGAACGACGCGGTGAGATGCTTTTCGCAGGAGGCGATCTTTGCTTCGCGAACCAAAGAAAAAGGAATATGGACGGGGAAGGAGCGACAAGGCGACTCGATAACCTTTGCAACCGAGCATTACGTCTTTCGCGCGCGCGCGCGCGCGCGCGCGAGAGAAGCCCGTCTCCTCGCTCGAGTCCTTTGAGAGACTGTTGTGAGTGCAATTGAAAAAGCGGAGGAAAAACTCTTCTCCCCCTCGAGGAAAGAGTCTTTCGAAAATGTCACTCTTTGTAAGGTCATTTCAAAATAATATACATAATATAGTTGTGTGTGTGCATTTTTCAAAAATTAAATGATTACCGCAATTCACATCCAGGAAAAAGGTCCAATTGATAATGAACCTGATGGAAAAATTTATTTGAGATGAATAGGAATTTGCTTACATCGAACACAAGTCCACATGAATTTGCTAAATGTTCTACCAGGTTCAATAAATTCCTATTTATCGCAAATATATTTTTCCATCAGGTGTTCGCATTCGACTAGACCTCTTCTCTCAGTGCACGGAGTGATCAGACAGCGCTGAAAAGCAATGCCGAGAAGAATAAGAAGGCCGCGGGAGCTCGTGCGACCGCCACGAACGGACGGGGTCGAAAGATCCGTCCGCTGATCGTGAGTGCACCGGCGAGGCACGTCCGCTCCAAGTGCAATCGCGTCTCGAAAGAGCACTCGAGCGAGCTTTAAAGCAACTCTCGTTGCGCGAATGTACGAGTATATTGTATACACATTTGAGTGCAGCGATTGCGTACATACCTACGTACGATATACCTACCCACTGAGGCAGGGAAAGTGGTGTCCTGCTTGCGCGGCGACCACCGTCGTCACACAGCCACGTACCGAAGAATGCACGTGTACACACGCGAAGACGGTTTTATGTAATCGAGCGTGTAACTCGGGGCACATGTCGCAAGATTCCATGAATGAACCACCTCGCATGTAGCACGCACGGCTGCGAGCGGCTCGGGAAGCGTCATCGAAGGCCGGATCGTTGGGATCCGTCGATTCTGCTATCGATGGGCACCGACTCTCTCTCTGTGTGTGTGTGTGTGCGCGCGCGCGGTGCATCAACTCCCCTGCCGCCGTGACGCTCGAAAACGCACCGACGCTTTCGTTAGGTTTTCACTGCGTGTCGTTTCCGCTCTGCTTCTCTACGAATGACGAGTCCCACGAGGTTTTCCAGAAGCGACTGATCGACGACATTCGACCGCTTTCACCGCACTTTGATTGTTTCGATGTCGCTTTTCGCCGGTTAACCTCGTCGGGTTGAGGATGGGCGGGAAATTCGGGAGGGATTTTTCAGAAGAAAAGTATAAAAAGAGGGAGACAAATGTGCCTGTAATGATTTCAGAACAAATGAAATGATGTAATTTTAATTAAAGAAAAGCATGTAAACGCTGTTTTGCGGTAATTAGTTGTGGGGAAAGGCGACAGGATCGGCTTACGTCTCGCGCGTACGATTTTCTTCCATGAATTACAAAAGTTCCCCATCACTTTCCTCCTTATTTCGTGCTTCTGAGTAATCGTTACGTATGCGTACGGGAAAGTGGGTGGAAAGTTTGATCGTTTTTCCCCGATTCGTCATTCATTTTCGTCAACCGCTCGCGTTATCTCTCTACCATTGCATCGTTCGAATGACTCTTTGTTTTTTTCGAGTATGGTCTTGAATTGACTTTTGGAATCACGGATATGTTCATATTTCTAAGATTGGGTCATTTTTTTAATCGTACATTTTTTTTAGGGGAGAAATAACGAAATTTCGTATAATTGAGAAGGTTCCTTAATCAAGACCGTTTATTAGTTATGATCGTACACACGAATTCGCTTTTCGGCGTGACATACATAAATAAAATATAGAGTTCGTTCTATCTTACACGATGAGAAAAAGAGAGAGAGAGAGAGAGAGAGAGAGAGAGAGAGAGAGAGAGAGAGAGAGAAAGAGTTGAAAGTAGACCGTTTCTCCTGCTTTGTTTCGACTTTGGTGAAACGTACATATCAAAAAATAAAGAGTCGTACAATCTTGCTTATAAACTACTCACGACGACCACGACGATGACAACAACAACAACAACGAAGCTGTATCGTATACTATGTTATGTACAGTTAACGCGACTCTTTACGTATTTGTCTTCACTTTTAAGGCCCCTTCGCGCGCGTTGGACTTTTGGATCGTTTATCTTCTATCGCGGAAGGATATTTATATCCTTGTCTATTCGCCCCTTCATCGTGTCGGAAAGTCACTTTTGACGTTTCTTTTTACATTGGACGGCACTTTGATACAGAGATTTTTTAACTGAATTCTTTTTTTCCCGCTTCGCGTTACCTGCGACTTCTTAACTGAATTATGTTTATCGTTAAACGTTGCTGTCACCAATTCCTTTTGCCGATACTTTTCCCATCCACTCGTCGAAATACACTTCGGTGAGGTTGATTTAATCTTCTTCGCCGTACTATGTGTCTGAGGAAAGTTCGTTTCTCCTTCCCCTCCACCGATTACTTTGCAATTGTTACTAGCGGAGGTAGACGTCGGTCGAAGTGCACTTCGGTGAAGAGTTTGATACCCTGGATCAGTTGACGACCCACTGGAGAACGCTGGTGTCACCTCCGCCAATGGATACCAGGCGAGTGTCATCCTGCAGGAAGGACACGTTCGTTACGTGGCTGGAATGGCCTCCGTACACGTGATAGAGTGACTAAGGAATGAGACCAATCAAGATCAGACATTATCGCGTTTAATTCATCGTTAAAACAACAAATAAGAAGAAAAATGAAGGTACGGAGGAAATTTCAAGTACCTTTGGTTGACATGCCGGATGAGAGAAGAGTTTGACCTTGCCGAAGTCATCTCCCGTGGCCAAAAGTTTCCCGTCTCCACTGCGCGTGCAATTGTTTATGTCGGTACCATCGGCGCCTTCCGGCCAGACGCCGATGGTCTCGAAGCTTATCACACAAGTGTGAGTCGCCCAATCGACGTCCCTCAGCATCGAGGGCTGCGGAATCTGTCGACACACTCCCGGATTCCCTGAAAGATTTTGGAACGCCATCGTTATTCATCGTTGAATTGCAAAAAGGGACGTCTATTTATTTTGACCGGTTTCAGCGTGGTCGCAATAATCGTGATTCTTACAGTAGAGCAGTTCATAGTCGCCGCTGTTGCTTCTCAAGTGCTGACCGTCCACCGACCAATCCAGGTGTGTTACGAAACTCGAATGACCCTGGAACAATTTTGGACGGGTTTGAGTTTCTTACACCGGTCGCGAGAAAACAAACGAGATCTGAACTCGCAGCACAATTACGACGAAAGGGTTGCGGGATATCGAGTGCGTTGGATGCGGCGATTAGTGCGATATTATGCTCTGCACTGAGAGAAAATCAGTTTATTAATTATTGGAAAAACAAAAATTCTTTCAATAGCGTCCACTAAATAATTTTCTTAATTGTCAATAATCTGTCAATTCGAATGAATAAATATTTACCTATTAGATATTATTATCAAATGGATCTTATTCGAATGAGAGGAATTTTTTCTCAGTGCGCCGAATAGCGTGAAGAGAAACGGTCAGTCGGTGCTGCGACAAGCTTCTTGCTAGTAGAAATCGTTACATCGCAAGGGACGTTACATTAACCGATATTATTTAGCTGCGCGTATCATTGGTGCGTCAGATCAATTAATAGAAAATTCCTTGCAAACATGAACTGATGAAACAAATCTTACTCCGTGCCTTCGAATCCGCTTTGGCTGTAAATCGAGAAGAGAAATGTTTGTTTTATAGCTTTCCTTCTCTCTCTCTCTCTGTCAGAATATCTGTACATATACGAGGTGGATGCTATGACTCGTGACGCCGAAGCTAACATCCGGAGTTAGTTGGCAGTCAGTAGGTACGACCCGTCGTTAGTCTGCCGCCTTTCCGAGAGCAGCGCGGCGACGGACATCTGCCGGGCCGTATCTACTAGTCTCGCGTCGGCATCGCGTATCGTTTGGGAGCGTTGCGAATTAGAGAACGACGTGTTAATTAATTCAAATCGCTTTGAAACTCACCATACACCTGCCAACGCGACTGTATTTCGTCGCGTCCTCGTTCACTTGGTAAATATAAATATAGTTGTCCCGCGAGCCGACAGCTAAGAGGGAACCGTCGGGGGAGAACCTCACCACCTGAAAAAGTCAAACGAAGCAAGCTCCACATTGAACTGATATCATCGAATCGAAATAAGATTTAATAAATTCCGAAATTCGGAGCATCATTCGGACAGATATTTCGCTTACCTGGAGTGGTTCGGAACCGTCCGAATGATGAGTGTACAATTCTCTCGTCTCACTGTCGATGGCGAGCCACTTTCCGGAAACACAGCCGACCACCATGACCATTCCATCCGGCGAGAAGCAGACACTTTGCGCTTGCTCCTGAAGGAGAGAAAAATATTAAAGAAATCGGATAAAATGAGAGAGAGAGAGAGAGAGAGAGAGAGAGAGAGAGAGAATAAGGAAATTATTTTTCTTAAAATCTTGAAATACACTCACCCCGATGTCCTTGCTCCAGACGATCGTATGACTGAGACTGTCCCACATTTGCAGCAGCCTGTCGTGGCCGGCAGTGGTGAATTGGGGTAAGGTCGGGTGGGCCGCGAGGCCCCAGACTTCTTCGGTATGGCCCAACATGGCCGGATTGAAGCCCATCTCGACGTCACCGACTAAAATGCAATTTCTCGTGGTACCAACCAAGAGTTGCGATCCTCTGCCCTCGGATACCGTTCTGATTCCGCCGAAATGGTCCTCGATCTGTCTCAACGGACGAATTAAATTATTTATGAGGACTCGTTTATTCTCTTGTCTCATGAAATGAGCGCGAAAAAAAAAAACAGAGTTCTTCACCGCGTACCTGCGCCTGTTCACCGGTCTGACTGAGACTAGCGTCAAAATGCACAATTCTACCGTCCTTGCCGCCGCCGGTGACGATATTTCCGTTCTTCAGCACGCAGATAGAGAATACGGAGCCTTCGTGCAAGTTTCTCACTAGCCTTGAGATGGTATTCGTACCTGGATTCAATACGGATTGACGAATGAGACCCATCTTACATCGCGCCGCACATATCCTGGGAGATTTATCGCGCTTGTACTCGAGTTTCGATTAAGTGCTCAGCTCACCCCTCGCCCAAACGATGATGTTACCGTTGCTGTCGCCCGTCAGAACGTCGCCGTTCTGATTGAAAGCGACGCAGGTGACGTATCTGGGCTTGTCCCGGTTCTCGAAGATGCCCATTCTCTTGTACAGCATCCCACCGTTGTCCAGGGACCAGAAAGATACGTGACCCTTGCCGCACGAGACTATTTGATTGCGTTCCAGTGGATGCCACTCGGCGCAGACGACCGTGTCGACGGAACACTGCAATCAGACCCATCCGCGTTTAACGAGCGTCTCCCCGTCTGACCGAACGAACGGAAGCAACGAAACGTTTCTCCGGTGGATGATTCGTCTTACCTTCGTCTCGGTTACTTTGACGCCTCTGTCCCCCTTCTGCCACTCCCATATCGATATGTTATGATCGGAAGTCTCGTCGATCGCGCACAAGTAATTTCCGCCGTCCGCCTTCGAGAAGGAGAGGCAGCAGATGGTCCCGTCGAATTCTCCGCTGCCGATGATGCTCACGGTGCTTAGGCTGACCGAGTTCCATATTCTGATGTGAGGCTGGAGAGACGAAAGATCCGCTCGGTTCGCATACAAGACATACACTGGGAAATTGGATGTGATGGACCAAATACGGTGAAAAAATAAGTGCAAATATTCTCGTTAACTCGCTCACCATGGCGTCTCTTCTGTCGGTACCGGCCACTTGTCCTGTGGCGACCAACAACTTGTTGGGATGAATGGCGATGCTGAAAGGAGAGCCAAAAGTTTTGGTAACTCGTCGATGTGCGATGCAGAGTTCACAATGATATGGAATTAATCGGGGGAAATCTGTACTCTCTCTCTCTCGCTCTCTCTCTCTTTCTCTCTTCAGCCTACGCTCACCATTTCACGTCGTCCGTGTGACCCAGGTAGTGCCTCTGACTGTGCTCCTCCATATTATAGAGAACCACCGCCGCAGCCACGAAGTAGACGATTTCACCGGTAGGCAACAGATGCAAATTGCTCCTGCAATCTCTGCCTCTGTAACCGTAGACCCAGTCCAACTTCAGCTTACTCTGCGGCGGAGTATTGACCTTGTGGAGGTCGTAGGACTCCACGACGGGAGTCGGAGCGTAAAGTACGACCGGTCTACCGCGCAGGTACATCCTGACGGTGCCCTCCTCCTCGTTGTACTGCATGTCTCTCGTGCTGCGAGGTAAAGACGGAGCGAACTGTTAAGCGAATTCGAAGAGATTTACATCTAGCACACGGACGACCACCTGTCGGAAATATTCTTGATTACGTATTGAGCGGAAGCGAGTGGCGCGACATGCACGAAGAGAGATCTAGAAAGTTTTGATTTTGATTATCTTTGTTGTGTTACTTTGTACCATACGACCTGGTATCACACATTGATCGGAATAACTCGCGCCTCCCCTGATAAATCATAAGCACAGCGAAGCCTTCCAAACACAAACCTCTCATTTCCATACACAAAACGACATGCAATTGTGCAATCATCGTTCCCGCATTCTCGTACGAAACGAGCAATCGACCAGCGATGTATCGAACTGAGAAAAATGCTTAAATTCAACATGCGAGCCAGAGGTACGAACGACGAAATTCACTCCACCGAGGAAAAGCCGTTATCCTTATCAAAGAGCAAACTGTAGCTTCGAACGATCCGCCTAGTAACAACGACTCTGTCGATGTGTACCGATGACAGGAACCCGCGATCAATCGCCTCTAGGTAGACTCTCCTCTCGCATAATACCTCTCTTACGCGCGCGCAAACATATGAGACCGTACGTGTCAAGCCGTATCGTAGAGCCCGTCACCTCGCTCTGCACTCTTTCGCAGCCGCGCGATACAATTCCCGGAATGTCGTTCGCGCCGCGATCAATCGATGCGCAAAACACCTCGTGCACCAAAGTCGGTGCAATATAATATGTGTGTAGGTAGTATAACTCCCGACCGCGACCGGTTCGGCGCACAGACGCTATCCCACTGTGTGCACACAGCCTTGCTCTCCCCTCCGCACACGGCGCGAAGTCGACGTTCTCGCCACGGCTGCAATGACTCATTCCTCATTGTCGGTCGCCCGCGGTACGAACGTATCTTTTTTAGCCGGCACCAGGTTGCACGCTATCAGCGCTAAATTGCCAGTCGCTGCAGAGTGACGTAATATAACGCGTGGTAACCCTTTTTTACCCGAGAGCCGTCGAGACCAACTCGTCGGATCGACCTTAAACCAAATGCGGCGCGTCGCTTGCGAAAGGTGTCGAGATCGGCCGGGACCTTTTCCGTTCGCCGATGACGTAACGGACGCCGCGAATCGAGTCGACGTGCGAAACCGGACGAATCGTTTTGCGAATATCATCGCGAGGGTTTTTTTTTTTAATTTTATCCCCGTTTTTCCAACACTTCCGCGAGATTGTAGCAACGCCGGCCTCGCACACCGCGGGAAGTCTCCGCGATCGTTGCACAATGAATAGCGATTAGCGCCTCTCTTGATGTAAGCCTCTGCTTTCGTCTGCCTCTCCGCTGGCTCTTTCGTTCACTCTTTCGCGACGTATTGCAGCAGCCTGCTGGATTGAAATTACGTAAATCGAAGAATCGAACGGAGCAGGTCGAATGCGTGTCCGAATACACCGGACGGATATCACGTTAAACATATTTTTATCGAAGCGATCGATCAGTACCCACGGTTGGAACGAAAACAACATTATTTTGCTCCGAGCCCGATCGTTTTTACAAGTACCCGTCTACTCGTCCGAGCAGCTTTGGCAGCTTTCATTCCCACCCGTAAACCAAACGGAAATATTACGAACTCGCGAGATCAACGGAGATCCCGAGTTTTCTTTTGCGCCGTTTTTCGACGTGTCCTCCCTCCCACCCTTCCGCTCGCCCCTCGCGTCGAAGACCGCGATCCGCGCCGCGCGACTCGCAGGTGGGCAGCGGGAGCGCTACATGCTAATTCTTCTCTCCGCGCCACGAAATCTCGCGGGGAACGAACACAAAGAGGAAGGATGGGAACGTGTCGGCCGGTACCTACATATCTTCACGAGCAGAGCCGTGGGTGTACGCTCGCGCGTCTTGAGTAAATAATTACGCTATTCGCGCGCGCGCGCGGCCCTCGCACCGCGATGAGGCACCAGTCGGAGAGAGGCGGGAGGGGAGCAGCGGCGAGAAGGATGTCGGGACGGAAGGACGAGGTCCTTCGGCTCGGGGAATTCCGCGCGAGCCGCTCTCGGCGCCATTGTTCGTCGGCGAGGGGTCGAACAGGTCGTTTTACTCTAGTGCCCCCTCCCACCGCCCTTATACCAATCCATTACCGGAGTCGCTCCGCGTATCGGGTTAGGTTTGGTCAGCTCTCAAGCCCGATCCACGCAAGCACCGAACCAAGAGAGAAGCAAGCGTGTTACAGCGCGAATGAAGGGACGGATCCTTCAGTTCACTGATCTATTTACCCGTGTTTCACGTTGCTCGGCACCGGGGGCTTGAAGAGGTTGAACAACGACTTGGTCGAGGCTGACAATCTATAACGAACGAAAATGCAAACGAAAACCATGCGGTGCGAGAAAACCTAAGAGGGTGGTGGTAGGCGAGAGAGGAGAGGAAGCGGAAAAGTATTTGGAGGACCGCTCTTGGCGGATCGCGCGTGAGGAAAAACGCGAGGTAGGGACGGATGCTGGTCCTGAGAGGAGCGAAAAAAAAACAAGAAGAAGAATTTTAGCGCTCGGAAGAACGGAGGGGGAAGTCTTGCAAAAACCTGCGCGGTGCCCAAATCGAATTTGAAAAATGCTGGCAGCGAAAATGAAAAACCATCCAAAATCACTTCGGAGTAGCCGTGCGCGCGCTTCGACTTACCTGGAACCGACCAACTGGGAGTTGTTACCCTGAGATTGCGGCGAGTGCGTGAAGTCGCCGGTGGAAGACCACCTCTTCGCTCTTCTCAGGCTGCTCTGCGGCGGACCGTTCGCTCTCGTTGTGGGTGATCTGCTGTCGGCGTGAGAGAAGTTTTCATTGAAATTGACGTCGAATCTTGGCGTGAAAATAAGATGAAGGAGCAGGAGGAAGAGAAGAAACGCCACGAAGGGCTTACGGACCTAGCGACGGGCAGCGGCGTGGCCCTTGGACTCGGCGATGGCACTGGCGAGACGCTGCTGCTGCTCGGACTGTCCGAATGAAGGGAGCCCGTCGATTGGTAGTGGACGGACCTCCTGAAATTCATGGAGCTACACACCTCGCCCACTCGCAAGTTCAACGGCGATTACCGCACGGCCGACGCCCACCGCGCGCGCGAGAGTAGATCGATGTCGCGGAGACCCGGTCAGAGTCCGCGTCTCACCTCTGAGGAAGCTGAGAGGGCGGCGTGTAGCTCGCCGGTCGTCTGGGACTCGCGGAGGCATCGCGAACGTCCTGCGACGAGCCGGAGTTGTTCCTGAAGGACGACGTGCCGCCCTGCCTGAGCCGCAAGTCCTTCTGGGAACTCATGCCGGGGCTGGCTGAAAAGAGTTGGAAGGACTCTTTCTTTCTCTTCTCTTCACAGTCCCCACAGGGTTTGAGAGTTCAATAGTGAGCTCCTTCTCAAAGTCTCCGGTGCAAAGCAAGAAGATCTGGGGTCGTGCACATAGCGAACTATTTCCTATTTCGTTTAATCTCGATTATTTCGTTATGTACAAGACTTTTATTCCAGGCAGGAGAGAGTGCAGCAATTTTTAAGAAGCATTACGTGCCAACATGGACCATGGAAGTAGGTAGGTACACGGATCAAGATAGAGACCGAATCGCGATCGAAGCGAACTCCTTCTCCAAGACCAGATTGTTTGTTTTCCAGTAGAATGGTTCTACGTATCCCCCGCGAGCAATCTTTAAGAAATTCAATCACAGCCGTTGTGACCTTGATCGAGTTACAACACTCCTACCCTTTTGAACTTTCGAGTTAAGTCGGTTCGACCTCGCGCGATGCGCATTCGCACCGGAAGGCTGGCTTCACTGCTCGAGAATCCCACTCGGGGGTGTGTCTCTCACACCCTCGTGAGTCTCTGGAATCCGGGTGGGAACGCGCTATCGTTGAACAATCGTATAACGCGCCATGGGTATTAATCGACTAGAATCGATCGGCGACTGAATGTTTCCAATTTTCAAGGTGTTCGGCAAACAAGCGTGCAGTTACTCGCCCTCGACATCCACCCAGCGAGTTTCGAGGGATCTAGGGTAAGTGCACCGGCACGCGATACAGCGCGATATACAGTACATATCTCTCGGATGGACGCGATACAACTATACCGACGCGTGTGAGATGTACGTTCGAATTCGCGAATTCGCGCCATTCGACGTACCTACTTCGCGTACAGCTTGTGTGTTGACCTCTACAGACTGGCGACGCTGCTCGGAGGAGCGACGATAAAAAGTAATCGGTCGTTAACATCTTTATCGTGATACTCCCCGCGGTAACGTGGCGAGGAGTTACCACCGTTATCTTCTGCTGATTTGGTCTATCGCACCGAGAGTCTTCGCGTTGCGCGAAGGGAGCTAGCCAATCATCGGGTAATCAGCGAGGAGGCTAAACGCGTTTCACAATTTGCCACTTACTCCTGAGGGGTACGTGGCCGTTCCTGAGGGGTGAGGAGACGGTTCTCTCGGCCCTTCTCTCGTGTCTCTCGTCCTCCCGTTTATCCCGTCCCTCCAACTGGGCGATCCTTCTGAGTGCGTCGGCCAGAGTCGCTCTGAGGCACACTATCTCGTCTCTCTGCGCCAGAGACTGCCTCTCGAGGTCCGCCACTCTTCCCATGAGGGAGCCCGTCTCGCATTCGAGCATCTCATCTGCGAAAAAAGAAATAAGTGTTTCGAAATAATTCCAACTTTTTTCTTTTCTTTTGTTTTTTGTTACAGAAGAGAACATCCGTATCCGGAGACCTACATTTGCTGCCCGAGGTGACGTACACTATTAGTATTGATTTGCCAGTGATACGAATACCGTAACGTATCGGACTGGATATTAATATATATATATGTACACACACACATATACCTATTTCCCATCTCGAGGCTATACGCATTATAATACTCATCTATGTATGTATACTGGACAAGCATGAACACTCTGAGCATAACGAATGCAATGACTGCAGCACTCTACACGCTGATAGCACGCGCGAGCGTCTGTCTGCCTGTGTGGACGTAACACTACACTACCTATACAATAGGTACCTACTTGCCGGAGATGATCCGCGCGCTATTACTACTTATCGTATCCGCGCCGCGCCTGTTCCGTCTAGATTGACCGAACGTTTTTGCATACAATTCGAATCCAGGTGTACTCGTATGTACTTTGTACGACCGTGAATGCAATACTTCGGCTAGGTACTTCTGTCCGACCATCTTCAACAAAGTTGACCAAGTTTAGCAAGCTTTTCGTGTGCTCTCCACGCTGACGAACGCGAAGCGACTGTTTCTCGTTGCTATTATTTTTGACGGCTTTCTTTTAACGTCGCCACGTGATGAATATTCGTATCGCTTATTTTCGCTGAATTATTTCAACGCGAATACTCACGCCACGCCTGGTCAGCCTCGTCGATGGTGTCCATCGTGTCTGGCGTGGACATGGCGATGATCGACCCCCAGCGACGATCCCGCTCTCTCGCTTAATATATCACTCGATCGAACGGATCGCCCGCCACACGCCGAGGTGGCAATGCACTGTTTCCTTGACTGTCGCGCGTCTAGTTCGTCCCATTTGATAGTGCGAGGCCTCCGAGCGTTACGCGCGTACAGTCCGATTGCACCGACGCGACGCGACGATTCCTGCTCCTGCCCCGGTCGCGATTTCAGTCACTCGCACTTTACGGCGGCCTCAGGTCGACCTCGCAGCTTGCGAGTATCGAAAATTCTTCGATTCGACTCTCCCGTCGATCCCCGAAACTCTTACTCCATCCTCCGCACCGAGGTACCTACTCTCTTTGGCCTCGCGTAAAGAACCGTGGATGAGGTGACGCGTCGCCGGCGGTAGGCACCAGGTAGCACCACTTTCGGCGCACGTGGATCCGACTTCCCTCATTCCCTCTCCCACCCCTCCCGCGTTACCACAATAATTTCTCCCAGCGACTCTCGGCGCGCGAGATCGACGACGTGACCCTCGCGCGCTGTGGATTAATCGCGACGGAAAATATCGACTCCCCCCCCCCCCCCCCCCCCCACCGTGGATCTCCGAAATAGAAGGGGGCGTGCGAGGATAAATAATTAACGGTGCTCCACTGTATCGTAAAGCTGATGTATTACGAGTTATGAGCGCGCAGGAGCGCGCGTGCTGCGTCGCGTTAAGCTTTTCCGAACAATAACGCCGTATTGGCGTTCGCGTCAGGCCGCGCACCGCGGGCGACACACTCGCCGATCGGTCTCTTGGTCGCGGCTCTAAAAATATATACTCGTCCTTGGTTATGTTTTAACTGAATTTTTATGAGATAACTGGCGAGGTGGAGCTTTGTTTCACCTTTTCTTTTCGAACGAATTTGCGTTCGAATTGCTCGAAGACGGTATAGGTACCTATTTATTTAGTTTTTTCGAGTCGCGTTCGAACTCGATAGAATTACGATGGCGCGAGCAGTCTATACCCATAACGAGGGGCCAACAAAGCGACTCTGGTAGCTCCCCTGCGATTTTGGCCAGCGTATACCATTAATTATTATCAATGTCCCTCCTCTCGATGACGCGTGGCTCATCGAGCGGAACAAAAACCCAGGATATTAGTAGAAATGCGTCTGTCCCTTTATCTCGCTCTCTTCCTCTCTTTTCACGCGTTCTTTCTCTCTCCCTCTCTCTCTCTCCCCCCCTCCCGATAGAAAAACATGACACGTATCCTCAGCGTACACATCGAACTGAGTCTCTCTCTCTCTCTCTCTCTCTCTCTCTTTCTCTCTCTCTCTTTGTGCGCGGGTCACATGTGCTGCGGCGACGGCGACGGTGACGGCGACGGCTTTATGTAACCGGCTGCCGCGTGCGTACGTATGTATACGTAGGTACGCCCGGTAGGCGTCGTATGATATTAGAGAGCCACGGGAAAAAGTGGCGCGCGATTCGCTTTCGACGGGTCGCACCATGAGGCTCTCCCCCGAGCGGCGGAGGGAGGAGAGAGGTCTTTCGCCCGTCGTGCGGCGGTCGGCCGCGTTCAAAAGATTCTATACCTATACGCGCCGAAACGTCGAACCAAAAGTATCCTCGTTTCGCGCGAGATTTCTCCTCTCGCGCGGATTTCACATTTCACGCGCCACGGTAAGGCATCCGGGACGTTTTATTACATGTTTGCACCGGAAGGAAACTTTTTCGCGAGAACGATCAGAGTTACCCCCACGTTTTCACCCCGCTACGCGAGAAATGTGCGCGTCGGATCCCTCCCCTCCGTGCGAAATCTCATCCCTCTCGCGCTCCGAATAATCACCAAACTCGCGCCTTCCGCCCTTGCGTATCGCGTGGCACCTCAACGAAGATTTTCGCGACGCCTCGTGGCCATTCAGCTCTTCGCCTCGATATACAGTGCGCGTCTTCTCTTCACGGCGACTGCCCTGACGCTACTGTCGGCGCGATGAAAGCCCCAGCTGTTCTGCGGCGGCGATCAATACGTTTCCAGATACTCAGCAGATGATCCAGATAACCGGAGCGCTCGTGCGTGAACGAGGCTGCGACGCGCGGTGGTTGGTTCGGCCGTGTACGATGCTTTCGGAGCCCGCGCGCGCGTTGCCGCCGCGCCGCGTCGCGTCGCACAGACGTTTCCATCCCCGTCGACGTTTCATTGTGAATAATGAAATCGTCCGTTTCCGACGGGGCGCGCCGGCTGCCCCTCTTTGCGCGCGGTGGCATTTGCGGCATCGAATGCATTTCCAAGCGCGTGCGCACGACGCTTTTGTCGCAACACTGCAGGTACCTACCGCTAGAATCCGAGGGGCGTGAGTCGATTCGTTGCTCGATTCGCGTAAGGCCGCGCGGACTTTTTTTGTGGATACGAGTTTGAGGTCGGCGACTTGTACTCGCGCTGGTTAAGTATTGTCAATAATTACTCGGCACACAGCAGGATGCAGTCGTTTCGGATTTTGATCCGATCGATTTTTCCGTCGGTTCGTTAGATTCTCCTTATAAGGCATTCGCGGCGGTTTTTTGCGCAGAAGCGTATGTAGGTACTTCTCGCTGGAGCCGATTTTGGAGCAGGTCGAACCGGTTCGAGAAAGGCAAAGAGAGAGGAATGGAATCCGATCGATTGTCGCGTTTACATATTATGTATACCTACATATACATAGATGTACATACATACATACATACATACATACATACATACGTTCGTACTCTAGTTACACGTGTACATACATTATTATTATCGTAACACGTGGAAGTCTTGAAATGAATTTTACTCGAGTATCTAAAGTAAATATGGATCGAATTTGAATATTTAAAAAATCGAAATATTCTTATTTGAGTATTTAAAAAATTCCTCATCGTCCATTGCTCGCACCACCCACCACCCACGACCAACGACGATCGATCCATCGTATCACCGTATTCGCCTCCATCCGTCGAAGACGAACGATACACGTTTAATGTTGAACGATACACACACGGTCGTTATTTTTAGACCGGTTCACGTGCCAACGTGGGCGTCGCCGACGCGGTGTGGCTCACATCGCTTAATTACGCATGAAACGTTTCTCTAATGGCGCTAACGGCTTGGCGCTAACTGCCGTAAACACAAAGATCTCCAGCTTCTCCTCGTCCACGGTCGTTCTGGCGATCGGCTCTTAATCAAATTCGATCCTGTGGAGAGTCGCGCGGGGCAATTAGCGCCTTCTTTCGGGACTGTAGAGACAACGCGCGGCTATCGTACGAGCTGACACAATCGGCACGATTACAAGGCACGGCCGGGTTTCTTTCTTCGATCGCTCAGATTCGCGATACAATGGGTGGAAAACGCTTCGAGCGTCGAGTTCTTTTGCAATTTTAATTCGACTTCAATCGCCGTTAATTCGGACGGGTTGTCTTGCGAAATATTTTTTTCCTATAGGCGTGACGGATCGTTGATCTCCGCTCAGCCTTATTCCAGGCGCACCTTGACATTTCGGCGACGAGCCGCGAGTGACATTCCCTGAGCGCTCGGGACCGCCTCCGCGGATGTCGACCGACGGCGGCGTCACGATAACCCGTCGAGAGATTCGCGGGCGGGGGGGGGGGGGGTAATCGATATTAATGAAAGAACAGGATGAGCACATGGCACACCTCGTCGGCGTAACGCCATCGCCACCTTCAATGGACTTATATAACGATAGAGCCGGCGTGGCGGCAGCTGCTGATGTAATTGCAAGCGAAGCACGCACGGGGCGTCTAGTTGGTTGTGCTACGGCACTGTGCGATACCGAAGCTAGCAGCCAGGTCGGTACGGCCCGTCGTCATACCGACTGCCTAGAATAATAATGTTCTAACTCCACATTTTATCAAAATTGACATTAATAGTGAAAGAGTGATCTAACTCCTAGTTTTATCTGACTGTTACAGATTTTCCAAATAATACTTTCCTAAGACCAACAAAATATCCATTATTATTGATGTATTAATAACTCCAACCTTCGTGAAATATTGACCACCTAATATTGCTCCAACTGCTGTATTTATGCAAACGGAGTTAAAACACTGTTATCCCGGGCAGTCGACACGTCTGCCGTTTTTTCAGTGCCCAGTACGGCGGTGGATGCACGACGAACCCCGTATCTACTGTCCGCTTACAATTAGAAGTAGGTACGGCCCGTCATGTATTCGCCGCCTTGCCGGGACCAGTGCGCGCGCGGCGGTGGACGCATCACGCCCGGACCGTACTATACTACCTACTTCCTGCTCAACAGGCTCCGGCTGTTAGCTTCGGCGTCGTTACTACGGCACTGCAGCCGTTCGCGTCCTTCCCATTCTCATTATTCGCGATTTCTTCCAAGGATCATCACTGCAGCGAACCGAGAGTTTGCAATGTGCTGTGGATATCTTTCTGTAGCGTTTCGTACTAAAAATACATTTTGATGGAATAGTCTAGAGATTGTTTCTCAACTTTTTGATTATTCGTACAATTTTAAGATGCAGTTGGAATTGAAAAAAAAAGAAGAAGAAAAAAAAATAGAGCTAATTGTGTGTAAATATCTAAAATCGAATAGCCGATCGGTATAGCATTCCCTATTTTTATTACGGCTAGCTCAATTGTACAGGAAGAATAGAATTGCGCCGTGCCTTGCGCGGCAATTATCTAGTTTCGCGAGGAATGCAATTCCCGAGTGGATTGTCCATGCAAATGGTCACGCGTGAACGGGTAGGTATATGTGACGAGATGAGGCACATCCCAGTGGAACGACGCTCCGCCGCCGAGAAAAACATCCGTTCGAGCATTTCGGCTCGCGTAATATCCGTGTAAAGAATGTCGGCTCGGTCGATAACCGTGTAAACGAGTCTTACAGTCTTGTGGGAGGATGACTTCGAAGTGAGACAATTTTAACGGTACAAGGTGATGATTTCTTCGACGATGCTTTCGACGAGAAATAGGAGATAATGAATCGGCAATAGTATGATCAGCAGTCTTGCAGTGATTTCGAGTCATTCGCGCATTTATCGCGATTGAGGAAATTGGTGTCACATTGTAGAGAGGCGATGCTCGCTTCAGAATGTTATTTATATCGATTAGTATTGGGTCCGAAATTTCGCCTCTATTGATATTCCGTTTGCGCCGTGCTCCTTAACGTATGCGAATGTTGCGATTGTGCGCGCGGTTATCTTTTAACGAAGGTGTACGATTAACGGTTGAATCGACTCCTATCTTGGCAAGTCGAGATGTGCTCCTTATTAAAAATTATGGCATTCCTGGAATATATTTCCCTAGGTACATCTTTTATGCATCCTTGAAAGAATCTTTTTGCGCGAGAAATCTAATTTAATTTCACGATGAATGCACGTATCGCACTCGTATGTAATGTATGTAAAGGGACACTTATATTTTAACGGTAAACTTAGTCCTTTCATCTCGTTCAACGTGTTTCCCCCAAATGAACAAAATTATTTTAAGAATTTCAAGTCTTCGTAAAACAGTTACGCGTATATAAGGATATAGAGAATATATTATGACGAGATGAAACGTGAGTTCACTGCATAACACACATCTCAACGAATTCTCCACTCGTTCGACGGTCGAATCGCGCGGGTCAAAATTTGCCTCCGCTAAAAAGTCGAAACGCTTCTACCGGTATTTCCAGTAGTGACTCTCTCTCTCTTGTAGATCTTCACATACCTATACCTATTGTATTTATGTAGATCAGCGGGCATATCATTTCGGAGCCGCTATGGCTATTTCCCCTTCAAGAGGCAAACCTATGATAATGTTGACAGAAATTTATCGGTCCTTTTGCTAAGAGTGATGATTTATTCGCGAGGAAAATAATCTAGCGTACGGTTAAACAAAAATTTAATCATTAATTTTCATGCGGGTGTATCTATAGCCCAGCATTTTTGGTACACCGGGGTTTAATTAAAAATTTCTCTGCCGAACGATATAAAATTCGACCACGATCCTCGTCGCGATATATGACCAAGAAAAGAAAACGTCCGACTTTTTCATTCGCAGAAATAACAACTGTTCTAACCAATAACGACAAACGGCTCTCTTACCCATTTCTCGATCGGTACCGCACAGCCGATGCCCGTTCACGCGCATCGTTGACTCCAGATCTTCCTTCTCATAGTTTTCCTCGTCCGGGGTGCCGGAAGTTTCGTCTCCCTCTGAAACGCGATAAGCCTTCATCATCGATCGGCATTGCTTGGAACGACAGGGGCGATCTTCTCTACCATGGTGGTCAGAGATTGACGCGAATAAAAAAAACCAACGGATATAGCCCCTCGCACGTTACGCAAAATCCATTGGGATATAGGTACACGCGAACTGTGGATAATCATAAATACGACGGAAGCGAAATGTCAACACGCGCGCGACGTCGACTTATCGATATGAAGAAACGCACGGGTACCGTCGCGTCGCCGCATCTGGCCAAGTCTTCTCGCTAATTACACGGATAGGTGTGTAGCGATAAAATATCGTGGGACGCGAGATAACGAGAGAGTAGCTTTATAAATAAAATGCAATTGCATTAAAAACGAACAAAGTAGAGAGGTATTCCGATACGATTCTTCAGTCTCGTCGATTATTCGCACATTGGCAGCAGTCGAATCCATCGACGCGATGCTCGTCACGTCTCGATCGACTCCCTTCCCTCTCCGCTCACTTTCGCGCGCCCGATTATTATTCGCGCGCACTTTTAATTACGCGAGCGCGGGCGCGGCACTTCTCCTTCGAGGGGAAAGAAAAAGAGCGCCCGAGCCTTTTTTCGGAGAGGACTCGAAGCGGGCGAAAAGTGGTGCGCGCTCGCGAGTAGCCAGACGCACGCGCGCGCGCGGATTCGGAACCAGTAAGCATTGACCCGTCCGAAGTGCTGCCATATTAGTCGGCAAACCGCCGCTCGAGAGAGCATTCGCGGATTTACGAGGCAGAACTTCGCGGGCGACATCGAACGCGTAGGTTAGGTTAACCGTCGGTGTGGGTTGATCGCGAGGAAGAAGGATGCGGCGGTCCCCGTTCGCGGATGTGGAGGACCGGTTCTCCTCCGTGACGCCCCTGCGAGGTCCTTCTCCGCGATCCTAAAACTTCTTATTTCCATTTTTATTAGCATTCCCGGTTGGGGGGGGGGGGGGGGGGGTACCGCCTCATTTTATAACTCGCTAAATCAAATGCGTATTTCGTTTATTCGAGACGAATGGAACGTTCGGTGGGAGTAATTATCCGAGGGGGAGGAGGAGGAGGAGCCTCTCTCGAGTGAACGATTATCGGATTCTCCTTTCATAAAAATCCTGCGTCTAACTTTTTTTTTTTTGTTAAATGCAGCATCCAAAGATGCAATTCCCTTTACGAGCACGAAGACAAATTCTCAGGATCTCTTGTGCTTTCCAACATAACATAAAATTAACGAACGAACCTATCGTCTCGTCGGTGGACGAGGAGGATCGATCCTCCTCCATAATGCTTCAAAGTCCTCCCGCTCCTTCGGAAAAAACGCTTCGACGTACGACCGGAAAATTGATCCTCCCTATTTTCAACGCCTCAAAGAAACAGGATCGTTATCCGAGAAGTCAACGCTTCGTTGCATTCGTCGCATGAGCCGTCGCAACGACGAAGAAATAGCGATCGCGTAACGCGAGGCGCGGTATTTGGCAACTGGGTCAGATCGGCTTGCTTGCAAAATCGCGATCGCGATTGATCGAGAGTCTCGCCGTCGTGGTCCGGACGAACCATACGCATCGTGTGGCACGCGCACTGCTCGATTTGATTGGACTTTGCAAAATTGCGCTACTTTCCAAGGCGAATTCGCGAGGGAGATCGATCGATCGGCGCTCCGTCGATCGCGCGCGACCGTCTAGCACGAACTACAGGTGGCACGGAGCCTCGCGTCGGTGTTGGATTAATATAATCCGTTATCGACACGTCGCGTCGCGTCGGACATTCCAAGCGCGTACGTAGGAAACGCATGATTGGAAAACGCGATTGCCTCGCTTGGAGGGTTGTTGGGGAGGTAGGAGGAGGATCATCGGAGCGAAACCGCGTCTCTCGTTTCTCCGCATAGTTATAAATACAGATACACATTGGATACTTAAGGAGGAAATGACACATCCCTCTGAGCGCCGAAGACTGAATTTAATTACCGTTTGTTTCTGTGCCGATCCGTGCCGATCCGAAGCGCGATAACGATGCTCCGGAATCGTTTATATTGGGATGGGATCGACATTCGCGCGATTTTATTTTACGAGGACTACAGCATCGACTCCGAAATATGCACGACCGTGCGCATTCCTTCTACGAGACGTCCGCGGCACCCGCATCGCACGCCGGGTAATCGCTCGGGCGATTGGCGAAGTTGCTGCTATTGCGGGGAACGTTCCTCGGGGTCAGTCAACCGCGTGGTGCTCGCGCACCTGGACGCACGCACGAGGGAGAGTTGCGAGTGCGAGTGCAGCGCGCAGGGCCGGTGCGTGTACGCGTGTCCGGCTGCGGAATGGCGAGGAAAGTGTCTAGAGAGAGAGAGAGAGAGAGAGAGAGACAACATCGGACCGCCTCGAGAGGCGCGAGGTGTCGCGGACGCGGTTCCCGCTCGGCGTGGAAATTGGGTGTCAACGCTCGACAAATAATTCGTACCTACGTTAGTTTTATCTCCCGAGTTGAAATCGTAAAGAATGACATTGGTAATTTCCGACTGTATAACGAGAGAGAGAGAGAGAGAGAGAGCTCGAATAAAATTCTCCCCCTCTCTCGTTTCGTAGATAGGTGCTTTCTTCTTGGACAAAAAAAGACTGGTACCTACCGGTAAATTTTATCGTATTTACGGTAAAAGAGGCACACGTAAGGATCTTCGGGTGTTCCTGCTATGCCGAAGAATCATTTTCCTTTGGAAACTATTAAACTATCGCGAGATTTAATGTTTTCAAAAAATAGAAAAAAAAATTACTGCGCCACACTGTAAGAACATCCGAAAAGCCTCACATATGCCTACCCCTTTTACTGTAAGTACGGTAAAGTCAACCGGTATCAGTCTTTCCATGGAGAGATACGTATTTTTACATTCGTCGCATGCTCCTCGAAACGCAATTTCCATTCGACGAAATAAATTATTATCAACGCTCCGCGAAGCAGCCCACGAGTCGATGTAGGTACCTATAAGTACATCGGAACCGTCGAGTTCCCCTTCCCGCGTGTCGAGACACTGCGACGAAAGATTTTAAAAGGCGATAGAGAGCACGTCGTCGGTATCACGGAAATATCGCTCGAAAGTCGTCGCGATACGTCGCGCCGCTTATCGTCCGATATATGTAAGTGACGCTTCGCTAATCTCTTGAATACCACCCGCGCTGCTCCCGCTTCCGATTTCTCTACTGTGCGCGGGGGAGAGGTACCTAGCTAGAGCGAGCGCGCGAGAGACGGAGAGGTAGCGAGGGGGGGAGAGAGGACAAAAGTCTCTTCGTCATCTGGAACCGTATATCCGAACGCGTAGGTATAAATGTAGGTACCTACGACGCGCGGCCACACGACTCGCTTGTCCTCGCGATAATCTCCGCTGCACGGTGGGAACGGAATGCAAACCCGCGCGACCTGGGGCTGTCTATACATATGTATACGCGCGCGGGTACCCCGCGCCTCCGCCGCTTCGGTCACGCCGCGGCGCGCGGCGTGTCTTCGAGAGGTTGAACGTTGCGCTGCGACCGAATTTTCGCGTCGCGTTCCTGTTTCCATCGTCGTGTCGAACATTCGACGAGTTCGAGGCTGGCTCTCTTATAAGTATTTATCGATCGTTTTTCCGTCGCCACGGCGCGCGCCACGAGGGATACGCGTTCCGCCCGGATGATAAGAAGACGACGCGAGGTCGCGGAAAGGTTGCGGTGGATTATTTCGCCGACATCCCCCCCTTCCCACTTCGCCTCTCTCAATTTTGCCGCGCTTATTCGACTGTCCGTCTACCGACGTCTTTTTCCACTCGTACACGCGCGACACGTTTGCCGATAAAGTTTGCGATGAATCGGCAAGGTCGCGCCGAGGCGTGCGACGACGAGTGCGTCCGCCGTGTACCGTAGGCGATGCGATCGTCACGGAACGCGCATAGAGATCGCGCTCGATGGAAAGTGAAGAAAATTTGCGGAAAATGTGTGCCGATAACTGTGAGATTTTTCGGAGCTTTCTCCTTCGACGCTCCTCCCCGAATTTCGGATCCACGACTCACCGATATCGATTTTCCGCGACGAAACTCTGCCCTTCCTCTTTTCAACGCACACACCCCACGCACGATACCCAACCCCTCGTGCACCTTACCTACTCACACGCACCCGCACACGCACACGCACACGCACACGACGCGACGCCCCGTAAATAACTGCACACTCCGCGACACGCGTCGGCGAAACGCGGTAAAAACAACGTGCCACGGCCGGGGCGTTAGGTACGTGCAGGCACAATTTTCCACTCCGAATGAATAAAAATGACGAGAGTCCGCGGCACGTATGCGCGTCGACACGCGATTCGGCCGACGTGCGTGCGCGTGTCAGTCCGACGCTCGGTGCTCGGTACGTACCTGCGACGACGGTGTGTCGCAGCGAAGGCAGTGCACTGCGATCCCCAGTGCGAGCAGTCACACTGACCGTCGTCGTTGATCGAGCGAAGGCGATTCGAGATCGAAAGTCCGAAGACGACGAGGCGGGAGGTTGAGGTCGTGGCCCGTCGCGCCGCGCCGCGAGGGAGGCTTCAGTGGTGGCGCGCAGGGCTGCGAGAGATCTTCGAATTTGCATACAATATCCAGTGTCGCGGGAATCCGCGCCGCACCTGTATTGTTTCCAGATCCCGATCGTATTTTCCGGTACGTCGACGTCTGCTCTTCTTCCTTCTCTTTTTTTTTCTCTCCACCGACGACGAAAACTTCCACGTTCGTCTTATCTCCTCGTCGCGCAGCTCGAACGGCCGTCCGTGACGTTTCTTTCTTTCTTTCGAGAGAGAGAGAGAGAGAGAGAGAGAGAGAGAGAGAGAGAGAGAGAGAGAGAGAGAGAGAGAGAGAGAGAGAGAGAGAGAGAGAGAGAAAAAGAAAACAAAGTCAAAGCGGTGACGATTCGCACCCGATTTCGCCGATCGATCGGTACTAGCCGTCGGCGAAGGAACCCGCGCGGTTCAGACCCCAGTCAAGCACTGCTGAGGCCAACAGGTGAGCCATGCCGACGCACGGTTTGGGACCAGTGACGTATCCTCGTACCGGGGTTACATACCGCGTTGGGACGGGGCGAACGCGCGCGGTTAACCCGGGTAGGGGAAATTCGAAACGCGAGGAATTTGCTTGACCGGTGATTCTGCGGGGGGGGGGGGGGGGGTTAGGATATGCGCTCGTGCCTCGTATCTTTTTTTCGGAGTCGTCGTAGCGCGAGGATACGTTCATAAGTAGTTTCAATTTTGTACCGCACTGTAAAGAGTTCGAGAGCCCGGGGAAAATGTCAACTATTCCGCCCTTGTCGCGAGCTCTGCCGAACGAGATACAAATGATCTGGCGTCGTCTCGCAATTAGCGCGCAGCGACGATAAGATAATGAAACCAGAAGAAACAATACCTCGCGCCTTGATCCGACGGTCGACGTATCGAATTTCCCCGTGATCCTCGCTCCGGCGCGCAGCGGCGGGGCGCCGAAGTGCCTTTGCACGATCCTGCGACTTACCTGTCCGACAATCGGTTCCCCAGGTGTAGCGTCCAATCGAATGGAAGCTGCTCGGAAAAACCTGCTCGCGTGCGGTCGAAATCGTGTGACGCGTTTGGCGCGCGATGCACGTGCGCTGCCAATTCTCCTGGATCCGGAGTGCGCGGGGGTGGCACTCCGCGGGCGTGCACAATGGTACGAGTAAGTACGTCGCACCGGGACGCGCGCGAATCGGTCGCCGATTTTCCCGAGGGAAAAAATGAATAGCACGGCGAGATAGACGGAGCTCGCTCAACGCTCGCTGACTATAGGCACTCTAACAGCGGACGCATGTGCGTCGGTAGATATCGTGCGTTTGATAGGAAGTTATAGTCTCGACGCGATAGCTGCCGTTACGTCGAAATCCGTCCTTCGTTCTCGTCCTATTTCTCGTTCCGAAATTCGAAATTGTTAATCATTTTTTTTCTCTCTTCACTGTGACCTCCTCGGAGATAGATTACGCGTTTGTACATCGCTTCCTCGGCTTTAATATCCTCAATATCCTCTCGGGAAGCTCTACCGCTTTGTTTGCACTCGACTCCTTATTTGTAAATAAGAAATCGTCCTCAAAATTCGGAGTTTGGAATTCTTCCTCCCGGAGTACCTCTGATATCACCGCTATCGAGTGTGGCGTAGGCAGCTCGCTGAGTGTCCGAAACCTGAAGAGTCACTTCGCGTGCTTCGTCTGTTGTAAATACGTGCAGGTGTGCGGGTGCGGTGTGCGTGACTCGACTGTATGCGTACATATACGGACGCGCATCCACTCCGATGCCCATTCGCGCGTATGTTATTCGTGTTCAGGTAGGATTTCGAATTTCTCAAAAACCCTGGCGACAGCGCCTCTCTGTTTCTCCATTTTCCTCCCGCCGCGTTTCCTCGGGGCTATCGACTTCCGCTACTGTGTAGACTCCGCGCGGGATACGGTGTCGTTAGCCTCGGCAACACTGCGGCGACGCGACGGAATAGGTAGGTATAGGTAAATCCGGAGCGAGAATCGGGTGTTTCGAAAAATTCATTATTTTTCAACGACGCGCAATCGCGCGATGCGTTGATATCGTCTTTACGCGTTCGCAAGAGGCGATAATTCCGACCTCCCCGCGACACGAGCTAATTTATGATCTCTCGGAACGGCGAGAATTGGAAAATTTCACAAAAGAAAAATAGGAGGAATATATATAAAACGATTCATTTATCACTGTGCGCCACGATATTTACATGTGTATACGATATGCGTATCCACATTCTATTTTTAAAATCCAATACTCGCCATTCCGAGAGATCATAAATTAGCTCGTGTGTCGCGGAGGTCAAAGTTCTCGCCTCTCGCGAACGCGTAATATTTGTGGATGACGCTCTCGTAATAATGCTCCCCGTGATCTCTGAGGCACTCGTTGCCGTCGAATCGCAGTTTTCAAAGATCCTTCTCGTCGAGAATGGAATTAGTCGTACCTAACAATCGCATCACTGACATCGGCAATCGCTCTTCGATAAGGGAGAGTTGCACGTCGTGAGTCACGGCCCGTTCCGGCGTGGTCTAACGTCCAGGTGATCGCAATATTGCGTTCGTTGGTTCGATCGGGAAAGCGATAACGGCACGGGAAGTGAGTCGTCGCGGTTATTTTGCCATCGTCGATGCTGAAATTGATAATGGTCCTTGTACGCCGCATCGTGCACCGCGATGCCCGTGCTCCTTCGATGTAGTGGCTGTAAAAAAATGTAGGTTACCATCGTCCACTTCCTTTTACGATTTGCGACTTTCTTTCGCAGCTCCGGTAAAAGTTTCTAGGTATATCGGGCCGTATACACATACGTAGGTATATAGATACATACATACATACATATATGTACATATATGCTCCTGCTCTGTACCTGCTCTGCTATGCCTTCTCCGTATTTGTTTCAGGCGGTCGTGGGTAACAGTCCCACGCGCGAGCGCACGTACCTAAGTGCACGCAGACCCCTACTACTCGTACATACTTATACCTACTCGCCGCGGATCGTTTTCCGCGCCTCTACGTATACACGATCTCTGCGAAATTCTACGAGGCTTTTTTGTGATGGGAGGAAAATAAACAGAGGATTGACGTTGGACACAAGTGACGTGTAGCAAACGATGAGTCGGAATATGTAGGTATCTATACATTTCGATTGTGGACAATTTTATTCGTTTCGAGAAATCTCATTAAGGAGGCGATTTTAATGAAAATCAGTCTGGAGAAAAATTAAAGATTAGGTAAGGCATGTTCTTCAAAAAAAAGGGTATTACGAGTTTCCTTCTAAAATCCATCGTTCAGGAGATACCTATTTAGGCATAAAGAGGAGGAGGGTCTCTGCGAGCTCCTGGCTCGCAGCCATCGATTAATCCTCGTGTAGGTGGCGCGGCCTTCGCTTTAACCTGCAATTCCATCAGACTCTCTGATCGTATTCGAGACGTTTTTATAGCCCCTCCACATCTGGACCCCTAGCATTATTATCCATCAGAGTAGCGTGGGATAAATAGACAGATCGGAGAGAGAGTGTTGTGCTGAAAGAGTTATGGTACACAGTGAGGCAACTTTCAGGTTCAGTTTTGGTCAAACATCGACGTTGATATTGCTTCGTTCGCGTCAAGTGTTCTCGATTAATTCGTGTTCATCGGATTGACACTGTTATTTTACGAAATTATCCGCCGCGATGACGTTATTGCATCTTCTAATTATTCGAAGGCTGGAGCGAACGGTGTGATGCTAATTGCTTCTTTGGGATTTGTCGGAGGCGAAGTTTCGGGATACGGTTGCCAGGTGGCACTGGTTGTGCTGCTGTTCCACAGCGCGGGTTATTATTAGTCTGAATCTCCCGTGATTAGATAAATTGTACCGTTAATCTGCCAGCCAAACACAATTAACATCGTACCGCACATTGTCATACAACGGCGCGATTCTCGATTACATCGAATCAAAGTCAACATCAAGTGGACCAGCTCCGTACATACGTATCTTTCATGAATATTACAATGGATCGATAATAATTTGGCTCTGATAATTGATAATATCTTCCATTATTTATGGTGAATCAAAAGCGTCGACTTCGATCACCACTAGTATTCTTACGAACTCGGACAGACGACCGGAATTTTATGAATCAAAATCAAAGATAAATCGAATCGATCGTGAACTCTCGGTAGGGGCTCGTCGGAATTCGATTTGCAAAAATTTGTAGTTTGTGCTGAAATTTCCGATTACACCCGGATGAGTAGCACAAGCTGCGGTGTCCGAGTGGTTAAGGAGTTGGACTCGAAATCCAATGGGCTTTGCCCGCACAGGTTCGAATCCTGTCCGCAGCGATTACCTTTTTTTCTTCGATTTCATTCGTCCCGTTAAATGATCATAACAATTTCCAATATGATTCTAGTTTGATTTCCAACCGCAGTTGTGTGTATACATTTTTTTTTAACGTTCCTCGACGCCACCCTCTGTAGAGCCCCGTGACGACCGCCTCTATGTCAGTAATCAAATGCATGGAACGGTGTGAGAAGGTAAAATATCTAAAATAACGACCCACACCCATTACCGTGATTGCCAGTGGTAATCAAAGACCATCATCAAGCGCTCGTCATTAATATATTTCGTTTCTCCCTTTGTTCTCAACCGTCCGAATGGGGCGCGAGATTTATGGAAGGAAAGAATGAAACGGCGGAGAGTTTAAATTGCCCGTGCGAACTTTTAGCGGGTAATCGAAATTTCCGCCGAATCTCCTCTCCACGGCTTTCGAGAGCCGATTGTTTCTTTCGACGGCGCGTTTCTTTTTTTGCGATTTTACCCCGTATCCGTTTCACGATCGACTCCGAGTCCCGTTCGGTTATAGTACCTACTCGTACATAAGTACGCGTATACGATGAATGAAGGTGTTATCGATGATCCGCTCCTCGCGACGGCGCATGTTACTTCGAATAAAATCGAATAGCGGGAAAAATTCACATCGATGACAGTCTTCGTCGATGTATTTGATTCGATAATGGGAGCAGATATCGGAGGGGGGTTCGAAAGGAGAATACTAATGGCGAATGGGATAAAAAGTCGCGGATCGCGACAATTTTCAAGGTGGGGTTGGAAAGCGAGATATAGATTTTACTCGTTCACCTTGACCTTGAAGACGAAATGGCACATCTGTCCTTTTTCATGCAGCTTCCACTTACCCATGTCAATGGCTATGGGTGGTACTCTGTAAAATCGATAACACTCTTTTCATCGTACTTCGACAAGCTGTGTGTAAGACATATACTTTTCTCCCCCTTTCTTCTCCCTTTTAATGAGCGTCACAAAAACCCACGCAATTACGAATACGCAAAAAATTTCTTTATTCAATCGTCCACCCATAAACTCAATCGATCCTGCGAATCGCAATGCTTTCGAGCTCTCGCCTCTCGTCCGACGCAGCTTCACTTGTGCAGCCTTATTTGAAAGATGAAGCAGCACCCGGCGTCTTCTTTACCAGCCTCAATGAGTTTCCACTTGACGTCGAACGTCCTCTGAAGAAACAACGAATTTTTTTTATTTATTCCTTATTTTGGGCATTTTTTCGTTTTCCTTCCTCATTCGAAAAGCGATTCTTCAATGATAATTGAAATAACGCAAGATATTAGCGCTGCATTGGCATCGGCCACTGAATTAACAATTTTATCGACGCGGCCACAATATTATCGCTGACCGATGCCGAGCAATGAGTTATTCCCAGAATGATAATAACGCTATTGCTTTGAAGAGATAATTTGCAGACAACTGCAATTTTCAGTATTTCCTCCGTACATATCGTACAATAGTATACATATGTATGCGTATCTGTATTTCTAATCGTCGCATCAACGACATTTTTCTTATACTTTTTTTTTTTTTTTTTTTAATGTGACTTATAACCCGTCGATTTCTCAGTTTTTACTCACCGCAGGATATTGCTTGCTGATGGGTAAGGTTACGCTGTAGGATTGTTTTTGGTCGGTAACGACCGGGCAAGTTGTAGCGTTGCAAGCATTGCTATCCATACCGATGAAAGGCAGATCTATCATCTGATTGGTCCAATAAACTCGGCCCTCGATATTGGAACCTCCAAATTCTGAAGACACGTCGAAAGATTCGGTCGATCCCCGTTATTTATTTTTATTCTCTTTTTTTCTTTACGGAGAATCTCTCTCGAGACGAGATTGATATGATAATAATTTTAATGCAAAAGTTCGTTCGAATGAATTTTTTCTCAGTCATATTGATCGATATACGTACTAGGCGTGAAGTCAAATTCGATGCTGGCATCGCGACCCTTCTTCAGACGACACGGTTTGTTCTGCGCAGCCTCTCTGCAAGGATTGACGCGCACCTCGTGGATCGTGCAGTTGATCGGTGCGTTGGCTGAAACGCGAAGGGAGTCGACGTATGATGCGGCGAGCTGCACGCGCGAGATGTCGTCGCGGTTAACGCGTCAACGAAACTTTCGAGTCCAGGAAATTGCGACTCTTGACCCGTCGATAAGGCAAACGCGATAGGCGAATCCCCTCTTTATTACACGTCTTGACCTCCCTTTTGATTTAATCGTGCCGATTAAAGTAAGACGCTCGCAATTCAGGCGACTCCGGTTCTGTTTTGTCGTCGAGTAAAGTTTATGAACGAATCTTCTCCCCGATACGCGTGACTGGTAATAACGATCGAAGCGCTATCGTTACCCCTGCATCTGCGTTATACATAGACGTTCCTCCCTCCTGTTTTCGTTTAACGAGCGCGCGCGTTCGTTAACCCCTTTTACTCGGAAATCGCTGGAGTAAAATCGTTTCGTGGTGAAATGGGACTTTCCAATTGGCTCTTGACTGGCATCCCGACTGTCTACTAAAAAATATCGAACCGCGCGAGCGCGTGTGCGAAGGGTGTCGCGGCGTCTATCGACCGACAACTTGTAATCGCCTCCTTCGATGTTAGGGGAGCAATGTAAACAAATCAACGATAATACTCACGGTTCGAGTTGGGACAGGGTTGAAAATTGACGACCTCGGCGTACGTCGTCGCCAGCAGGACGACGACGGTGACGTAGAGCGCGCAGCTGCCGGTACTCATCTTCACTGCAGGACGGTTTAGAGGCGAGTGAGAGAAACCCGACGTAATGACCAGCCGAGAAGGCAGATGAGACACAGAGGGTGGGGCATAGGTCAATTGAGATAGCGTCTTTCGCAGAGACCACGATCGAGCCTTTTAAGAACGAGCCATGTCGAGTCGTCGCGTCTGACCGCGGAGGCGATTGCATCCAGTCGTCGGTATCTACGGAATTTGGATCGTTACCGATAAAATCATAAATCCGATTAAAGTAAACCTGCATAAACGATTTCGACAGGAATTCGTTAAGTATATCAATGAAATTAAATAAATATTTATTCGACGAGCTTTCCGGGGGCACGTTTATTTTTTCGATCGGAAATAGCTTTTCAACAAAGTCCCACGTACGAATTACCAGACGCGGCATTCGCCGCGAGCGGAAGGAAAGTCCGAGCGATATATCCACACGCGCCGACAATCTCCTCGCAGAGAGCGCGGTATCGACAATGGAAACAGGCCAGTGGGGGTCGAACGTGGCGCGGCCTCAGATGGCCAATCAAAGACGAGCCTGTCAGAAAAATAATTGGCCACAATTGTTCAATTGTGCATTTCCTGATACAGCCGGACTAATTTGTCCGGAAGACGTCGGCTCGCGCGACGCTCTAGATCCTGTCGAAATGTGGGAGACTTCAGGAGCGCTCGGTCGATCGGTAGTCTCGAACGGATCGCGTCGCTGTCTCACAGTCTCGCGCGGACTGATTGGAACTTTGAAATTATTTCGAAATCCCTCTGGAGAAGGATTCTCATTTTTAATTTGAAACCCTGAATTTGCTGGCTTGTTTTTTTTGAAGCATCCCACGTGGGCTAAAATCGAGATGGAGATGGGGACAGCCAGATTTATTACTCCTCCTCGTCTGGCATCCAGGCGGGCCGAGGTCAGGAGCCATAAAAACAGATCACTTAGACCTTACGCCGAGCGTTACCGGCGAGCGCGCCGATTATCCAATTGGAAACGGTAGATTCACGGGGAACCCCGCGGCTCGGCAGAAAACTCGAGAAATTCAGTCGGCTCTCGCGGCGATCCTTCCGCGGATGCGAATATCTTGAAGATGGAGCGACTGCGTATGCAAAGAGAGAGAGAGAGAGAGAGAGAGAGAGAGAGAGAGTGATGGGGAAGTCCGAGGGGATTCGCGGTTTGACCGGAAATCGTCGTTTATTAAATACGAATATTAACGACAAGAAAATATAATGATAACTGTACAGAGGGTTTCAATGTCGATATCGACATTGCACGAGCGCGCGTGGCCGAAGTCGCTCGGAACGAGATTTCGGTGCGAATTGGTAAGGGAAGAAAAAAAATTGAATCGATCGATCCACAAAGGAGCGTTCTTCGACCGGAACGCGGATCCTCGCTTAGGTACTCTGTTACAAGAAACCTCGCTTAAACGGCCTCTCGACGACGCGCGCGTGGCTCTTTGGCAAAAATATTTTGCGTTTCGTTGCTTTTGCTGCCTCCCCTTCCCCGTACCCCTTCCCCACCCCTTTGTCGCCTCGCTCAAAGAAGTACAGTCGCCGGTGTAGGTACGCGAGACATCCTGTATATAAATGTAGATATCGTCTAAGGGATACGTGTGGTTGGGTTTCTCTTTGTCTCCGCTCGTATACACTCGTATGTGAGCGCGATCGTGCTGCACATATCTGGGATCGAGAGCATCAGCGGATAAAAGTCTTTAGGTCGTCCTAAAATGATTCGCATTTTGATTGAATTTCCCGTGGGACGCGCCATTAGGCAGACTCGACAGTTCGACGCTGAGTCCACTTCGGAGTCCCATTGGTTCGCGTACCTTTTCAAGGTACGTCACGGGGCGAGGAGAATCGACTCTCTTCGAGAGATCGTCTTCGGGAAGGTAATACTGTCGACTTGATTTTCTCTCGTCCGTTTTGGTGCCACTTTTTTCCTTCGAATTCACTTTCGCTTTGTCCCAGCCAAACGTGGTATGGAGAATTCGATTAAAAGTTTCTCGCGAGACACGTTTTCGTTACACGACGTAAACGGGATCCCTGCAAACGGATATTCTCGCCTCCTGGAGGATCCTCAGTCTCGGGCCTAGAGGCACGCCCATCTTCTGCAATCGTTCCTCGCTGAGGTAGGGCAGCTCTACCATTCCGACTTTTTCCTTCTCGAAGGCGTTCGCGTATTTCTGCAGGAAGAAAAGAAAAAAGTTACTCGATTCCGATGTAAAATTTGGACGATTTTATCTTGGCTTAGAAATGACGAAAAGAAGAAAAGGAAGAAGAAAGTACGATCTTACTATACAAGAAGGTTTTCAAAGCGTCTCCTGTTCGTTCCATTTTTTATTCGAATAAGCGAAAGGTCGTCGATAAGGATCGACACAACGGTGATCACGAGCGAGACAGTTACCTCATACCCGAGTTCCCTGAGGAACAGCCTGATCAGCGGTGGCTCCGTACCAAAAAATTTTGTCAGTTTCTTCACCCTGGAAGGGTTGGACAGAGCCGGTAATTCCGAGTCTTTGAGCAGGGGCTGCGATTGAGACCTCACCATTGCCATGCTCGTTTGAGTTCTCAGCGCTGCTATTTCGCCCCTTATGTTTTCCATTTCCTGAAGTCGACGTTGTAATGGTACGACGTTTTTAGGATGTCTTCGCGAAATCCAAGGTTAATTCGATCGGATCGTTTCAATTGATCTCACTGACCTGTATCATGAGATGCTGGGTCCTCATCTCCGAGCTGAGGTGAGCCACAGATCTTGCCAATGTTACCACGTGAGATTCCAGTCTTTGGAATCTCTTGTTGATGCTCTAGACAAGTATTCGGAAATGTTGGCGTCGAGTGAAACGCTTGAAATTTCATAAAAATTTCAATAAAAAAAAAAAAAGAATTACTTCTACCTTAATGTCTTTGGCCTTTTTCATCCTGTCGTCGATGACGTGCAACCTCCTCTTGTCGTGGTGCCTCGTTATGGGACGAGAAGAAACGGAGGAGGTGGGCAGCGACGAAACCGATCCGTAACTCGCGAGTCCTCTTGCTTTCCTCCTCTTCTTCCCGCTGCCGCCCAACAGTTTCAAAACCTGCGGGAGGTCGTTAATCGTGAGAGAGTTCCACTCGGTTGATTTGCACGGACCACTCGTGCGACTCGAGTCATCCGCTGGATGATTTGCGATCGTGCGAAAGAACGATCGATCGTCTCCTCCGGTTTACCTCGCTGTACATGCTTTCCAGTCCTTCCAACTGTTTCCTTATCGTTCTGGCGTCGTTCGTGCTGAGATCCGAGTCGCTTCTGTCCAACATGGAGTCCAAATCGAGGCCGGTCGTCGTGGAAGTCAGCTCAGCGGTTTCTACACCGAAGACTAAAGATATCGTTCGTTGAATACGAGTGTCCATATATGTATGTATGTACGTATACTATATTCCGTGGGAATAATATTTTCGGAGAACTCTTTGTCAGATCGAACGAACAACTCACGATGAGAGAATTTCTTGGCGGCATCCTTCTTCGAAGTGGAAGCACCGCGGTGCTTCGAGGTGCTCGGAAAATTTCTCTTGTCGACTCCTTTGTTGCAATCAACGTAGTTCGGTTTCGAGCCGTACGGAAGGCTGCGAAGGGAAGGAACCGCGCACGCGAAGCGAGGGTAGAGTCAGTTCGAGTCTGTTCATTCACGGCGGAAGGAAGTGTTCGTGTTATGACTAAAAGCGTTTCGTCACGCTTCATTACCTCGCAGCGTATCGATTTCTCGGCGTACGCGGGCTTCCGTGCGGCGACAGAGGTGGCAAGGGAGGTGTCACGGAGGAAACGCTCTCGGAGAGCGTAGAATGCGCCATCGCGGGTACGTCTCTGGGCTCCAAGATGCTCCTCAGTTCGGACTCCACTATGTCTACCCACTCGGAGTCCTGACCTGTTCGGGGAAGAGAGTCAAAGGTCAAAAGACGCGATCGGATCTCGTCGCCCCGCCCTTTCCTGATTGTTTCGCGTAAAACATTGCGACCCTGACCCTGAGCGAGGCTTCGATCTTCGGGCGGAGGTCTCCTTCCGCTGGAATAAACCGCGGAGCCTCGGCCGGAATCGACATTCGAAGAACTCTGTCCAGCTTTATCATAGTCGGAGCCGGAGCCCTGATTGTGAATCTTCAATCGACTCATCCCGTGCTCCAATTCGTCCTTCCTCGCGTCGGGTTTGATCGCGCTCTCCTTTCCCGAATATTGACCGATTTCTGACCTCTTCGGAGTCTCGTCCGTTCTTTTCGATGGTTCACCTGTCGCGTAACCGTCGTTAACGGCCCTCTTTTGAGCATTCATCCTCGTTCCATCGGCTTCCGTCATCTCTCTGGTGAGTTTTAAACCGTACATCCGGTCCTCCGCATCGCCCCTCTTCTGCAGCTCGTCCACCCGCTTCTGCACGACGCTGCTCTCATTCGGATCCTGACCGTCCGCGTAATCCAATTCCCCCTTCGAGGCCCTGACCTCTTCCCTTCGAATTCCGAAGCTCGTCTCCGGTCTGTACTCCTCCTTCCTCGGAGAACCGTTCCTGCCGAAATCTCCCTGACGATCCTCCACGGTGATTTCGTATTTCTCTTGATCCAGCGCGGGGTCCGCGCTCTTCCGACCCTCCTGATTGGGATTCCGCGGCTGCTCACCAATCTTCTCGTCCTCGTAATTCAACTGAGGCTGCGACGTGGCCTTTTCGATTCGCTTCGCCGAGTGCCTTCGTTGGAATTCGCCGTCCTGGTTGTTCTCGGTCTTCGTGTACATCTGTGGAATGCCGTATCGAGGCCTGCCCTGACCGTAGTGATAATAGATGTCCTGATTCTGCACTCTGACGTCCGGAGCTTGCCTGGATGTGCTGGGAAGATCTATCTGCGACCTGGACATGGGCTGTCTAGCCTGGTACTGCTGATAGGCGCTGGAGAAGTGGGGTTGCTGACCGCTTCTCATACCGACAGCTTGTTGACCGACCAGTTGTTGCTGTTGCTGTTGCTGTTGCTGTTGCTGCTGATGCAACTGCTGAATCAGTTGACGCTGATGCATGTTTTGCGCGTGCTGCTGAGCGAAACGTGGACTCTGATGGAGGTTCTGATTTTGATGCATCAATTGTTGAGGGCTCTGGTAGACCTGGCTCTGAAGCGACAATTGCGAGTTGGCTGATTGCATCGTAGCAGCCAGGCCGTGTTTCGCCCCGGAAGGACTCGGAACTTGACCCGGAGCTTGGTGAAGACTCGAGGTTTGACCGTGATGCATCGATTGACTTGTTATCCCACCTGGTCCGGGCACGATGTACTCTCTGGTAGCCGATTGTGGCTGTTGACCAACGGCGGGCTGACCAAAGTTGGGATTGTGAGTTTGGTGAACAGTCTGGACCACGGTGGCGGATGGATGGTGAGTCACGTGAAGCTGGGCACTTTGTCCCGGTAAGCTGGGTTGGATTTGGGACGGTGATTGCAATTGGCCGGGCAGTGCTACGTTTTGTTGTTGGGTAGTTTGGTAGCCGTAAGAGTGACCGTACTGACCTGGAAGAACGCAACGTTTCGAGTGGAGCTTCTCCAAAAAATTATGTCTACCAAGAATCTGTCGATTAATTTTTCGTCAACCCACCATACGCATTTTTTGGGTATTGCTGCATGTTGACGGCAGGTTCCTGAGCCCTGGGCTTCCCGTAGACGCTCTCTTTCTTCTTCGCTTCCTCCTCGTTGACGCTTCTGCTGGATCTCCTCAGCTCCTCCGCCGTCACGTTATTTAAACTTGCTTCCGGTTCCGGATCGATCTCTTTTCGACCAGGTCCAAATCGACTCGAGATCATGTCTTTTATCGTGTGATACGTTCGAGATAAAGACTTTGTCCTCTCCTCCTCGACTTTCGTCGTCCTGGGAACTGCTCCGCTCGAAGTTGATCTGACGGAATGAATTGAGCGAATAATTTCGTGAAAATTGAGAGAATTGGAGAACAATGTGACGGTGGTGAGTATTTACTCACGAATGAGTCTCTTGGCCGTGATAACTTCTCGTCTGACACTCCAGCCTCGGCTCTAGCATCTGCGTTCCCTGAAACGAAGAAAACCATTGGAATTGCGAAATCGATGAAAAATACTCGTTTTATTAGCTGGAAATCCTATCTCGCGTCATTTTCTCTACCAAGTCTTGCAAGAATTCCATTCGCGCTGACCCCCCTTTGTAATTAGCCCCGAGGGACTATCCGAGACGTCAACTCGTCCTCTGCTAAAGCAATTCGACATTCTTACGCTCCGCACATCCTCTCCTTTATTACTTCGCGCAGCGTGCAGCACTTTCGAGGAAGTCAGGCGATTCGAGGTATCCGCTGGTGGAAAGTTTTCCAGAACACCTAGCGCGTCTACGTATATTCCCCTACCTACCGATTCTCTTCGTATAGGTACTTACTTCGTGTTAAGTGTTTTAAAATTGGCGAAGAAATCATTGATTTGACTTCCTGAAAGTCGTTTCCAGTCAAGTGAATAATTATACTTGATATTCTCCATTTTTCTTTTCTAGAAAAATATTTCCATGATCTAAATTGATCGAAAAACAGAGTGTTAGTATTTTAAACATTTTGAACCTCGTTCGATACCGAATGCCAAGAAAACATCCGAAACTTCGAGAATGCTCGCGCCTGAACTTTCGGCTCTACCTACGGCGATCACCGTTAGAATCGAATCGTAAATCGAATCGATAGAAGGGGGTTAGGCAAGAGACGAGATTAAAGCCACGAAAATAACGCGACGAGAAGAAGACGCCGACGCCGACGCCGACGCCGACGCCGACGACGGAGGTGGCCGATGAGCCGTCGCGCGACACCCTTTAACATGCAGGCAGGCATGATTTACGAAATCTTCCTAACGATTTTCCGAAGAATATGGGTAGTAATGGCTCGACGCGTCAGACGTATAAGCCACTCGGAGAATTTCAAAGTTGTCAGACTGAATCCTCCGCTTCTTAGGAAGGGATGCGGCTTGAATAACAACTCCCGGCTTGCCAGGTTCGCTAGGGCCTAGGTACGCATCGTGCATACGGAAAAGGTCTTCTGACTTATGGTTCGGTCGTTTGTTCGTTCGTTCGTTCATTCGTTCGTTCGTTCGTTCGTTCGGGGAGAAAGTTGGAAAAAATGAAATTACCCCCGCACGACCTTTTTAGGCTCCATCGAAACGAACCCCTTCGTTCGCGGTGGCGGAGGGGAACTCCGGAGTCGCTCCGAGCATTAATCATCCGGTGTGTAATTGGATTTGGGCGCGGAAATCGAAATTGTTTCTTGTTCTTAAGGGGGGACATACAATTAGACCAAGGAAAATCGAGGCAATTTTGAGGAATTTTTTTAACCAAGAAATATTTATTCTACATTCATCGCACTGAAGGTATTGTTTAATAGGGTATTCAAGTATGAAAAAAAATTTTTTCAATCCATTTGTCGTCAAAATGGCGGAGCTATGGTACAGAGTTACAGGTAGGTTGCGGCGCGACTTCCAAAACGGTGTACAACCTAGCTCCTCGTAAAATTCGATCTGCAACAAAATACAAACATTTTCTTATTTAAAACACGTGTAGTTTCTATGTGACGTTGAGAAAAGTCAAAAAAAGGCAAATTTGACAAAACGGCACGCAGTCAAAGACAAAAATCGAGTTTTCATGCAAAATTTCTTCAGAATTTGTATTAAAAAAATAGTTTTTTTCGAAATTTTCTGAAATCGGGCTTCGTCATATAGAAGGTAATAATGTTACCAACATGTTTACCAAAGGGGAACTCAAGCGGTTCAATACTTTTTGCGTAATCGTGTACACCAGTTTCAGAAATGTAGTTTCGAGAAAAACGCGTTTAAAGTTTCGACACGTGTAAAACCAATGTTAAAACCACTTACCGTTTTCGGGCTGTAACTTCCGGAGTTTTTCGAATTCCGCTTTCAAACTTTCAGAATATATTCTTCACATACAGGCCTATCGTTTAAAAATATATTTAAAAAATCGATTTTTTCATCGGTGTAATTGTATGTCCCCCCTTAATACGGGGACGATTGGGACGTCCGTTTTCGGTCTCAACTTTTGGGACGAGAGGCCTGGGAAACAAATTTTCTCGGGATTTTGTTTAGCCATTTGTAATTTTCGTAACAACACCATTAGAGATCAAAGTGTGGGGTTCACAAAAAATTCGAGGTTGACCGATAAGACACGCGGTACGCGAATGGCCGAGGTAGCCGCGAGAAGTGGGGTAAAGTCAATGACCATCGCGCAGCGCATGATACGTGAATCGCTGCCGAGAGCAGCAACAAATAGCACTTTATCGTAGTAGTAATACTACGGCTCTCGTACTCGTACGCGGCCGGTCGATGAGCCAGCCAACGTCGAGCCACGAACCGTTAGAGACTCTCTCGGACGGAAAGGAAGGGAGAGGGAGAGAGAGAAATCGCCTTAACGCGCGCGCGCGCGCGACCGGTGTGGGTTCCAGCCTGTGGGACCTGCACTCGTATTCTAGATGAACTCGAATCTAGAGGCGCGTACGAACATTGTCCTGGTCTCGTTTTCAGACTGGGACGCGCCGTTGGTTAGAGCGCGCTCCGATTCGAGGAAATTTCAACGGGTGGTTCTTTTCTCGCGTCGTTGGAAATCTCAGGGAGCGATCCGAGGGTCGATTTCGGTTTTAAATGCCAATCTTTTAGGTGATCCGCATCGGCGACTCACCTCTTGCACCCAGGCCTGCTGCTTGATCGGCGCGTCCGGTGCTATAGCCACCCTTCCCGTGCTTCTTTGCTTGTACTCGTGGAGAATCGGTATCTTGGAGTTCTTATCGGTCGACGATAGCACCACTTCTCGTTCGATCTGTAAGCGTACCGCACATGCATTGAAAGAGATGTATAGATAATATTCGATAAATTTTCGAATTAAAGTCAGGGTTAGACTTCATCGAATCTTTTCCGAGGGGGGAGAAGATCATCCCTCCGAAGAAACGAAAGGCGAGAAAAGGCGATATCTGCGCGGTTCCATCACTCGCGTTTCCGGTAAACGGTACACGCACAATCCATGATCTCGCCTTTGTCTCTAGAGACAAACGAGCTCTCCTGAGAACGTTCCCAAGAGCGCACTAGTGGCGGCCTACAGGCACGTGGTAACGAACTGTTACGAGAAGATTTCGCCATCGTCCGACGCCCACTTCCTACACCGAGTGGGTATCGCGAGGGGCACCGCATCTTTAGCTTTTCCTCCTGGCCGAGGGATCTTCGACGATGGGATCGCGCTTCCCGTTCGAGAATAAGTAGTCGAAGAAAGAAGAAAAAGAAGGTTTTGGGCGAACAGTAAAGAGAGAGTGAGAATCTTTAAAATTATAAATGCGAAAGTGAAGTAGAAAAAAAAACTAGAAGGGAGACAAAAACGGTAGTCTACCGGAAACTTGCTGCTGTGAGTCTGAAGATTGGCCGGTTGTTGATTCTGGTTCTGACTCTGTTGTTCCTCGCCGTACAGGGGTGGCATCCTGTATTCGGGTCCGCTCACCGAGTTCTGAGCCCCCGACGCTTTCTGATCCAAAGTTACCGGCTGCTGCTGCTGCTGCTGCTGCTGCTGCTGCTGCTGCTGCTGCTGCTGTTGTTGCTGCTGGTAGTCGTTCTGGTGCTGATGATTCTGGTTCTTCTGGCTGTTCTGCACCGGCTTCGGTGGCGGTACCGGCTTGTAGGAGCCTTCTTCATCTGGAAAAGAAGATTGGATTCGTTCGTTCGACGTCGAGGATAATAGCTAGCTGTTTCCGAGGCTCCGCTCGAGTTTTCTGCATAGCATCGCAAAGCGATTCTTGCGGGTTGCGATACCTTGGCCGTGATTCTGCCGTCTCAGCCGATTTTCCTGCTTAACTTTGCGTACGGTCGTGGCCATCGCGTGTTGGCTGACCATCTCTCAAGACTGTTTTCATGAAGAGATAACCGCGTACTCACAGCTAGCTCACTGGCACTTCGTACGACGAAGCACCTCTTCATCCGCGTTCACTTCGAGTAGTGGTAGACTCTTTTTTTTTTTTTCAATCTCATCCGATCTTGACCGATTTCGCAGGGTTTCAAAAAACTCAGCTTCGGAAATGAGCGAAAGGGCGTTTCGTCGAACGAGAAACCCACGACGCACTATCAACGATCGTAGCACTTTTGTGCACGCAACTACCTCGTATTGTATTCCTCCCACGGTGAAGACTCAAAGTGGATAATTGGATGAGAGATTATTCCAATTGTTTACGAGGTATTTTAGTGTCGTGATGCCTGCACAAAAATTATTTTTTTGCTCGTCGCGACGCGCGTCGCAAAGCACGGGGAAAAAGCAGGACGGATGGACGAGGCGTACACGCGTCACTCGCGGAAGTGAGTCTCGAGAAGAGCTACGCTATACATATGTATGTATAGCGAGTCTAATCGGCAACGCGCGAACGTTGATTTTCACGCAACCGAGATGCATGAACCGTCGATTCACGTCACTCCTCCTCTTCGTTTTCTTTCTCGTGCACTTTTTCATCTACTCCTTGCCGCGTGGTTGAGTCAGGGATATTGACTCGAGTGGTGGACAATTGGAAGCACAGTGCACATGCAGTTATAGTGTCTTAACAGTCACACAATATTGACATTATTCATTTTCTCCTTCTTCTTCTTCTTCTTCTTCTACGAGTGTCAGCTCAGGTAGAAGACGATTGGAAGCTCAAAGAACACGATTATTTTTCTAACGGTCACGATACTTCTAACGTTGCGTCTTTCTCTTTCCACCCCTCTTCAGATTCTTCCTCCTTTTCTCTTCCTACTACACTCGTTACTCGCGCATCGCGTTCTCTCAAATAACAAAAATTAGCTCGAAAAGACAATAATTAAAATCTCGGAAAACGCACGCTCCTCGCCGATTTCGACACTGCAGGCCATCACGCGAGCCTCTTGGACGTACTGACTCGAGACTCAAACTTTCCATTGAGTGAACGTCTGGTTCCGCCATTCTGACTTCACTTCCGGTATCATCCCACCCCGCGTCTGAAGAATTATTATAGTCGGCGAAGGAGAGACACGCGTGGATAATTTATTCAGTGCTCATACCGCACGCTCGACGCATCGAGCCAACATCCAAGAAAGGATGACGACAATGTCCTTCCGTTCTCCGCGACTTCCAATATGACTTACGACTTTACGATGTAATTCTACTTTGGATGATTTATCCAAGATTTTTTTTGTGGATTTTCGCTCGTGGAAATTACTTGTCCCGATAACGCTTCATCAAAAGGTACATCGACTCGATGACTGACACGCGATCGCCCCTCGTCGAAGTTAAACGAAGAAGTAGAACGAAGGAGTAGGAGGAGGAGGAGGAGAAGGAGGAGGAGGAGGAGGAGGAGGAGGAGGAGGAGGAGGAGGAGGAGGAGGAGTAGCGCGAGCCACGTAGAAAGAAGAAGCGGCTCTTTCCACGGCCATTTTTCCCTTTCCTCCGGTGTCTTTTTCAGCCCGTCTCCCGGACCCGTTCTGCACCCGTAGTTCACCTGTAACGCGTGAGCATACAGGGAAGCATGCATGGTTGAACTGCTTAAGTGCGCGCGGCAACCATCGCTCTTAAACTACGACTAAAGTCCAGTCCACTCGTCGTGTACGAGCACATACGTCCACTTCTGTACATAAAAGTGTCCACTCCGAGGTCTTTCCTTCCTAACGTACTTTCTCACGGAGTCTAACGCGACGAGTTCCCCATTCATCCGGGCGAGATTACCCGGAAACGCGACCCTCGCACAGTGTCGCTCGGCCGGCTCTCGGGTCTCCTCTCGCCTGGCCTCTTCCTTCTCATTTCCTCTCGGAAGGAGAGGAGAGGTAGCAAAGTGTATTTCCTGGACTCCAATAGCCGGCGTTCGCGATGACCGCGGGGAACTCGCTCGCCGATTCCTTTTATTTTCGAAAGAGAACCCGGCGGAGATTTATCCGTGGCTAAAGTATATCGATATATCGCTTATATACGCGAGGCTTTTCAATCTCCATAGCCGAACGGGCAGCGAGAGTCCACCACGCGAAGCGATATATTCGCCTCGACGATCATTACATTTTCTGAGCGAGCCCGTGCATCCTTTTATTTTACTGCCCCGCGGGCGACTCTCGGGATCCTCCCTCTTCGACAAGCCGTGAACGAGAAAAATTACGACCGAAGGAGTTGCTTCTAGTTTTTGCCAGTCGACTAGTTCCACCACGAGGATTTTCATGCCCGCGCGCGAGCCTGCGTGCTGGACGAGCCTGCTCGACGTTCCAGCGTCGTGTTGTTTGCGCGCATGCGTCGCGGCGTTGACGAGACTCGCACGTGAGAGCGAACGCCGCCGCCGCCGCCGCCGCCGCGACCGACGACGCACTCGGGCACATCGCTCGATCGCGCATGTGCAGGGGCTACACGCGCGAGATTTTTCCGGGAGACGGACGCGTGTATCCCTGCTGGTCGCCGTCGTCATTCATCCAGTGCCTCGGTGCGGGTACCACGCCGTGGAGACGGGGTCGACGGAACGTCGAGAGATACTCGTAGGTATACTATGCGTTGCGACGCTGCGTGTCAAACGGTGCGCATCGAGATGCTTCCGATCTTCGCATGGATGTAGATGAGGCTAAGCTACGCATATCTCTCGCGCACGCGAGTTTATGCGCGCGCCTCGTCAGGCTCTTCTAACGTATCAGTATCTAATCAGGCTAACGTACGCGCACTTCGCTTGGAACGGGTACCACCTGGAGATAAGGATCTGAAGCACTCCGGAGCACCGTACGTCGAATGAGAGGAAAAGAGGGAATTTCCGGACCACCCTTGTTCGTCGCAGCGCGATGTCAAGAAACGAGGTGTAATTTTACGGAGGATTAAAAAAGAGCATAAGTGGATTGTCTACCTATGCAGATGCGCCAAGTCGTCGGGGCTCCAGTTTATCGCGGTGGTCCAGCAACATCTTCTTCCTGTTCTCTTCTTTGCGTTCCACCTCGTTTTAACTACTGACACACCTCGTCTTGAAATATTTTTCGCCGAGTTCACATTTTCCATTTCGGAATAACGAAAGTGATTTTCCTCCAAGATTGCAAGTCTGATCCGCGGTGAAGCGATGACTTCCTGGGCCTCGGAATAACATCCACCTTTCACGACATACGTCCTACCACCGCGCGTTTCTATAACCGCTCGTCGGGTACTTCTGCACACCTCGCGCTTCGCATCTGTCGCCGAGGTTCATCTTCGCGGTTTATCTCTGCGTGTTATAACTGTATATCTACCTACTGGCTGCGGCACGAGGACGTCGTTCCAAAAGTCGTTAACCGAGCGTAGAGTTCAAATGCACCGCATAAATCCGCATAAAGAGCGCTTGGGATCTATTAATGTTTAGTTGGTTCCAAGATGTTTCGCGTGTAGTTAATTATTCCTAATTATACCGTCTCGAATTATTCCGCGTAGGACGTTGATCTCGAATTTCTCGAGCGATTTCTCCAAGTTGACACTTCCTGTCTACCTACTCGAATCAAAGAAATTTTCGAATGGAATTATAACAATTTTTATGAAGTTCTGACGACGTCTTTCCTCGTCGATATACAAGATTTTGCTTCCTTCGCGCATACGAACGAATATTACAGAAACGAGAACGGAGTAGCATTTCACTCCGATGTGGAACTAGGCTTGACTCGATCGTCGAACGCTCCATCGATCTCGATCTCGATCCGGGTCGAAGATCGTTAAATTATTTTCCGCTCCCTTTACCGGACGTATACACCTCGGATCTCATATATTCACGGCTCTACTAAGCTTTGCATCGCCGCGAATATTCTCGACTTTCGCGTCCCCGATATTCAGCATCACCGCGCAAACAGCGCCGCGAGGCTGACCGACCCTGACCAACGCACTAGCACTCGGGTGTCTTCGTATTCATAAGGACCGTCAGGCGCCGCCAGGCGTTTCGTACCAGGTTCACCTGTCCTGGCGCGGATGCACCTGCCGCTATTTCGTCTCTTTGACTCTCTCGGGCGATAGAGAGAGAGAGAGAGAGAGAGAGAGAGAGAGAGAGAGAGAGAGAGGGAGGGAGAGAGAAAGAGGAAGGGAGATCTGACAATACACGTTGGTATACTGGAGCGTCGAGCTCGATCCTTCGAACGTGTGTTTACCAAGTTCCAGGCACGTCGAACTCGACGTCGACTCGCCGACACCAGGCACAGACCGATTTGAGCGTTACACGTGTATACGTCTATCCGTATGCCAGTTTTTCATCGCCTTCCACTGCAACGCTTCGCGCACACGCGCCCCTGTCGCCCCGTTAAAGAGTTGAAGAAGGACAGAGAAGGAGACGCACGTCGCATCCGACTACACGTAGATGCAATTCACGGTGGGGAATCATTCTCTTTCCAACGATGAGGCATCGAATCGCCATTAATTGCTACTCAACGTTGCCACTGATCGTGACCCGCATCCCCGACTTTCCACGCGGGAAGGTTCAAGAGCGTCTCGACTGTCGGGAATAATGGCACGCTATGTATGATACTTATGCTACCGCGTGGGATCACTCCGGTTCGCATCGATTTTTTTTTAAACTCCGCGATATAACGCGTAAAGGTATGCCGAACTCTGGAAAATGTTCCCCCATATGTGTTCCCACGCGCCATAGTCCCGTACTCACGAACCCGTACGTCTGATAAAATCCGAAGTGTTTCCCCGTATAAATTCCACACGGGGATTTCCCCATATAAATAATATGTAAATTCGTGGTTCAGGGGGATACGCGTCGACTATTGCGACTCCGAGTAAGTTTCCGCCCCCGAAGGAGAGATCCGAAGCTGGCTAGGACGAAGAGGGTGAGGGTTGAGGTGGGAAAGAGCCCAGAGAAACGTCAGTCAATCTTTCATCCGTCCCAGTTCTCCGCGGGAACTCACGTAGGCGTAACGCGAGAGGCGCAGTGCGTCTGCCGTCCGGGAAGAACAAAACGTGTGCACGTAAAAGATACCTACGGGTTTTCTCTCTCTCGGGGAGGGAGGAGGTTTCGCGCCTCGGATATTCGTAAAAGGGATGATGACGCAGGGCTGCAGATAGCGCAGGAGGAGAAGGAGGAGGAGGAGGAGGAGGAGGAGGAGGAGGAGGAGGCGGAGGCGGCGGCGGAGGCGGTGAAGGAAAAAGAGGAGGTAGAGAATTCTCGAAACGTCACTCGCACTTCCCTTACCTGCCTCGGCCTCGGTCAGCTTCAGACGATCGCGTGGGAGTCACCCGGCACGAGTTTTCCGCGGGAGCGGCGGCGTTGCGCCCGCGGTACCACGCCGCCCATGATTCACCGACGGAAACACGAGTCCACGCCGTGGAATAAATTTCTTCCTGTCCCCTCTTTCCTTCGCTTCTTGACCGCGGAGAAAAAATCCCTTCGCACCCCGACCACACTATCGCGTCACGTCACCACCGCGATACGCCTCGCGAGAGAGGCGAGGCATCCCCCCTCAAAAATCCACAATTCGACACTCCGCGTGGACGCGAAGAGCGAGCGCGCAGCGATTTTTTACTCGTTTTCCCCGCATTCCAACGTGTTTGCACGTGCGCACGCGCCTCTCTCCATTGCCGTCCGATCGCCGCTGCCGCTGCTGTCCCTCCTATCCGACACTTCGCGGTACCACGGCACACTTTTCCGAACGGACCGAGGGGGCCTCTACCCCTCTGCGCGCACCGACGAGGGAACCGGCGAACGCAACCGCGCGCCTCCACCCTCGCAACGTGGGACCACTGCGCGCGGCACGATTTTTCCACTGACGTCGCGACGGAGGAAAACGAGATTTTTCGAAAATCGCCGACTGGCGCGTCTCGCATGGAAGACGCCGCTGAACACCGGAGGTTGGTGCACGACCGGGACGCCGTCTGCAGGTGGGTGTAGAAGCTATACGTAGAATCGGGCCCCGTTTCAGAGGCGGGCCCCACCTGAGCTGCGTAAGAGTAAAGGAGAGAGAAGGAGCGAGAGAGGGGGGGAAGAGCGAGGTGGTGGGAGAGGATGTGCTAAAGGCTCCGCGGGATAGAAATGTACGCGCCGAAGAAAGGATCGGCACGCGGAGGGGATTCCAGAAAAGAAATCGGGATTCCTTTGTTTCCGAGAGGGGCGGATCTTTCGTCTCGACATTTTTGCTCGAGGCGTCCGGTCGTTCTTTCGCGATCGTTTCGCGAAGGTTACTTTGGCTCGGGGTCTTTGAGATCGATTCGGTCCTTCGTTACCGACTGCCCGCGATCGAGCCTCGACCGATAAACCGATGCGAGGAGATCGTTGTGAGAATTGGGTCACGTATCTTCTTGTTTCTAGGTGCGATTTTTTTATTCGTATCTTGTAAATAGGAGCAGCGACTCTAAGTGCGATGATCTCGTGAAATATGCGTCTTTCGCTGATATCTACCGATATCATACTTTTTTTGTAGAGCGAGATGTGATCTACACAAATGGTGTATATATTGCACCGATTTAGGCCAAAAGTTCATAGCCGAGGCGATAATCGCGACTAAAAAGAGGTGGTCGGCTAATTATTATTCTCGTACTACCTGTCGCCGTTCCAAGGTGTAGAGAGGCGTGTACAATACCTACCTAATACTATTATGACTATATGTATACTCGTACATGTGTATGTATGTGGAAGTATACTCACTGTCAGCGGTAACTTGCTGCCCGGACTTCTGTAACAGACAGAGGAAACAGGTGAATCGGTAGGGTCGCAGCGTGGAGCGCAGGTGGTCGCCGGAAGGTTTCGGTTGGCCCGGCATGCGTGCTTCAAAAGAAGCCCCTACCAATTCCGCGAATCGTCTCGGACGTTCAGTGCTTTCGGACGAAGAATTAAATAACTCGAGCCATTTTACGAATTAGCACAAATGAACGAGGAGCCGCGACAAGGTCGTTAGGTGCGAAAATTTTAGTAACTCTAAAGACAGCCGACGAATCGTTCCATCCCTGCACATCTGATGACCGGTTAATGGACGCGTCTACATATATACCTAAATGCAGGATCTTTGGTTTTTTAATACACGCCAGTGGAGCGGGTTGCATATCGGTTGGCGCGCCCTATCCGCTGCGTTTTTCTGTAATTCGGTGAGTAATGCCGACAGCCAAGATCCGAACCAAATAGACGTGTATCGCGATCTGAGAAACATCGGTGATCTCGATAGTGTTGATGAATGAGACGACCGATGTTTTTTCTCGGCTTTCGGTACTACCACCGAATTATGTATAAATACTACAGGAAACCGCGGCGGATGGAGTGCGCCAACCGATATGCAACCCGCTCCACTGGCGTGTATTAAACCAAAGATCCTGTATTCACGGCGCTTCTCCTCGACTCGGAGAAAGACCAATGCGGACCGACAAGTAGGAGCCGAAGATTTATTTACGCGGATTTAAAATCCAAGAGGAAGAACTTACCCGATCGTTGCCCAGAATCTGATTAACGTTCTTCGTCTGCATGTCCTCCCTGCAAGCAGAACGGCGCTTCGGTGATAAGTCGTCTTTAAAAGTGCCGGCGTGTGTGATAAGGAGTTTACACACGCGGAGGGGGATTCCACGGTGATACGATCGTTAAAGAACCGCCGGGGGAACCGGTCGATCGACCGGAAACGACCGTTCCTGCGAGTCGAGATCGCCGTGCCGATGGGAATCCAACTCCGCAGGAGTGTAAAGGAAGGGATTGAAAAGAGGAGACGCCACGGAGAGGAGGCTGCAACGTCCTTATCGCGACGTTATTCTCTCGATTCTCCCGGCCGACTGATATGAATGGTTTATAAGATCGGTATCACGTACGAAATAACTCCGAGTGAAACTTGTTTTAATCACGAGAGTGGCCGACGAGTTATCGAGATTTTCGAGTTTAACTCGGAATTTTTTCAGTGAGGCTACCCAAAATCGAACAAATCGAACCCTCCTCTTCCGTGGTAAGAATTCAAGACGACTTCGGAGCGAATAAAGTCTCAAAGCAAAAGGATCCCTCATCTCGTACCCTCTCGTGACGCGAACCCATTATATCGCGGTACATTTTCTCACGAGATGCTCCGCTCTAATTATATGTCTAGCTACTCCTCAAAGCTGTACGGCTTTATACTGCTAAACACGGTCGACTGGAGGGAGAAGTCTAATTTCTACCTTAGGTCCCTCCAGCCGATCCTAGTCAGCCCTGTGCGACCACGTACGACCTACGAGGAATTCCTGCAAAGTTCGTTCGTATCGTCGGAGTATCGACGAAGGTTTATCCGGCAAGCGGATTTTACGCTATACGCACACACAGACTATACATTGAGAGAGAGAGAGAGAGAGAGAGAGAGAGAGAGAGAGAGAGAGAGAGAGAGAGAGAGAGAGAGAGAGAGAGAGAGAGAGAGAGAGAGAGAGAGAGAGAGAGAGAGAGAGAGAGAGAGAGAGAGAGAGAGCCCTATTCCATTGAACCGAGATCGTCTCGTTACCCGTGAACTTTTCGCCGACCTAAGTAGATGACTTTCTCGTAGACCGAAATGCGGCCCCCGAAAAGCTATTATACCAACACAAGCCAAAAGTTCACGGATGACGAGTTATTCGTGACCAAAGTACCCCTCCGACATCGATTCTTTCCTCCCCGTAATGATTAAGTATTTATACATAACAACGCACGCGTCGTATGTAGGCTGAGGTGATTAGTTGTACACGTACTGAAACGAAGATACTACGCAGTTGCGATTCCCTGCGCGGCCTAGTAGGGCAGGTCGAGGACCTTACGACTCGACCAGCCGATATAATCACCGTTTCCATCGCCTACGATTCGAGGAAACGACCAATTGCGGCTCGTTATCGCGTTCTGCCCAACCCGACCCTAGCCATAGTTATATCACAGTACGTATCGTATAGCAGCCGACTTTCCGTCTTTCGGGGAAGATCTCGGAAAGGCCAATTTGGCGAGATCGAGGGCCTCTCGGCCCCGGCTATTTTTGAGTGCAGCCAAGCGGGGTCGCGCCCTGGAGGATTTTCGCGGACGAGGGCGAAAAAAGGGCCGACGGGCTGTCGCGTCCGGGCGCGAGTCATTTTGGTCATCCCAAATATCGATCAAGGCCATTATTCGGTGCGGCCAGCGTTCGGCAACCGACGCGTACCCGACAGGATATCAGTATCCTCAGTATCAAGCAATGCGGTGGTCCTCCGCACGCCGCGGCGCGCGCACGGAGGATCGCATCCGCTCTCGCTCTCGCTCTCCTCGCGCGTCCCGATAATTTCGATCGAGTTGGTAGAAAGCGCCGTTCCCACCGTGTCTCTTCTCTTCCCCCTTCCGCTCTCGTCTCACTCTCGCTCTTCTTCCTTTTTCCTCCAACTAGATTAGGATTCCTCGAAGGACGGGCCGAGAAATCTCGATTATCCGTTCGGAAGGAGATCGTCGACGATAGGTACCTACTGTAATTTGCGACGTTTGCGCGCGTCGTCGAGGCGAATAGCGCGAATCGAAGATTTTATTTGCTCGCTTTCCCTCCGCGCGACCGCGAAGAAGACGCGCGCACGCGCACGTGGCGCGGAACGGTTCAAAAACCCCGAGCAGAAATCGCGCGCCAATAGCCATTATGACACTCGATCTTGGGCACGGCTAGGTTGAAAGACGCCGATGGGGCCCTCAAAGCTGCGAGGCACGCGGCGCGATGCGTCGTGCAGCACCAGCGACGCTGTCGCTATCCTTTGAATTTCGACTTCCAAGGCGCGCACTGTGCTCGGAATCGTAATTCGAGGTGAACGAAATTCTCGGAAGGGACCGGCAGGCATTTGATTGCTGTCGATCACTCGCGTCGCGCACGCGTGTATGCTTCGCGGTGTGTCGATGCGCGCGTACGGGGGAATAAACCAGTAAAACCGTCATGGGTAATTTATTTTTAACCCACGCTTCTACGAATCGCGATCGGTTTTCCGAGCCGTGCAATATCGCTTGGCTAAGATGACATCGGAATCTCGACACGCGGAAAAAGTGAATATGGAACGCATTGGGAGAGAAGAGGGGAAATGCTTCGTCATTTTTTCGTAGCGAGTCGCTGAATTCTCAATGATAATTAACCAAAGAAATGGAGCGTTGTTGAGAGTGCCAACATTTTTTTCATTCTCTATTACATCCTTCACTGCTCACCTCGGCGAAGTCGAAGAAAAATACAGACAATATATCCTCGCGTATAACGACTCCTTCTCGCTGCCTCCCCGTTTCGACGAAACCTGCAGAGTGCGCACCACGCGGACGACACGAGTTACGTCATCGCGTCACTCCGCTAATTTCAAATCGACCCGCACTCGACGCAAGGGTTGACGAGATCGCCGTCGAGCCCTCGGATGCAGCCGCGCGAAGCGTCGTTTCAAACGCGCGCTTCATAACAAACTGACTTTGAACCGCGACGCCGGCCGACGAAACCTCGCGGCTTTGGGCCGAATTAAGCCGCGGAGCCGCGATCATAGAGGCCTGGGTTCGATTCGCTGCATTCTCCCTTTCTCTCTCTCCTCTCTTCTCGCACGTGTCCCCCTCCTCTCTCGCCACTCCCTGTTCCATTCCCCGCTCTCCACAGTTCGACTCACGCACCACGTACGACTCGCCGCGCGAGAATCCCCTCCTCGCGAAATTCGCCGACGACTAGCGCGGAAGGGAAAAGTGCATTTCGCTGCACCCCGCACGAGGGTAGGGGCGGGGTGGGATCGAGAGGAAGGAGGGGGGGGGGGGGGGTCGCGAAAAAATGAGATGCGGCGAAGCGACGGATAGGGGTGGAGGGAAGGGGGAGAAAAATTGTCCCTAATTTATTTCGCACAGAACGCGTAGGAAAGGAAGACAATCTCGGAAAAAAGAATTTTGTACAAAAGCTTCATAACAGGTACAGTTACGTTAAATTTAATATAAATTCTTTCTTACAGTGTAATACATCAGTGGTGCTGTTGGCCGCGGAATTATGTACTTAAATGTCGCTATGAATGTGGAATAAATTTTTATTTGACATATAGTAGCAGTTACAATGTACAACGGTAGGTACACTCTGTACTATATGTCGCTCCCGAAGACAACTTCTGCTACGTGAAATATCACTAATTACTCCATTTATCGAATACTTAGTACAAAATTCTGTTTTCCGTAAAAAGTTCACCGATTATACTCGCTTCCACAACGGAAGCGAATACTTTTTTTTTTATTTACGGCGAAGAAACATTAACCGCGATTTTTGCCGGTCCCGATAACCGCGTCAAGTATCGGACAAATTTCTTCGCGGATGTATCGCGTATTGCCGAGGGTGGAACGCGGGGAAACGTGGTCACGGTGCCGCGGAGCTCGACGTTTTTCAAGGGAGCGAGGGCGCTCTCCGATCCCTCGAATTATACGAAGACGAATGAGACTCACGATTCGGATGCATAATATACATACGGTTCGCGTAATAGACGGTATTGGATCGCGGAAGATTTGTTCGATAAGATGTAGAATTTAATTCCGAGGAGAGACATTTCCGAAGAGCGTCATTCGGATCGTCGGGGTGGCGTGGTAGCCACTTTCTCGCCCGTCTTGCCTCGCGCGTATACGTACGAGTATATATGTATGTATGTACGTACGTACGTAAGAAGAACGTGTCGCCTCGAAGAAAACTATCCCAAGCAGATATTCTCCCGCGGCGAATTATCGCGACGTCTATCCGCGGGGTGGAGGGGATCCGAGGAATAGTGCTTGCGTCGGAAAATTTATACATAGTATATAGGCGAGGGGAGGATCGCGCGGAACTTTGCATGCGTGCGTTCGCGCGAGGGACGAACAGGGAGCGCGTTCCGGGATGGGATCCTTGGGTCCGTCGCCGTAGTCGTTGAGTACATACATACTCGTATACCTCTGCATTACGGGATTATCGTACACCTATTTCCTCCGAGAGGATGGGCGATATTCCCTGCCTTTCTTTTCTCCCGTCCACCCCGAGTCGCGCGGTACCTATATACGGTCTTTCCGAGAAAAGCGGACGTCCTTTCAGTCCAATAAAGACGACGCGACGGACCACGGACAGAAGCTTTCCCTGGTTTTCCGACCTCCCGTATCCCCACGCCACCCACTTTCTCTCTCTCTCTAAATAATGAGATAAAGTTTGACGCGTCAGAATCCACTTCCGAAGAATTCACCGGGTGTGGCGCGCGAGCCGAATAAAGACGGCGAATGTGTGAGCGAGTTATGGTTGTGCCCGGGGTAGCAGCACAGCGAGAATGAAAATACCACGGGTCTTTCTTCCTTCGACATCGCGACGTGACGGGCGTATGTGTGAACGTAAGGCAATGTAACAGGTGTTTCGGTAGATAGATCTTCTGAGCTGGAATTTGTTGCAAACAACATCTCCCGGACCTCTTTGTTTATCCCAAGCCTCGCTGATAACGTCACTACCGACCAGTCACACGCAACCTGGATCCGAATAGCATCGGGCACCCGGTATACGAGAGCACGCGTGGCTCGCGATAGATGACTATTTCATACGGCCCGCCACCCAACTGATCAATATTTGTGAATGTGTCGAGATATCATCTAGATGTGCGTGCGTGCGTGTGTGCGTGCGTGCGTGCGTGTGTGTGTGTGTAGGATATACATACTTACACCCACCGATTCGAAATAGTTCCTTCATAAATCCCTGATCCTCCGAACATGCGTATACGTATACGAGTACATGTAGGAGGTACTTGATCGCGTCCCGGGAGCAGAGCGAAATGCGTGGGTACGGCTGGGAAATTCCATATAGATACGCACAGCTGTATTTGGGCTACGTGGATTTTCATATTCGACGAAGGGATCTTTACACGGTAAATAAGCGGAAGCCTTACGGATCGCGTGGTCCTCCCACGCATCTCCATAACTTTTGGGTTATTAAAAGGATGGAGAGACCCTCCGACGTTCGTTCGCGTACGTACCTACACACGTGGACGACCAGCGGTCAGGGAATTCTGGAAAGCCTGGAAAAGTCGGGGGATTTGACTTTGAAATTTCACCAGACACCCCGATACATGTATGTGCCTCTTCTTCGCTCAAAAAGACTGTTCATCACAGATGGCCGGTCGGAACCGTGTCATCTCGCACACACGCGGCAGCCTGGTGAAAATCGTTCGATGAACAAGCTACCCGCTCTCCTCCCTCTCTTTGTCCCTTTCTCGCGACCCGTTTTCATCTCTCGGCCGCTCTGCTTCTCCTGGTCCCTCGTAGTTCGACATACATAGGCACCCGGCCTAAACTCGTAATCTCGCGAACAAAGCTCCCGCGGAAACTCCAAGTCTACCTCGAATCATTCTCCACATCCTTGCATCGCGTCGCGGCGAAAGCGAATCAGGTCAAACGTGGCGATCGTTCACCTCTACCCCCTCCTCGAAAGCCCGGAGATCCGGTGGAGCGACCCCCGGCGAAGCTCGGGCCGAGAAAGTATTCAACAGGGAGGGAAAGCGATTAATTCCTCATCGAGAGGATGCGTGCTTTCCAGCTCCGTGTGCCGCAAGCTCGTCGGCGCTTTCAGAGCGCGAGATGAGCAAGCTGTCGAGGAGAGAGAGAGAGAGAGAGAGAGAGAGAGAGAGAGAGAGAGAGAGAGAGAGAGAGAGAGAGAGAGAGAGAGGGGGGAGGGGGGTGGAGAGGAGAAGAGAGGAGAGACAACGCGCACGCGCGCGCGGCTCGCTCCGTCACTCTTGTTATGGGTCCTCAGTCTCGGCTCGCCTGGGCTGTAGGCAACACGGCCGACATCCTTGCTCAGCGAGAAAGACGCGGTGCCGCTTCTCATTTTCCTCGAAGCCCGAGGGAAGCCTGCGTAGGGCTACCGGGGCCCTAGTGACGGGGGGCGGGGGGAGGGGGGGGGCGAGATGACGTGAACGACGGCGTCGGCAGGAGAGACGGACACGCGTCGACCGACCCTCTCTCTCATCGAGGAGAGATTTCTCCGCGACACACCGGTGCGCGCGGGGTTGCCCCTTTGGCGGACCCGGGAAAAGTGGCCGTGCCCGTGTGCCTGGTCCGGAGGGAAAAGTGAGAGGCTCGGGAGAGCGCAGGAGTGAGCGAGAGCGGAAGAGCGAAGGACGGACAGAGAGACACATAGAGAGAAAGAGAAAGAAAGAGTGAGAGAGAGTGAGAGGGGGGAGTCAGATTCGAGAGGAGGAAAAGTGCCCGTTTTACCCGGCGACGAAGAGGGCGAAATCGATCAGGCCCCGAAATAAACGCCGACGCCACGGGGTATTCCTTCACTTTTACCCCTCATTCGTTCGGCAGCGGTGACGTATCAGTCCGAAGGCGAAGAGGAGAGTGGCCTATTTGATTCACAACCAACAGTGTCGATCCCGCTCGAATCGACGGCCACTCGCGCGACGTCTACGCACGCGGCACCGAGAATATATTATTTTCACACGCGGCTCTCCAAACAAATCGCGTCGATACGAATTTGGCTCCTCTCGGCGAAAATACTCATCCAACGCGCGCGATGACGGAAGGAGGTAAGAGGGACGAAAAAGGGGCGTGGAAGGCCGAGTAACCCGGTTAGGTATCGCGCTACCCTTCGAGACACGCGTCGTCAGGTGATTAATTGAATTGAAATATATCTCGAGGAAGTTGATCATTTTTTTTTTCTTTTTTCTTTTTCATCACGCGGTATCTCGCCACGCGCTTTTCAACGGTTGGATGGTTGCATTTATGCCCTTGACATGCCGTCGAGGTGGACCCTCACGCGGCTCTAAAATAGATTCGACGGCGCGGAGTCGTTGAAAAACTCATAAAATCGACGAAAGCTCGTTGGGTACCGTCCGCATCGATACGCGAGCTAATGTTTCGATGGTGAACGCTGGTGCAAGGTGGTAGTGGTGCGGGTGATTGTGATTGGTGGTGGTGTTGAAACGAGAACGCCTGGTATCGACTGACGTATAGCGATCCCCCGGTCTGCTCAAACACATCAATTATAGTTGGTGGTTCGCCTGTCAATAATACGACGTACTTACTGCGTTCTCATTGTTTATTGCTCCTCTTCGGCGTCCTCTTCTTCTTCTTCTTCTTCCGCCTCGTCACCTTCTTTCATCCTATTTTTCTTCCGTCAGCGAGGGTTTTGGTGCACGTCGCGCGAGAAAGAGGTACCGTCGCCAACGATACTCATCCTTCGCGAAGAGCCCTCGGGACCACCTCGGCTTCCCTACAGTGATAAATTATTCCGTGTACACCGTAAAAAAAGTGCCGGAGGAACGCGTTCCCGCCGGAGTAAACAAAGGAAACAAAGGGAAGACACTCTACCGCGCGATCGACGTTTTTTCCTATGAGAGAGAGAGAGAGAGAGAGAGTGAGAGAGAGAAAGAGAGAGAGAGGAAGTCGATCCCCGTGGCAGACGACGACGACGACGACGACGACGAATGACGCTGTAAATAGCCTCGAGACGCGGTGTAAACTCTGGGATAGAAGAAAAACGCGTATCCGCATTTCATTCACGCTGCGTGGGAGTCCCCGCGCGATCCGGTTGCCATTCGCAAGTACTTTCGACAAATGACGAGAACCTTCCGAAAGCTCTTCCATTGATTATTTGGATTGTCGAGATAGATCGGGCTCGTAACGACGATCTGGGCAAGGTTATCTAGGCGAATTCTGGCGCGAGCGGCGGAGAGTGAGAAGCAGAGGGATCGTTCGAGGAGTAGGATTCGTCTTTCTTCCTGGCAGGAGTCGAGAGAGTTTGCGGTTCTTCTTCGGATTACGCATCAGGGAGGAGAAGCAGTTTCCAGCGGAATTTTGCGAAGATCCATCCCTCCGTGATCAATATTCACGCTTGTTTGAGGTTTGATTTATCGGAACGTCAGCGATATTGAAAAATCCTCAATCGCACCACTAGACGCGCCACTGCAAGGATCATCGTCTCGAGATTCGCTTCTTGCCGCGGAGAAAGTGAGACGGTCGGTCCGCAAGTGAAAAAAGCTTCGACTGGTCAGCCGAGCATCGGCCACGTGTAGCTCGAACGAGCCGAAGTGGAAACAGCGTCGGATCGTCAGACTACGAGGAGACGGTTTAGCCACTAGCGCCAAGTGGAAGAATCCTCCAGTGGTCAGCCGAAGCTCGTCGAGGCCTCCCGGAGCGGCTTCGGCGCCGCTTCTCGCCTGAAATAGAGAGGCGCGTCGTATACCATCGAATTTCGCGCGAAGCACGGATATTTCTCTCCTCGCAATGGGCTGCGAATTGGGCAAGCTGGCCGCATCGGCGTCGCAGAATCAGACAGGCCGAGAGAGTCCACCGCCTCCGGCAGCCACGGATCCACGGCTCCCCTTGACCGCCAGGCAAAAATACACGATCATCGCCAGCTGGAAGGCCGTGGCCAGGGCCATGGAGCCCACCGGTGTCTACATGTTCATAAAGTGAGTGCCTCCCGCCGCTCGGAATTCCGCGGACTCGCGGCAGCCACGTGCTCCGCGAATTCCTCGCGCATTCGGCGAACGTTCGGCGAACGTTGAATGCTCACGCGAGAGCCTCGCTATAAGAGCATCGCGGAGTAGGCGATAAATAATTTGGCGGAGAGTATACAATACGTATAATCGCGTACGTACGTACGAACATAGAAATACCAAGTGAAAGGAGAATCCGTGACGAATGCGGCAGGCTATCGGGCCGTACAATTTCTCTTCCCTCGGAATTTAGCGACGGGGAAGTGGAAATTGTCTCGTGACATTTCTGGTATATCCAAGAGGATCCTCCTTTGAAGGCTCGACGAACAGCCGGACGCCGTACACGAGGCGCCCGTTGCGATAACATGTCGTATCAATAAATAATCCGCGCTAGCGTATAGGCGTGCTCTACTGAGAGCAGACTTGAATGGGACAGAGTTTTCTGGTTCAATTCTTCGCGAGTCGATGATTTACAACCCGTCAAAAGGAGAACCGAGGAAATGATCATTCATATCTTTATCGTGGGTGTTTTTGAACGATTAATTGTCCAAAACAATTATCTCCTCTACATTGACTTCCGATAATTTATCGTTACGCGGAGAAATATGATCGATCAAAGCACGTCACGGAGTATGTACAATTTTTTTCACGAGTTCGCGATCAAATATGAAATTCAATTTGAGGGTTAGTCGTAACGTCGTGCACAACGTAGGTATACCTACACAGTAGTACTCGACTACCAACATAAGGCATTGAAACGCGGAATAGTCCCTTCATCGGAGAAATTCCCCATCTATCTATTCATCTAAATAACTATCTCTCCTAGTTCGGGAGGGTATCACTTTGGCGATTGTAATCAGGTTTATTATCGGTTAGAATAATTATTACCATTGGGTCATTTGGGAAAGGGGGCCATCTCAGCGGCACACAAATTGGGGCGCGCACATCCCCTCTACGAGCGGGTTGTCAGTGCTCCCCGAGTTCCTACTGATATATTTCGCATCCCTCTCCTCAGCGCGGATCCGAGGAAAGGAACCTTTGAATAATCTTCCTCACCTGATCGCGCCCCTGTTTCCCTTCTCTTCGAGATTGGACGCACGGATAGACATACCTACGTACGTTTTATCGTGTCGATGGAAATCATGGCGGAGGAAAATAAGCGAACGATTTTCGAGTCGCACGAAAATTAACCAATTTGTTTTCCGGTGTATCCACGTAATTATCCACAGGGTGTATCGCGCGCGGAACCCTTCCATCTCGTGCGGCCCGTCCGCTCGCGCCATTATACGATTAGTCCTCGTTTAGTCGCTCTTCAAGGCTGCCACCAACGTCAAACCCACGCCTGAAAGGGTGGAGGTCTACCCTGCGTCGCTGTCGTCACATTCCACTTCCGTCCCTTTCCGTCCCTCCCTCTTTCCGTCACCCTTCGTTTCTCTCCTGAGCACTCGCTCGTTATAACTCGTCCGACGATCTGCCGTCCCAGTCAGCCGGTTCGGTAATGATCCGAGATGACGCTCGGGCCGCCGACGTCGAGTGGTTGCGCCGATGTTGACCAATTAACGATCCGCGCGCTCCAATTTCTCCCCGCTCGCCTATATCGGAATATTTATATTCCAGGAAAATTCGCAGACTCTGGTCGACGACCTCGCCGTATCGCGATCCCAGTATGTTAATTGTCACTTCGCGCCCTCGATCACCGCGCTCATTGTCAGTCGGGGATAAGCAGGGGGAGAATTGCGGTCGATTCCTCCCACAACAACGAGGCACACGCCGCTGATAAATATCGAAAGCGTATTGCCGCGAGCATTGTTGCACTCCGGGCTTTCCGGTGATAGCCGCGGTCGCATCGGTTAATTTGCCGATGTATCGCCATCGTTGCAGCGCGCTTTATCAGAACGGATGACGCTTCGACGCTTTTCCACTTGCGAGCTTGAAGCGGCGCGCGAGCTGCGGCTTCGTGCAGTTGGGATCTCATCTCGTCGTCGTACTTTATGCGTCTGAGTTTCCAAATTATGGTCAACGAAATTTTCATCGATCGTGACGTGTGATCCGCTAGCTCGCCCTCACCCTTTCTCGTCCTAAAGATAAGACAGACGCGAGAGGACTTCCGGTTGGACCCTCCCATGACAATACGATACACGTGTATCGATAAACATTGAACGCATACACCTCGCGTAATACACGAGCTGATGACCAGGCGTGACCAGGTTGGCTAGAGCTTCTCCTCGGGTTTCTCTTTGAACCTTTGCTCGCGATCATCCCCCGCCAATCCCAAATTACTCGAATATATCTACAGGTACTCGTATCATCGATCCTGACGTTCAACCTATTATTCCCTCGTCCTAATGAGACATACCTATATAGGTATACAGGGCGAGAGAGAATTTTGGCCGGAACTGACGATTCCGAGTGGCTGCTCACCCCACAGATTTGCAAAGTTTCTCTCGCAAACCCCTTCCTTCCTTCCTACGTATTCGTCACCGAAGTCACATCAACCAATCAGAGCGCGAGGCGCGTCTAAAATTTCTCTCCTTCGAGTCTAACCGCAATATTACCGCTTCGTCGACATCTCCGCGAGCTAGACGACAGTTCCACTTCCATCGATACGGGGTGGGAAAATCGACTACCATTCAACCCTCGTCCCATCACCACCCGTAGATATAGCTAAGAGCGAAAGGATTGCGGTGCCATGCGTTCCGACAAATATCGCGTCCCCTTCGAAGGCTTCCCGCTGGGGAGAAAAGGGTGGCGTTTTGGACCGCAAATTGACGCTCATTCGTCCCACCCACCTTGTCGAAGGATACCTCGCAGCGACTCACTTCCATCGTTCGAGGATCACTCGTATTCATTGATCTCGGGATCGCGACGAATACGCTCCCGTACAACCCGCGCTTCCTCGCAGTCCGCGGAGTCAATCGCGCGAGGAGATTTCTCCATTTTTCTTCTTCCCCGCTTAATGGAGGGAAGAACATTCCCGTCACCCGAGTTCCGCCTTTTTGTGCTGGAAGGCGAGTTTAACTTTCTGCTATATTGTCCTAGCTGGCAGCCGCGGGGTGACCTGGAAATCGACTATAAAAACCGCACGGGAAGGCTGCCAAGGAGAGAGGTCGGAGCGGTTGCATAAAGTGATTCTCTGAGGAGTGGGAGGTGAGGGAGAAATGGTGGGCGGGAGGGAGGGAGGGAATGCGAATTTCGCTGGTCACTGTGGATGTGAATTCTTTTCTACGGACGTTCGTCTCAAATTTTTCGAATTCATCTACCATACGAGTCATTGGCGATCTTACATCGTACGGGTACATTAATTTACATTCTTTTAAAGTCGCTAATATTCCTTAGGCCGGCAAATTTAGATTGCTCCACTCCGCTTTATATACTAACCATGAAAATCTTCTGCAAGACAAATTTTCCATTTCAAATTACTTCACCTTGGATCCCTCGACTTTCCGATCGATACACCCACGCGATACGCCTCCGCGGCGATGAAACAGTCTGGATAAAATTCGTCGTCGTTCCTTGCCTTTTCTCCAACGGTGGAGAAAAATTTGCCGTCGCGAGCTCCTCATCCGGGGTGCCCGAAAGTTTCCGCAGTCGCGGTTGGCGGACCGTGGAGAGTAGTCTCCAGAGATATTCAGTGGAAAAAAATCTCGTGGGAATGTCAGCGAGAACGGCGAGAGAGTCGGACGTGATAGAGAGCGGGTCGAGGGAACGGAGCCTCCTTATTTGCCGAGCACATCCGAGGGTATACGGACCGCGGTCTGCTTCTAATCAATCAACGTGCCTCAAATATTTGAAGGGTTTGACCTCCCCCACCCGCCCATGTTTTGCCCTCGAAACTAGCGTCCCTCCTCTCGCCGTCCGGTTTTCATCTCCATGCCACATTGCATAGGAGGCAATTAAATTGGATGTCTGTCGATTTTGCGTCGGATCGCTGAGTTGCTCGACTATATGCTTCACTCTCGTTTCAACGACGCGAACAATGCCCGGCTCGCTGGGCATCGGCGGACTCTGGATATATCCACGTAATACGTGACCTTCCCGGCGGAATTGACGGGGAAAAGGTGAAAGAGGATGGCGAGGAAATGACTAAATGGGAAATGGAGCTTATAGGTGCGAGCCGGCTTCTCCCCCCCCCCCACCCTCTCTCTCTCTCTCTCTCTCTCTCTCACTCTCCTCTGGGAGGGGCGAAGTAAGAGACGGGTGAACTAGTTTCCACCCTGGTCCAATTCAAATTAAATTATCCTTCGACCGCTATCTCTAACCAGGTAAATGTGAGGCGAAGCTTTTTAACTGGCGGTATGCACGCTACGTTTTAATAACGCTACTGATGAGAACGTCACTCACCACCGAATTGAGTCGATAATCTTGTCTCGATTGAGTCGTAGGTACGTCTGTAATACAGTGTTTAGTAGTCGGAGAATTTTGGTAAATTTAGAATTATCACAGAAAAAGTCAGGGAACAGATGGAGAGATTGAAACGTTTTCTGAAATTGCTTGGCTATTCAAATTATTTATTTCATTTTAATGTGGACATTTTTAAGGGGTTGGACAAATTATTTTTCAACCGGAGATTTCGATTCTTTCAATAATATACCTATATCAGCGGAAATGAAAGAGCTTTTATCGAAAAACCTACGTCCCGTATTCACTTATACGTATATTCATCCCTCTACACCACAGTATGTTTGTACGATTTATTCACACGGCCATTGTTCCATTGACTGTACCACGCGGAAGAGTCAACCTTCTCGTGGAACTCAAACGCGGTCGGAAAACGCGGTTATTTTCTCTCTTTCGGAAGCGATTCGAAGCAACTTTCTCAATTTCGTGAAACCGAGCGTATTCGACACCATTTCCTTCTCTCCCGCATCGCGTGGAATCGCAGTGTAAACAAATCTGCAGCAGTAATTTTCTACGGGAAAAGCAAATTGCACGGAGTTCACGTGGGCGAGCGTGTGTACTCTCCGCCCATCTGTCCTCCGTTATTCTCTCTCTTTCCTCTCTCTTCCTTCGACCCTCTTGTACGCCTCTGCGAAACTTCCCGTCTACGTGGAGTTCCCAGAACCGACGGTCAGGTTTAACGTAACTCAATTAACCGTGGTTAGGGCCCAACACGCGACACCGCGAGCAAGAGAGCCGTGCCAGCGAGAGAGCCTTTGCTCCAGCACCGTCCACGGAGATCAATAAGCGCTCGTTTCTATCTACGAAGGTCCACCGCCACGTTGCGACGCGGCGTGCGAGCTTACGCTGCCCAATGTGTCTACATACATTGTATACGGGGGCCATACGGGGTTGATCTACGATTCTTTAATAATTGTAAATGTTGGGGAAATGAGTTTTAAAGAGAAAGAAAGAAAGAAAGAAAGAAAGAAAAAACATTTATTCTGCTCTAGGGCACGCAGGAGAGAGAGAGAGAGAGAGAGAGAGAGAGAGAGAGAGAGAGAGAGAGAGAGAGAGAGAGAGAGAGAGAGAGAGAGAGAGAGAGAGAGAGAGAGAGAGAGAGAGAGAGAGAGGCGCTCGCAACCAATCACGAAGCGGGTGTAGTCGGCTTCCGGTTTCATTTCCACACGGGAGAGCTCGTAGTATGGCTGGTGTGATAACATATCGCATACGATACAAGAGGGAATGCGCGATTTTTAATTTTTAAATATAAGTATCGTTTCTCCGGACGAAAAAAAGTCGCCACCCCGTGGATACTTATTTTTTATCTCGCGCGACGGTAATCGCGTGTCCGTGGCGACGTCACCCCCTCGACTCGCGGAGCGCCGGGCAATTGCGGGGGCGAAGGGGTGGATGAAAACGGCCGAGACTCATCGAGGTGACGGTCGAGTTTTGGCCGCGAAGAAACAGTGGGGGGAGCTTTAAAGCAGGGTAAGATTGTTTGGGGAGCAGAAGAAGAACGGTGACACCTCGAAATTAATGCGGCGATAGGTACCTATAGTATATGTAGTATGTGCGTTACTTCCGAGGGTTGCGCTGAGGGCTAACGCAAATTACATAGGTATCTACATATTGCTTATCGCTCTGCAGGTGAACTTCTGCGTATATGGAGATAGACAGGTGTACCCAGGCTCTGGTTCTCTGTATGCACTTTTGCCGGTACATCCTCTCTCGCTATCTCTTTATCCACACGTATACGCGCGTATGTATCTTCCACTTCCCTTCTCGCGTTTGCGTTAATCTTAATCAAAAGTCCAGTCCAGGAGATAGGGACGGACAAATAATATACGAGGTACAGGTATACTGTCCACCCGTTCAATCCAGGGAAATTGGCATATTCATATGTATGTAGGTAAATACATCCACGGTCATATGGATAAACTGAACAATTTTTTGTATTTCTAATCAACCGATATATACTATCCCGTATAATATTTTCGTTCGCTTACTTCCTATTCTTTTTCGTAGGTAAACAGGTGTGCATCTATAATTATAGCGCGCATGTGTAATACCCACTTTTATTCAGGAGTAGGATATAAGGACCCGCGTATACAGCCACTTCTCTCGCGCGTACCTAAAAATATCTACGTACGCCTAGGCTGGAATGTACCTACGTAGATGCGAGCACAGAAATAACTACGTATACATTTTCAGCTGCAATAAAACACGAGCACCCAGAGCTTATAATAATGCCGGTGTAGGTGTGAGGATTCGTATGAAAATCCTATGCATTATGCACGTGTCCCTCGCGTATTACTAAGCATCCCCCGTATACATACTCGTAGTATATGTATACGATAGTAAAACATAGGTACCTCTAGGGTATGCATATCGCTAACTGAAACATGTACACGTACGCGCGGGTATCTATTCACGCGTCTCTCACGTGCGAGCAAATACCTATACGTTTCCGGTCGAAAACTCGTATCGCGTGCGTCCCCGATATCGGACAACCTGTCACAGCTGATTTCCTCATTCGCAGTCGACGTTGCGGGTGGGAAAAATTTCAGAAAGGGATTCTCAGACGGTACGCTTGATACGCTCGCGTTTATCTTTTCGCGTGCCACTCGTGCCGACACATAAAACGCATCGATAAAGTTCAAGGTTCGTTCATTGGTCTACCTTTTCCTTTCTCCTATCGTTTATCAGATCGATTCCGTTTCTCGCGTCGGGCAAGTATCTGTATCTGAATATTTTATCGCAGCCCTTCGTTCCACTTCATCGAGCAACCCCGCTGCGTGTCTTATTAAAATACCTCGAGAACGTGCCGCGAAGCCCTCTTCGTGTTCCGCCCCATGGGAACAACCTCTGAGCGTCCAAATAATTACGATCCTTTCCTCTCTCTCTCTCTCTTTTCTCCCTCTCGCCTCCCCGTGGATCTCCAGCGACGCGATTAATCGAAATAGAAACTTCCGGAGCTTTTCGCGAAAACTTCCCTCCTTTTCGATTCTTCACACGCACATGCAACTCAAAATCGTACGAGAGTCAAGGCGCCCAAAAAATTTTTCACTTCGTTCGGAGTACCCCTCGAGTAAGTCGGTTCGATGGACGCGACAGGGCGGGGTCGTCTTTTTTTTTTCTTGGTTTCGTTAACCCGGGCGAAGAAAGTTCCTAATCCGATTCGGTTTTCTTTTTGAGGAGGCGAGAGGGAGTTGAGGGAAAGACGGAAAGATTTCTCCGACTCACTCTCTCTCTCTCTCTCTCTCTCTCTCTCTCTCGTTTATTTTAATTTTATTGCTGTATCTATTCTGCTGTTTCTTTCTGTACAGGCACTTAGAGGGCCCGCCCTAGTGCCGAAATAAAGCTTCTTCTTCTTCTCTCTCTGGAGAGATTGCGCGAGAATTCTCGGGAACTCTTGTGGATATTCGTTCTAGGACGAAGGGAGAAATTCGGAAGAGTCCCCCGTTGTTTCGTATAACTTTGTTTTTCAACAGAAAATCTTCGACTCTTCGTTTCTCACATTTCGCGGAGTATTATTTGTATGGTCTTAGCGAGTCTTGTCCCCTCGTCACAGCTGCTCTCGTCGTGGTATCCACAATCCAGAACCCAAGTGGAACTTCTTCCCTTTATTCACCTTGTATATGTAGTATGTATAGATGTCCTCGATGATTGTCCCTCGCGCCTCGCTCGGCCCTCTCGTCGACGGAGTGGCCAGACGATAAGGACGCGCGTTGCGGAGTTTGTATACCGTCTCTTCGTTCAAACTGTTTCCGCTTCGCGTAGGCACAGACGCAGGATCGATATTCGTGTGTCGATGTACCGTAGAAATTATACATATTCCACGCGCCACTACTCGAGAGCGTTCTCGAGATATCAATGTCTCCGGGTACTCGTATAATCGTCCCTCTTCCTCGTAGGGTTCGTAATAAAACTGTCTTCTATCTATACAATACATTTCTATCGAGACAGATTATTATCAACTATGGGCGGGACAGTCGCGGAAACAGGAATGAGGGATCCGTATACTTCGCGTGTGTGTGATCCTCGTCTAATCCCTCTCCCCGTGGAATGTCCTCCCTCGGTCGTATAAATCTCCGTTATATACATACAGGATGTCCCAGAAAATACACGCCAGCGTAGCGGGTTGCATATCGGTAGACGCACCCGATCCAAGATGGTTCTCTAAAATTCGGTGGTAATACCGACAGCCCAGACACGAACCGAATAGACGTTCCAGTCCGAAAGACATCGGTCATCTCAATAGTGGTGAATGTGACAGACGCTCCGTATAGTTTGATAATCGTTTGGCGTGTATTTTCTGGGACACCCTGTATGTAACTCGGTTCGGATTTATTCCTCCTCACAATTTTTGTTTGGACTATTAAAGCACTATTCGTGTCCGTTTGCTCGGACAAATCGCTATTTTTAGAATCACTTTTCACAGTGATATATTTCGGTAATATACGATGGCGATATATCGAGTTGCATTCATTTATTTTGAATTGCGCATTCCTTAAACCCCGGTATCATACATTCGAGAAATCGACGGTCGTCTCCGAGCTTCAATAGAACGATAGGTACTTATTTCCTGCTCGCGAACATCCTCGATACTCTGTACGTCCATAAGTCGTTTCCCATATAATCGCCCACGAAATCTTCTCCGTCGTCGGTAAAACTGCCCATTCATCTCGAAATTGGCTTTGCGACGTTTCTCGTTCGCCGTTCCCCCCGTGCGTTCCAATCTTTTTCATTTCCCTTATAGGAGAGTGTTCTCAGGTTGGGTCAGATTCACCCCGATAAGAAAGGTTCAATGATTTCTGCTCATGACTGCACTCGATGTAGCGGTATTTGTATCCACGGGGTGTGCTTCTTTCATCTCTTTTGGAATTTTCTCTACCCTCGGTAAAAATATCTCGTCATTATCATGTAGGTATTCGTACGCCCTCGAATATCGCGCGAAGGAATTTATAAGGAGAATTTGATGAAAAATTCATGTCACTCTGAATATCAAGTTTATTTATATCTTTTTAACATACAGCATTTATATTTACACTACATTTCGTCATTGGAAAATATCGCTTAGAAGAAGACTAAAATTAAAAATAGGTAGTTTTTCTTTTACGGAAGTCTAAAAATTCCAGATTAGAACGTATAGGAGTAATCGCGTGACAGCCCTTATCCCTTATACATATAAGGGATGGACGTGGATAAAGAGATAAAGGTATATAATATATGTATATTACCTTTATCTTTATCCACGTCCGTAAAGCTCCTCTTTAATCGCATTCGGCATCATCCTCGACCTCGATGAAAAAAATGTCTTGGATAGATTTAAATTATCTTATGCGCCGTAAATCGCGTGAGTTACTACCCCAAAAATTCGAGCGCGGAAATGTCTCTCCCCGCGCGTATACGTATGTATACCTACGTATACCTGTACGACTTATTTCCGTTTCCGAGTCAACGACCCCGGCATCTTTTCGCTTCCTCCGTAGCCGGAAACACTCGACGATCAATGCGATACCGAGAAGTTCGTCTCCTTCAACCTATACATATACCTACATACCCGTATACGTATACAGGGACACGTATGTACGTCTTACGTGGGTAGGGTGGGTACATAATTTGACGGGGGCGTAGGACTCGGCCCCTCTCGTATGGCCTATCTACGCAGGGTTGAAAAGGCAGTTCGATCGAAGGGGTGAGAATAATTGCGAAGCTCGCGAATTATGAGTCACGTGACAAATCTCTCCGCCATATTGCAATTATTCGTCTTATTGCAATTAAATTTTCAGTCAAATTAACTTCGATAAAAGGCTTAAAATTAATGAGTATCCCCGAGACTTTCGTATATCGGAATCGACTAATAAATACACAATCACCGCAGGTGCAATCCTCGCGTTTCATTCGAGACGCATTTCAATTATTTCATCACCGTTCCTTTCCATCCACACTCGTTCTCGCCGTATCGATCGCCCTGGCCGTCGCGAGGTCCCCCTGCTTACGCGCAACTCTACGAGTAACGATCCGATCGTTCTCTCGGATAATGTCGTCGCTGTCCCCGTTAAATCGCAGCATTATCGAGTCGTCGATAATCTCCACGGAATTGGCGCACTCTGCGAAACCCTGCCGCAATGTATTTGTGTACGCTCGCGTTCGCAGATTGTTCGAGGAGAACTCGGAGCTGCTCAACTTGTTCACGAAATTCCGCAACCTCAAGACGAAGGAGCAGCAGTCGCAGAGTATGGAGCTGGCGGAGCATGCCACGACGGTCATGACCACCCTGGACGAGGGAATTAAGGGGTTGGACGACATGGATGTCTTCCTGACCTACTTGCATCAGGTCGGAGCATCCCACTCGAAGATCCCCGGCTTCGATCGTCAGTACTTCTGGGTGAGTTCCCGGCGTGTGCTTGGAACGCGCAATCTTCGCTCCCTTCTATCGCGAATCGCGGGGAGCTCGAGACTCGGACGCGAGAAAGAAAATTCTCTGGGCGCGCGCGCGCGCGGATGGACGCGCAAATGTGAAATCTCATTTCTGAGGCGAGAGAGAGAGAGTAAACATTTCCCCGGAGTCGCCGCAGCGAGAATACACGCGATCCCCCCTCGGAGAGAGTCGGAGTAGATTACCCTAAGGTTTCTGCCTGTTTCTATTCATTTCACTGCCTTGGAAACATTGGATACAGATCTCGACCGAGGGACAGAAATGGGAGTAAAGGAGGAGGGGGGAGAGAGAGAGAGAGAGAGAGAGAGAGAGAGAGAGAGAGAGAGAGAGAGAGAGAGAGAGAGAGAGAGAGAGAGAGAGAGAGAGAGAGAGAGAGAGAGAGAGAGAGAGAGAGAGAGAGAGAGAGAGAGAGAGAGAGAGAGAGAGAGAGAGAGAGAGAGAGAGAGAGAGAGAGAGAGAGAGAGAGAGAGAGAGAGAGAGAGAGAGAGATTCTCCATCTTCGATGCAGTCGGTGCACAAAGCTTCTTTGATTTTCTCTCTGGCAGTTTTCCTCGCCTCGAGTTTCTTTTGTTTCTCGCGGAGACAAAGACGCTCGCGCATAATACGTAGGTTCGCGCGACACTGTCACAGTGACCCTCCGCCTTGTGCACGTACGAGTTATAAAGTGCAGCAGACACAGAGAGGTGTGGAGAGCGAACGAGAGAGTGAGGGAAGTGGCGGAGGGAGGTTGGGAAGAGGGCAAAGGTTTACACGACGAGGAGGCGAACTCGTGTGAGGTTTGGTTTACGCGTGTGCACGTCGATGCACGCGCCACCGTGTCGTAGTTCGATGCGGGACGTTGCGACGTACCGCGGTGGTTGCGGGTGAATACAATACGTACCTACCACTGTCTTCTGTACGTTTCCTACGCGCCGTTTACATAATGCATTACCAAAACACGGTAAATATGTACGCGAAGTATATGAGAATTCGCGGGACTCGAACGTATACGGGATACAGGAGCGAGTTCGCCGTTCTTTATTTAGAAGCGCGTTGGAAACGACAGATGGGAAATTGCCCGACTAGCTCGAGACTCGGCAGAGCGGAAGCACGCCTGAATATTTAAAATAACGCTAACTCGTGAAGTAGCGCCGGAGATCGCCGCCGTCGTTTCCCGGCAAGGAATTCGCGACGCCCGATCGAGGGAGAGCGTAATTTTTTCTCGCGAAAGGTTCATCGCGGTGCACCCAGCGATATGGTTCGCATTTTTCTCTTCCAGAAAATCGAGGCGCCCTTCCTGGAGGCGGTGAAGCGTACCCTGGAGGATCGTTACACGGAGAACGTGGAAAGCATCTACAAGTTGACCATAAAGTTCATCATCGAGACGCTGATCGACGGTTACGACAAGGCTCAGAGGGACAAGGGAAAGTCTTAGTTTTTTCTCGGTATAGGCTCGATGCGAATCGGCAGGTGTCGCGCGTAATTCGCTGAGTACGTGGAGGATATTCCGCGGCTGGTGAGGAACGGAAGGGGAGGATATCCCGCGAAAGGATTTTAAAAAGTCGCCCCCCGCGTTGTGTAGTGGACGTACCGGAAGGACTTGCGTTGCGAGGTCCCCGATACCTCGTCCATCTTTCCCCGCTCGAGCGTACGAGGCGCCGTGGTCGAGTTCTCGAGAGGGAGATTCGCTACTTTCTAGATTCACGTACGGAGGGGTGAAAGTTGAGTCATTTCGAGGCAAGAGAGAGGGAGAGACGGCGAAACTCAAAGTTTCCTCTCTAGATTGGCCGTTCTCCTGGGAGTTATCAAAGATGGAAAGAGGGTGTTTCAGCTAAAAAGAGGGTCGGTGGGGAATCGATCCCTCGGAACGAGCCGACTGCACGTGAACTCGTGGGGGAAGAAGAATAAAAAATTTCGATGGTTTTTGAGTCGTTCTCCCCCATTTCTCTCTGATGAATTTCGTACAAAATTCGCTGCTGATATGTTTTCTCGAATAATGTTTTTCGATTGTAATTTGAAGGACTAAGTACTTAATCGAAAGGATTTTTGAGACGGAAAACAGAAGAGTCACAGCGTTCGGTTAATTTCATCCGTATACATGTCAGGTCGCGAATTTATGGAAAATTTTATCTCCGGAAATGGAATTCCACGTCGTCGAGGCAGGTTAACTGTCGGACGTATCGGAAAAATGTCGTTTTTTTTTAAACATCCGCCGACCCGTGCACTTTTGCATGCTACTTCTACTTCTGTTTAATGTGCGGCGGTCGGCATCGAGGCACAAAGGGCGGCTGCCACGCCGAAAGAGCGCGCGGCCACCGTGTGTAAAAGTCGACGCCGTTTCAACCCCCGATGTGGAACTCAACCGACGGGTGTCAACCATTGTATCGACGGTGGACAGATCCCTTCGCGGAGGCGACGGAATTTTTTAATTCTCCACGAGAGACACATGCGTTGTCTCGCTCGCCCTCGAAACCGACGTCCGATGACGTCTTTACTGGCAAAATTCGCACGGACATTGCGCAGCGAAGATCCCTCTTCACATGTCAATTCCCTATGGAAAGTTTTATAAGCTAGATCAACGCGAGACGTTCCCTCGAGACCCAAAGTCGATTCGTCGTCCGAGGAGGAATTACGGAGGACTCGCCTCGGAGGGATCGCGTCTTCGAAGAAACACGCGCGAGGGATACGTCTTGCCCGACGTGTCGCGTCAATAGAGATGTCGGTTTTCCAAGTTATTGTACGCGATGAAGCAAAAAAAAATTATATTTGGTGTGGACGCACCCTTGTAGGCAAAGAAATGTTGATCGTTATTTAGGATAAGGAGAGAGCGTTCGGGGCTCGAAGTACATACGATCGTCCCTCGAATCGAATTTTCCGCGGAAATATTCGAGCGGGGTTGACGCGTGATATGCGCGCTCGCCGAAGACCCTCCCTTCAGATAAACGCGCGTAGATATACGTCGGGGAATGATCGTAACACACGCGGGGGAGGGGCTGTAAGCTCGTTGTAACTTTCGAGCCGCGAACGCATCGCGATAAATGTTGCATGAAATGAGTATTAAGCGTCTCGATAAAGTCTCAGTTGCGCGCGCGAGCAGATGGCTTCCCTCTGTTTTTGAGTTGGTCGTAAGTTCGTCGCATACGTACCACCGCAAAGAGGGAGTTCGGTGCCGTTTTCTTCGCGGTTGAAGGGAGTGGCCCTAGAAAAAGAAACCAATGGAATTTCGTACGAAATGCACAAATGACCTGTACCTTCTACTCTTCGACAAGAAAGCAAGAAATGATCTATTTAACCAAAAGTCTTCAAGGAAAAATCACAAAGATATATAGTATATATGTATTGTATATACATACACATATATATATATATAATTACATCGTAATTGATACATCGTATGTGTATATATATATATATCGAACGCTAGTATAGCTTGCAGTTATGCGAATGTTGCGTCATCTGTCTGTTTGTTCTATACAGGTCCGAATATATTATTGTATCTGATGGAGTCTTATATAACGAAATATATAATATATTTAAACATAACGAGTGTGCCAGAACTATAGCGACACGCCCACGCATACAGTGCGCACTCCATCCCTTGCCTCCCCGTTTCGTCGTATCTTCTCGCTCTCTTAGGAATTATTTAATATTAATATCTACGAGCGCTCGACCCTCGACAGCTTTTTAGGTCAAGTACCTGTGACACTAATAAGGTAAGAGCTTTCTCAAAATGGCACTGGCTGCATTAAAGAGAGCGTCTGGAGAGCATTCGCCAACGAAACGCGAAGATTGCAAACCGTACGACGATTCTTAAAACAGTTGGTTTTTTTCGAACGATTCATTTTTTAATGAAATCTTTATTAAATTGTTGGCAAGTGATTGAAATTTGCACGGAGGAAGAGAAGCGCAAGCAGGCCCTCGAGTTGACTCTACGATCCCTTTACTCATCACGGTATTCAAATGTCTACTCAGATTTCTCATCATGTTTCATTCTCTCATATAATATTTCACCATTAAATAACTCATAAAGCTGCAAGATTTCTATATTTAATATATTATTACGGAGAATCCGACGCGTTATATCGGTGTGTTTGCGCGTATAGCTTATCGATGAGTGGAAACGGATACTCGTACTATAATCCCGAGGAAATCCACACATGGCTGACCAATTTCCCGGTAAACATCACCGTTTAATGACGGGGGCTCAAAGCGATATAAACACTTGACTCCCCGTCGGCACTTGAATGAATCGAGCGAAAATCATTTTAGAAAAATTTAAGCTCAAAGGTCGCTTCGCGGGTAGAATGTGGTATGAAAGCAGGCGATCTTGATTATGGCGTAGGTACTTTAGTCGATAATACGACGTACGCTCCGTCGTAACCCAACTAGGCAAAAACGTGCTGATCTTGCTGCAACCGGTGCCGTTACGTATGTGGCAGCTGCGTCCCTTAGTGACAAAAATCGCGATTTTGAAATAAATTCCCACATATAGGAGTATAGCTTAACTTACACAAATCTTGGGCATAAACAACCATTTTAAAAATGTTTGCCTGTCTGTAGTTTTTGTTACTTTCAACCTAAAAAAATAAGATAAATATTCGAAAACAATTTTATAACTTCAAACTTAATTTATTTTAAATATGTAAAATGTGTGCAAAACGTGGCATCATAGCATTTCAACATTCATAGGTACCCCGATAGCCAGGTGGCTTTACAGTGGTGACACTGTGGGACCACGCGGTGACTTTGAGAAACATCACAGTGATGTCTTGGTGCGTGCCCACTGGGGTACCACTGTGGCATCACGCAGTGCACACGGTGGATAAAGTGGATAAAGTAGGATTTTTTGCAAAAGGGGAACCGCACGCAGTGACTTTACCGAGGTTTTTCACTGCAGTGCCGTCGCCTGCCACCAGTCTAGGTAGACATTCGGTCCGCAACGACGGCCATCTTAGGAAGAACGAAACGCCACCATACAGCGGTGTCCGACGCGAATAAAAATTCCGTGCGGTGTCAGCGAATAGACCAATCAGGATCAAGTATTCCGTTGTGGCAAAAACTCGCACTCCGGATCCTCACTGTGGCATCAGAGTTACGTCCCTCAGTGACGCCACCGCGTGACTTTTGGGTGAGTCACGGCTTGGCTATCGGGGTAAGTTGGTAGCAAATCGGTAGGTTAAACAGAATTCTTATCGACGGACAACGCGTTGAAGCGGTTCATGACGTCTGTTTACCTATAACCTCAATCTCAAGTTAGCGAGTATATAAACAGACTACGTAAAAGAACTGCCAAGACATGTACAATTTTTCACGTGCTCAAACTTTCCGATGGAAAGGAAAACTGGTTAGTGAGAAAGTGTACCTAGGTACCTACCTATACCACATACCGGTACAGTCCAGCGTTACTGTTTTATCGGCACAGCTCTGTTTTATCGGCACATAAATCCGCCCGAGTAGAAATTACCGTACCGGGCAGAACCGCACATTTGCAGAGAGAGAGAGAGAGAGAGAGAGAGAGAGAGAGAGAGAGAGAGAGAGAGAGAGAGAGAGAGAGAGAGAGAGAGAGAGAGAGAGAGAGAGAGAGAGAGAGAGAGAGAGAGAGAGAGAGAGAGAGAGAGAGAGAGAGAGAGAGAGAGAGAGAGAGAAAGAGAGAGAGAGAGAGAGAGAGTCCGAATTTTTCTGCACGTTTAGCCTGTCAGTGTCACGCAATCCTGTTGGTCCATACCGCGTCCATACCTACGCATCGCACACGGTATCGCAGTTTCCGCGCGGTTCATGTTTCGCTGTACAGATGACGCCCGATGAACCGTCGTGTGTTGGCGATCAGATGGTCGCGCATTTGGCGTCACTTATCGACGCGGTGTCTTTTCGGATGAGTGAGCGGGATGCTGTACGAAAAAATTATACGTGCGTAGGTCGAATTTGTGTCCAGGATATTTATTATCGGTACCTCGATTGCCGCACGAGAACCATGCGATACTTCGAACAAGGTATGTCGTATTAATCGTACACAGAATTCAGATCAGTAGGTGACCGCGGCATACTTACGTTCTGATCTCGCGAACCTAACAGCCCGTTCACACGATACGGTTTTTTCGTTCACACGATGCGGTTTTTCACCGTTTCGGTAATTTTACCGAACAGCTCGTTCACACTATACGGTTTTTCACCGTTTCGGTAAAATTCTACCGAATCGGTCAGCCCCCTGACACTATACCTATCTCGGCTACGGCTCTGGCAAGTGTTTCGCACACGTCGAGTGGACGTGTCAACCAATCGCCCGGGCGTCGAAACAGTGCCGCTCGAGCGAATGCAAAGGATACTCAAAAACAATTTTTATTACATTACTTTGCAATGTTATTAGACCGTTTATAACGTTTTATAAATTTATTTTCAGATAGAGCTTTCTCGTAATGCAAAGAACATGGCGCCATCGCATACGCAACGATATATCGTCGCTGGCACTTTTCGCAAGTGCAGAGAACGACGATATATCGTCGTCCGGTACTAAAAGGGTTAAAATCATTGTTTATTGTCGCGCTATCACCCGGCCATGCACGAGCCCTATCAGTACGAAAACTATCCTGTCTGAACACTTCGATGCATAAACATTGCCACTAGCAACCGATTTGATTATTTTCCCGAATCGGGCCATTCGGTTTTCAGTGACAAGACCGAATGTCAGTCGCGACCGAATCGGTGAAATTGCCGTATGAGTTTCGAAGACGTACCGTGTGAACGCGCCCATTTAAATGTATGCGCCACTGCAGCACACGGTAAAAAACCGATTCGGTGAATTTACCGAAACGGGAAAAAACCGTATCGTGTGAACACGACCCGTTTCGGGCTCTCGCGCCCTCACCCGGCCATGCACGAGCCGTATCGCACGAAAACTATCCCGTCTGAACACTTCCATGCAAACCACATTGCCACTAGCGACCGATTCGGTTATTTTACCGAATCCGGCCATTCGGTTTTCGGTGACAAAACCGAACGTCAGTCGCGACCGAATCGGTGAAATTGCCGTATGAGTTTCGAAGACGTACCGTGTGAAAACGCGCCCATTTAAATGTATGCGCCACTGCAGCACACGGTAAAAAAACGGATTCGGTAAAATACCGAAACGGGAAAAAACCGTATCGTGTGAACGGGCTGTTACACTTCCGGTGTCACGGACTCTGTCGGTGACTCTTTTAAATCTGTCATTTTTAAACGTACTAACCAATGATCAATCATTAACCAGGGCAAACGTCGCCGTAGCTAACGAGAGCATGAGAATAAATTGTTCTGTGACTAGCATGTTTAAAAATGACATCTTAAAAAGTCACCAAGGACAAAATCCGTTACGCCGGGAGAACATCTCAGTCTCGCCATAACATTCTGCGTAAGAAAAGTCAAAGAGCCGCGTTCCCGGCAAGCTACAATTCAAACACGCGGCAGATATTTTCTCGTCCGAATCGCGACCAATTGCCTTCGAGAAATGTAAACAACATCCGAATACAGCCCGCGGAAAACGCGGCGTGCCGCATGCACGAAGAAGAGCATCGGTGTCGGTGCGCCGAAAATACGCGCGTTTTTACAAGACCGACGAGGCGGCGGTAGTGCGCGCAGTCGAGGCCCGTGGGATGGAGATGACGGGTTCTCGGAACGGCGCGCTTCGGGCCCGAGGGCCCGGGGACCGCCCCTTCGCACCGCACCGCGTCTCATTTCGATACCACGATTGCGAATATCCGTCGGTGTGTGTACGCGTACGCGAGGGTCGACACAAATATGCTTGCTTAATGATGACTCATGAAACACACAACCTTGGTGCATCAGGTGAGCCAATAATAGCTAAATTTGCTGCACAATTTACGTTTGTCTATCCGCGCTGAAAACAAAATTTGCTTCATTCAACCATCGGTCACACGAACATATACCAAAAACAGCGGTAACCTGTAACCTTCGGTTTAAACTGACATTGTAATATCGGCCCTAAGAGTGTAAGGAAAAATAAATAGAGTTGAAGCAATACCAATTTGAAGTTGAAACAAGCGAATATCTACTTGAAATAATTACACCGTGAGGTTCGCCGTCATCAACTTCACCGATGTTTGAATGAAGCACATTTTTTTCTTCAAAGTACAGGGTATCTATCCGTACACTAGAAATTAATCGGTGGAAATTCCCCGCGCACTTGATACCTACACAAAGCGGGGGCGCCCTCCCCTCGCGCTTTATTTCCACGATCCTCCCGTAGTCCCGTCATCGAGCTCATCGCGCGTTGATCCTAGCACCATCTTTCCAATAATGTTCGTGCCGTGATTCGAGGAAGCGCGGTAGGACGAGGAGGGGAGGGGACCGGTAATTTAAGCCGTTCGAGCGTATAGCTACGTGACGGTCTAAAGTTAGAAGTCCCAAATTGCGATTCTTCGCGCCGGGCATGATGTATGTATATATGTGTATAATGCGTGTGCCCGGGGTCCACGCGGTCTCCCTTAATCATGGGTAGGGTCCCGGCCCTCGTACCCGTGGCGTAATGATGGGCCTGCCGCTCACGTACCTCTCGGAGGTGTGACCCTACAGCCCTCCTATGCCGTACCATTTTATACTAAACTCCGCTACTTTCTCGGACACCATATCGAGGGCCTCGCCGCGCCGCTCGTCCCGGCGCACAGCGGCGTCTAGTGTACAGTGGTGGAGACCCTTGATGGGCCGGGCGCAGTCGTTCGTGGCCGGGGGTCGGGACCCTCTTCGCGCGTGTTCGTTACACCTTCCTTTATTCGAGACGTTTCTTACGCGGCGGCGCGCATCGTTGCTACATATGTTCTACACTATAAACTTCTTTTAATATACTTTTGTATAAAGCTTTTTTCCAATACGTCATTATGAAAATTAATATATTCCGTAATTATGAATTTCACAACGGAGTATATTCATTTTCACAATCACGTATTCGATAAAGGCTTTATATACGATTATATATTAAATTGAATTTAGAAAATTTTTACGGTGTAATCACGATCAGAATTGGTAATCATTTGAACAAAACGTGATGAAGAATTTATCAACATTCGAAGAGAAAAATACAAGAGATTGCGATAATTCGTGAAAACGCATTACGTTTGTAACTACGTGGAGCACGCGTAAAAAACCGCGCGCATCGACTGCGTCGATACGAGGGAGAAGTTCCTCGCGGCGCCGCGCCGGTGAAACTTTCAGTGATCCACACCCCCTCTTCCGGCACCGTCTCATTAAGAGCCTCTCGTCTCTCTGGATGGAAACCCGCGGACCATCAACTAATTCGCCTCACTCAGCAATGCGAGGGCTCGGTATACGTCGGGGAGGTGTAATTTAAATCCATAATACAATGAGAGCGACGCGTGTGCGTGCCTAATCGGTAAGCGTTTCCTTAGTTTCGAACGTTCTCTCCCGCGGCAGGAATTAAATGTTAAACGAGACGCTCGAGATACCTGTATGTATACGAGCGGCGCTTCGTAATACGCTTTTAATGTCCGGCGACGACGGCGGCGGCGGCGGCGGCAAATCGTCTACGCGTGTATAGTCCGATCTCCTGCGAGATCCCGGGCTCGGAGAATAGTTGCTTCTCTCGATAAGGTGAGAATTTTAGTCGTCTTGAGGAGCAGGAATATCTGCTAGTTGCAGAAATATCTACTAGTTGCAGAAATGCATCTTTGAAATTACTTAAAAAATTTCACACATACTGAAGAAATTAATTTATAAAATAATGAATACCTATGATATATAACGAATATTATATAGTACCAAGAACATGTTTATTTGAGCCAAATATATTGTCGTTTAATCAAGCATATGTTACTCAAATCAAGTATAGATTCGATCAGTTCAATGAACATACACTTATCTTAAATAAATATGTTATTGGCGCTATTTATATCGATGTTTACTTGGATCGACAAATTAGTTTTCTCAGTGCAAACCAAAATATAAAAATTGGAGCGAGCGACATCCTTGAAGATCGGTCGATAGCGAGTCGCTTTTTCTTCCTCATCTCCTCATCTTCGTTCAACCGCGAGTCTCATCGAGCACGTATAACGTTGCGTTGCGCATCCACGCACCGAAAAAGTCGAGCAGCGCTAATGTTACTTTAATTATACACGTCCGGCGGAGCACGTCTCCCCCGGGGAACGCGCAGGCCCGACGTGTATACCTTTTGATATACCTGGCGGGTGGGGCGAGAGGGGAGATCGTTGGGTGCAGAGAGAGAGAGAGAGAGAGAGAGAGAGAGAGAGAGAGAGAGAGAGAGAGAGAGAAAAGCAGGTATGGATGCACCCTCGAGGGTATTACAGTTATGGAGAATCGCTGCGACGCGAGAGATTTATCACTTTTTGTTGCTGGCTGCGTTTTATTAGCGCACCAAAGTCCGAGATGAAACGCCCGAGGCAATGTGGATGACACAGCGAAGGGGAACAGTACCGAATTCGGAAATTATAAATTCTTTCGACGTCCCGTATTTCCGGCGGAGTGTCGAATTTTTTTTCTTTAACCTTTACCTCGATATTCGTATGCCTGGTTTATACGCTTGCCAAACCTCGACAAGCCATCACAAATTCAAACGTGTGAATAGCGCGTTTGGCTTTGCTTGTGTAGGCTTGCTAGTACTTGTCGCCGATCCGACCGAGTGTCGGTTTTTGGCACAAATCAAAGGAAGTTAACGGTAAGCGCTTGCGAAGCGTTTACACGTTTGTGCGTTTGTGAAGGCTTGGAGTTTGTGGCAAGTGCCAAGCGTGTAAATCCGGCAGTAGAGTAGAGTGAGGCTAAAAGTGCCGCGAGGTAAAAAGTATCATTCGGCTAATCTTCAAAAATAAACGACTACAGTCGAAACTCGATTATCCGAACGCTTCTGCACCGCATCCGAACCTTCGATTATCTGAATTAAATTATAAATGTTCTTTTAATTGTGTGACTTTTGAAATACAAGTATGATATCTCTTTTTTTAAACATCTAGTGTGGCTAATTCTCCATAAATGGCAACCAAAGATGCGCGATTACTTCAAATTTGTGTGATTGATTAAAAACTTATAATTTAATTGTTGGTTAATTGTATTATAATATCTAGTGATTTTATGTTTTCTAGCCGAATGAAAAATTGTTTTAATATAAAATTCATGCTGTCAGTTGTTTAGTCCCCCCAGGCTGCAAAATATTTGCTCTCTCTCTCTATTTCCCGAACGTGGTCCGGTCCCAATTAGTTTTTGATAATCGAGGTTCGACTGTATTTGATTATTACACACGTAAACGCACAACGTTTATTGCACAACGTAGAATTAGTCTTATCATATGCGATAACTTCTGGAGAATACTGACTGCGAATAAACGAAACGGTTTATTTATGAAAGCCTAGCTAAGTGTACTTTTTACACCCGGCACATTTAGCCCCACTCTACCTTATCCTCGATTTCACTATCCTCGAACGAAAAAATCAAACATCGCGCGCGATAGTCCTGTAAAAGTTTCAAGGCCCGTATACAAGTCGCCATCAACCTCGCACGCGTTCGCATAATAATTGGTATACAGCCGAGAGGGAGGATCCCGACCAAAAAGAAACGGCCCATAAGTTTTCGTTAAATTCCTGTAATCCACGTGTAATAATGATCCCGCGAGATTTCGTCGCGTCGCGGATTAATTTTCGGAACTGCCGGTATAATATAATACGATACGCGCGAGAGTCCGCCGTTGATTTCCGAACGCGCCTTGTGTCGGAGCCGGGGCCCGTCGTCCCACACCATACATGAATACAGGCCGCGGCGTACCGAACAGATATAATGAGATTCATTAATCTCGTCGCGTATAATCGAGTCTAATGACCGGTGCTATTAATTAATATTACGGGCCGAGTTTACGTGGGCTCGCGCGGCGTCTCGCGTAGGACGAATTCTTCGAGGGTCGTCGTATCGGGTGAAAAGTTTTTTATAACGATCGGTGGATACTCGGTTCTGTTCGGGACGCAGCTTCGAGGAGAATAATGTTTCGAAATTTCCTCGAGACGTTCTCTCCTCTTTGGGCCGAGGCGGCGACGTGTATAATATGTGCAGCCGGGATGAAAAAACAATTACCGCCTCGTCAAAGTCAACGTCATCGTCGTCGTCGTCGTCGTCGTCGTCTTCATTTTCCGCGCCGAGCTCCGGCGCGACGCTGCTTTGATCGTCCGTGGAGCCGTTAATTGACGAGCGGCGTAATTAAGCGTCCGGCGTTTGTTCGACTTGTGCAGCGCTGCAGCAATGAGGATTATCCGATATTTATCATAAATTTATCGGGAAATTGCGGAAGGAAGATTGAGATAGGTATACTCTAATGGTGGAATACAAAACATTAGTAGTTGCGACTGCCCAGGCTCCTCGCACCTCTCCGAGGAACGCGCGGCGAGTCTGTAGCGCGGCGTCGGTTGACCTTTTTAAGCCGTGGAGGAGAGATTCGGTCCGCTTGCCCCGGGGCTTCGGACCCACCCCTGAAACGCCGTACGCCATAACCACAGTTGTGATCCGTCGAGGTGCTCAACTTCTAAGGACTCTGTACAATTTACGTACATCTGTCTATCCGGGGAGTCATAACAGTTTCCCCTTAACCCGCCTGCCCTTTAAACGAACACGCGATTACGAGTCGAATCGCACCTCGTCACCGACGCAAACCCGTAGGTACACACATTCATACATCTCGTATACCGCCTCGCGCCGTTCAACGCCAGACGTCGGCCGTACAGCGCGAGATTTTATAATAATGTGTGGTGGGAGCACGCGCGTTATGCGCCGAGTGTGGCGCAGCTGTAACTGTAGGTGGAGGGGTGAGGGTTGGAGGAGGACCGCGCTGGCGGCTCATCAAAGCGAATTGTAATTAGCCGCGCATGTGCCGCTCCCTGTAGCGAGCGTTGCCGGACGAAGATTCGTACTTTTTGCTCTCGCGCGCCGTTTCGCAACGACTTTCCGCGCGATGGGGGAGGGAGAGAGAGAGAGAGAGAGAGAGAGAGAGAGAGAGAGAGAGAGAGAGAGAGAGAGAGAGAGAGAGAGAGAGAGAGAGAGAGAGACGCGGAGTCCAGCGCGATAAATGTGCTTCGACGACGCGTCGCGCGCGCGCGTATATTAATTTTATTCGGAGATACCTTCCCCGCGTGCGGTACAAACTGCAGCAGGTGCCTGCGACAGCCGTGGTTGCGTATATTTTTACCGCGATATCGCCTCGGCAAAATCCACCGGACAAGTGCGACGAAGCCGACGAGCTCTGGGAAAATCTGAGAAACGGCTACTATACGCGCTGCGTCTCTCTCTCCGCGCGCGTCTATCGCTCTACCTGCGCTACGCCGCGTCGTCTGCTCTTCACGGATCAAAGGAAATTCCTCGGGATCAGAATCTGGAACTAATTGCGCGGCCTGTCCACCGCGTCGAGCTTCTTTTTCGCCGCGGCCTTCCTCTCGAATCAAAACTCGAAAGTTCTTCCGATAGCGAAGCGTGCCCGCACACCTGTTGCAATTCCCATAGAGTATCTCCGCGCGAAATTCTCTCCCGCGTTGCGGCCTTCCGCGATCGTGTAACATACGCACGATCTTCACGCGCGTCGTACCTTACCATGCGGTGCCCTCCTTAATTACCCGCATCCTGACAGTACCTCAGAGTGCGGCGAAAAGCAGATCTCCACGTACAATTGGGTACCTGCATGCCGCGCGCGCGGTGTAATTTAATAACTTCGACTCGGAACGCGGAAACGAGCGATGATAAGAATTTATTCTCGATACGAGAGCGCGATAAGCGGACATGGGAAGGAATGAAGAAAGTCGTGCCGTGGAAGGAAGAAGATCTCACTGCGAGGAAAAATACAAAGAACGAAGTGGAGAGCTTCGCTTAACGAAGTCGCAATTAATAAATATCACACTGCGCGCGAAATTTCGAACTCTTGCGCGACAGTGATGCGCGTTGCAGCGCACCGCACGGAGAAAAATAATTTTTTTTTTTCGTAACTAGAATAGGCGCAGTTACAAAAATAGTACAAGAAATCAGGATTATTCTTCGTTTTTTTACCTAAACAAACTACATAAATAAAGACTTCTAAAACGAAACGAAAAAAAAAGCCTCGGCCGCGACGTCAAGACGGCAGATATTTCCAAGTTTTTCAGCGTCTGCTCGCGGAGGCCCTTCGAAAATCTCGATTCGATTCCACCACCGCGGCCATAGATACAAAGGGTATAGGTATTAGTGTCAGAATTCGGGCATCTCTCCAATGCTCGTCATTTCAACTTCATTTTTCTCCATATAGGTATTATACCTATTTTTTGAGTTCTTGACGTGCGAATCTCCCGATTCGCTTGATACTCGCGTTGTGTATCGAAACTTTAGTGGTCACCGCGCGACAACTCCAATAACGACGGCGGCGTAAATTACGAAATCGCGTGACGGCGTGAAACGCGTATAATTAATCAGATGGGCGGGAGGGAATTGCCCAGTACGCGGCTTTAATTATTGAGGGCGTGTAAAAAGTGGACTTTAAATTATTGGGTATACGCGGCTTTACACTTTGGTCGCCGATAAGGTCGGGTGTATCGATTACCGGGCGGGTTCTTTGGTTCCTCGCCGCAGAGCTATCGGATGTTTGTATAGGCGTAGGATAGAGTTACATAATATATTAGGCGCGTGCGAGGGGTGACACGATTTATACTTGGCGGCGATTTTGTTTTGTCTGGTTGCCCTTCCGTAGGTGCGGCTCCTGCTGCGCCCGATGGAAGGCAACCACGAAACCGAACACTATGTATATTGTGAAGTATAAATCGCTTAGTTTCCCAGATAGACAAATGTACGTAAATTGTACAGCAACTTTAGGTAGTATTAGCTCATTAAATGCATTAAGGTTTTGCGCTTTGTGAGCCAATCAAACTGGCACACTTGTGACTTCGAAATAATATGGTAAGTAAAATGCCAAACACGTATTCAATATAAACACAATTTTTCGTAAACATGTTGTTATAATAAATACAACGATTAGTTTTAATCGGTTTGAATCACGCTATAAGTAATGTAAATTTAACGATTTATTTAAGGATAGTTATTTTTTTCATATTCACATGGCAAAAGAAACGTAGGTACATTTCGGAACAATTAATTGTTGTAGCTCGTATGAAAGTCGTGACGATCATGCAGGTCTATCAGAATTTGTATACGTAGATATTTACACTAATGAGCTGTGTTTTATTTTATACTATTTTTCCTATCTATTAAATAGCGAGATTCAAAATAAAATGGATCCTAATCCTCGTTGCACAGTACGTACCTAATAATTCAGAAATCTACGCCAGCGTCTCCACGTCGAGGTTTCAGTGTTATATCGAAGGCGAACCCCCGCGATCTGCAAATCTCTCGCAAACGGAATAATAGAACTTATACATACGTATATATGTATAATCAGAGAACCCACTTGCCATATAAGCCATTATATTTTCCCTCGTGTGAGTTCGTACGCGGCGCTACCCTGACGCGACCGATCTATGCCCGAGCCCTCATTGTGTGCATTCGAACCTCATAATGAAACGCGTACAAAGGGTGTAGTAGCCCACAAAACGCGCGCGCGCGGGAAAGCCGAAGAAACGAATATCTCGCGGAAGGCAACCTTATCCCGTGTGCACCGGATGGGTAATCAGAATTCGCATGCGGGCCCCCGCCGCCCCGCTCTTGCTTACCAGTCGCGTACGACTATGTCGATTTAGGTATCTATAATGAAATCATCTCGCTGACTAAAAGTTATGTCACATATCCACGTATTATCGACGCGATTCGTATTGCGATTAGGTACACAGGCCCACAAAAGTCAATTTTTTTTCTGTATTTCGAATCGGACCAGGTGATTCTTGCAGATTGATGTGCCCTAAAAACGAATCTGACTCTCAAATTTGCGTACCGCGTCAGGACTTCGAGATACTTGAGGTTAAATATACGAAAACGGGCGATTTTTGTCATATTCATGGCTCCGTTACAATGAAAGTTCAATTTTTTTCTTAACTGCACTTGCAGCATTTTAAAGTGTTGTTTTTGAACTTTTCAATACATTACTTGATTGTTCCTAAACGATTTCATAAAGCCAAATTTCAGTACGATAAGTCTATTGTTCAGATTCATTTAGGCGCGTAGCGCGGTGAACCTATACGATCGACTTGTCGTACTGAAACACTTAGCTTTATACAATCGCTTCGAAACAATCAAGTAATGGACTGGAAAGTTACAAAACGACACTTTCAAATGCTGTAAGTGCAATTAAGAAACATTTTTAGTTTCATTGTAATAGAGCCGTGAATATGGCCAAAATTTAGCTCACATACCTAAATCTATAAGAATCACCTGGTCTGGTTCAAAATACAAAATCACTGTGGTCCTGTGTTATTTGTTGACATCGGCGAGGGAAAATTCCTGCTCGTTTTAATTCGACACACGTCTTTGCTCGATGTTCTTTTTATGTCGTTGAAAAGATTTTACTCCAATTTTAAGTTTATCAGAATTTCTCCTAATTTCGCAAAATTTTTGCTAGGTTTTCGTTTAAAACCAATGATCCTTCGAATCGGCAGTCTCATTGTCGAACTCTCGAAATACGAGCATCGAAACCTGTCACCGGAGTAATCTCGCGGTATTGTGGTAGGTATACACCGAGCCGCGCGCGAGAAGATTTCGTGTTGCCAGCCACTCATCTCGCGAGGTGCCGCAACTCACGGCGCGCGTTGCGCCTTCGGCTTTCGGAAAAATAATAAAAATTGGGCTGACGGTCGAGGGGGCCCCCGTTCCACCCCCTTCACCGCTCCCTTTGTCCCTAATTATGCCCGCGGGATTGCCTCCATCAGCCGCGGCGGTGGGCTCAAAATAATAGGGCCCGAGAAAGTAAAAAGGGAAGGAAAAAAGAGGCGGGAGCTCCGCGTTCGGTGGACCCATTGTCGGCCTCAGGAGCCCAGCGATCCGTACGACGAGCGTTGGCCTGGCCGAGCGCCTGGCGGCACTACTGCCAGCCGGCAGTCTGCCTCTATCCGGCGGATCTGTCGGATGTGCGTTGCGTTCGTTCCGTGCTTCTTCGCTACGGACACTTTCCGCTCTGAAGACCATTCGCATCGCGCGACGCAACCGTGAATCGATTCGCGGAATATCAAACCTCCGCGTTCGGAGAGAAAACTCCTCCGCGGAACATCAAGCGAGAGAATTTACAGCCATTTCTTGGCGCTATAATCACAGTGCTCCGAAATATAATCGTGCGACGCCACTTCGAGAACTCGATCGAACTCCGCCGTGCCGAAGATCCTGAGCGGATCTCCTCCAACTGAACCGCGGAGACGAGTGCGACTGGATTGGACTTGGATTTCACACGACGACTTTTAACAGAGCGTACAATTATTATCGGGGAGCGCGGATTTTCTCGCGATCCATTTCACGGTACACAATCGATCCGATAAACGCTTCGACGAAATATTTCTCGATATCCCAACGCGACGAGAATACTTGTTCGTCTCGTTCACCCTCGAATTCATCTCTACGCATAATCAAGTGTCTCGTCGGCTTATTCACCGTCTCACGAAATAAAAGGAAGAACCGCGAACCCTTCGCGCGAGGGATTCTCAAAACCGCGCCATGGAGCCGTCTGCGAATGGCGCGATCGTCGCATGACATGGAGCCTACCCACGCCCACGAAAAATCATCCCCCCGGTGCACCGAAGGTGATCGTCGCTCCTAACGCACCCGTCGCCGCTTTCGCGCGAATTTTTTTAACCCGGTGCACCGCGCGCGAACACGTGTCGCCCCGCGCCGAGAGAATGCATATATTGTGGGCCGTGGTTGCCTTGACGACGGCGTCCAGCGCGGTGACGGCGTGGGGTATCAACCATGCCGGCCATCCGGGCACCAACGCCAAGTGCGAGCGACTCGGCGTCTCCGTGTGCCAGGGCTTGCGCTACAACCTCACCGCCATGCCGAACTTCATGGGGCACGAGGATCAGCTGCAGGCGGAACGCGGGGTAAGAGAAGGATTTTCGTGGCGCTCGGCGATGCGTTATTTGAAGCCAATCAGGGAGATGAAAAAAGGGAGACGGCGGGGATCCTCCGCCGGCAAGATTATCTCGCCGTGCGTCGTATCCTCGTTTCGCGCTTCTTTGGAGTTTAGAATGGAACCTGATTGGTGGGTGAGGACGGGGAGAGGATCGACCGGGATCTTTGGAATCTCTGCGTGGCTCGATGGCGCGAAAATAAATGACCGAGGATTTTAGCGGTATACCAGGGGTCGGGAGGGAGCGGAGTTTCCTCGAATGTTTTTCAGGATGCGTGCCTCAAGTTCCGAACGTTTATTTGAGCCAAAAATGTCAACTTTATAGTTTATGGTAGTTCTATCACCGGGCGAAAGATTGCGGAAAAATTTTATTTTTCGATATAATGTTAACCAAACTAGTATTGATTTGGTTACAAAATTTGAAGACAGGTTACCGACAATAAATTATCGCGAGAAAAATTGAATTGGAAATGAGTTCTCAAGCATTGACGCGTGTACGGGCGTAGGAATGAAGGGGTCTTATTTTCATATTTCCATGACTTAGGATGTACTGCAGACTTATGACAAAAATTGTTTAATAGGTATATTTCTGAAACGGTTAAGAAATTGTATAATAAGGAATAAAAGGGCCTTACCGGCCAATTGGATGAGAAAACGTAATTAAAGTTGTAAATCTTGAGAATCTCGCTAATAAAGTGTAAGTAACTGTTGTGCATCCTCTGAACTAAAGAATGGAAGAATAATGCGAAAAATGTTTAATTTTTGTCGATTTATGCGTATATTATCAGTTATGAATTTAAAAAAAATATTTTTTTAAACTAAGTACCTGATATAGCCAGGCTCTTTTTATACACTCACCAAATACGGCCCTACGTGACAGAACTATCTTAAAACTCCGTGATTACTACTGAGTTTACTGATTACTTTATTTCCGACAGTCGTCCAGTTCGCAAAAATTTTTCTATGGAATTTAGTAGTCAATAATATCAACCCGAGTCGAAATATTACCCCTACTTTGATGCTTTTAACGTTTCATTCGGCTTACTATTGGTCTACTCAGCCTATAAGCTTCTATTTAAAGTTAGCGAAATGTTTACTAACGGACGATTTTAGGCTCAATCTAGGGGTTCAGTACAATGGAAGAACGACCTACTATAAGCCTAAAAGAGTATGTCTAATTTTTCGACACGGGAACACTGGCCATGATGTCTTAAAAAGTTGAAATTTTCGTTCAAATGAACGTTCGGAACTTCAGGGACGTTTTTTAGGAGATCGCTGTCCTTCCCGTGCATGCACGATCAAATTTCTGCTTCAAACTCTTTGTCAAACTTACCAACATTATCGACAATTTCGTATGTTATTATTTGTCCACCAATCAAAATGCTGGAAACTGGACTAGAGATAGTAGTTTGTAGTTTGTCGGTTACGTCGGTAAATTTAATGAAAGCGTTGCAGGCGATCGTGCAGCGCTTATTCTATTCGACGTTATCGATGTGTATGGGTACGCGCGACTCGGCGAAAATTAAAATTTTCTTGGCGCTCGATCCGCACCTGTTCGCTCACATGAAGGAGGTTCGCGCATGATAAATAATTAAGGCCTGCGTGAACAATATTTTACGCGTATACGTCTTGTTTTATATTTTCTTCGAACGAGAGATGTATACGGCATGTGCAACGCGTAATAAGTTCGAACGGAGACTTGCTCTTCATCTTTCTCCCATAGGTACTTACTATACGCTCTCCTCTTACGATAGTCGAGCCATCCGAGTCGGTTGACTTTGACTGCAGTTTCGTGTTTGTACCTACCGACTCACACATAGCATACACACACACAACCGAGCACGGTTCAGGATCACCGGGATATCTGTCGGTCGATCGATCAGCTGCTACTGTGTGTGTGTCAGAACTTTAATCTCTGTAAACCGAGCGCGTGCACGTTTTGTCACCTACTCGCCGTCCGCGAGTTATACGTTTTCGGTTACCGTAATGCTATATATACGTATCTATATACGCGGTGTACGCGCGGGGCTTTTACGAGAGTCGCGTGTAAGTACGTATAGGCGAGCGGGCGTTAATGGGTACATACGTATGTCCGCGTTGCAACGGCTGGGAGAGTGGGAGACGTTTACCGCCGTTGGAAAAAAAAGAGGAATATGTGTGATTCACTCCTCGACGTTTTTTTTCATTTGCGCCTCGTCCTCGACGAACTGATTTCCGCGCTCGCATCGTCAACGCGGATCTGCACTGAGAAGAATAATCTGTATTTTTCATGTACTTTTATATAAAGCTTTTTTCCAATACATGATTACGAAAATTAATATGCCCTGTAATTAGGAAAATTAATATATTTCCTTACGAACCGATGACCGCGTTTGCACTGTCAATGTGGATCTGTACTGTAAGAAAATTTGCATTTTTAATATACTCTTATATGAAGCTTCTTTCAATACGTGATTATGAAAATTAATATGTTCCATGATTATGAAAATTAAAATATTTCCTTGTGAAATTGTCCTTATAAATTTCGTAACGAAGTATATTAATTTTTATAATCACGTATTGGATGAAAGCTTTGTATACGTGTACAATTTTATTAAATTGGATAGACATATTTTTTTTACAAAGTGTAGAACGATTTTCTATATGGAAATTAGCGGTTTACAGGTTTAGAGTACGGAGAACTTCTATTCGATCAGTCGATTATGGGAGACCGATAAAATAGTTCGCGTACGCGCGTTTCCTGATGGGGTGGACATTTTTCTCTCTCTCTCTCTCTCTCTCTCTCTTCCAAAAGAGATGCTTCGGTCTCAACGGCCGGATGAAGCACCGGGATAGACTAATGATCCCGGCGGCCGATTCTTAAACGATCTTGAAAAGTCTCAGGTGCCTCGTAAAAGGCTAATGAATGGAAAAGCAGTAAACGCGCCAGAGAGATAGATAGATAGATAGATAGAGAGAGAGAGAGAGAGAGAGAGAGAGAGAGAGAGAAAGGAGCCGGTTTACTTTGGGCCGCGAGATGCGGTTCAGGGCCGGTTACGGCTGCGACCAAACGCTCCTTCACGGAGGTCTAATTGGGTTTGGTTTCGGGCTGCCTCGAATTTCGTTGGCACGTTTCTGTAATTAATATTGGCGATGCGAATTAATTACCCATGAAAGAGAAAGAACGAGATTATACGGTCCGGTTACATCGGGGTTTTCTCTCTCTCTCTCTCTCTCTCTCTCTCTCTCTCTCTCTCTCACCCTCCGTATGATCTATCGCAGGACAGCTCCCAGACGCACGCATAAAAATTCGTCGACGCCTAATAAAAGCATCAACTTTGTTTGAGGAGCTTCCTCGAGAGGGTGGACAGCGGAGGGATGCGGCGGAGATAAACCGCGTTCAGTGCTCCCTGTTGCAATGACGAGCCGCTAAGGACGTGAAATTTGTTATTTTTGGAAAAGCCGCGTCGGGTGAAAGTGGGGTGGGACTCGGGACGGTCCAGTTGCCGCTCAATAAGTGCAATACGTACATATATTACCAAGAAAAATATTTGATCGAAATAAATGTATTTTCGAATAGTCCTATAAGAGCACATTTGTTCAATTGGAATTAATATCGATTGGTCGTATATGAATATTATTGCTTTAATTGAATATTATTGATGCGGATCAAATCCGTATCCACTCGATTCGAATAAATGCGCTCTTAGGATTATCCAAAATCTTGTTTATTTCGACAAAGCAAATTTTTTCTCAGTGTATAGGACGATGATCTTGCGACATATGATTTCAGACAATTTTTATTTTTCTCGCCTTGAGTGGAGGAACGCAAATCACTCGCAATCGCACGGTTCCTATACGTATGTGTACGCGCGGTTTCGAGCACACAACCCTATATATGTATAGGTGCGAGAGAAGTCCCTTCTCCGGCTTTCCGCGCGCAGATCCTGATGGATTTCTGGATTTATCGCGAGCACGTGCGAGCGGCAGGCGGCGATGTATTATATACCGCGGCGCACAATATATCAAACTTATATCAGAGCGAGGAGCGAACGGGATAGGCAGGCGTCAGTGACATTATCACTATCTTTGACGTTCCTGGGATTTAGAGTATTAGGCGCCCCTGATCTCCCCGCGGGGAGCTCTCCGTACCCATACGATCCACACGTACAGCTGCATCGTCGAATATCGTTCGAAGAATTGACTGCACCTTCTAATATAGGCGTGGATTACAAGTGCGTCGCTCGCGCCATGCGTACACTAAAAAAAATGATTAGTAATGTTAATCAAACTGCGATATGAGGACAGCGAAATATTTTTATCGCGACAACAAATGTTCGGTTGTCACAACCAAACATTTTAGGAACATTATGTTGTCACGATCAACATTTGTTATAATCAAAAGTTTTTTTTGTCTCAGTAAACATATTTTGTTATTCCCATATCAATAAAAGTTTGGTTAACATTACCAATCATTTCTCTCAGAATAGAACGTCGGAGAAATAGCCGGGGTGGTTGTTTTTTTGCTTTCATAAGTGTAATTTGTTTTTAATTGATTAAACGTATCTAATGTAAAAAATAATTCAATCGCACCGCCAGCTAGTTCCACTATGGCCGCGATTACAAAGAGGGCTCTATACCTACGATCGAAATAATTCATTTACAATCGCTCTCGCCGAACACGTTCAAAGCAGATTGCATCTTACACACGATTTTTGATAAGGCACATATACCGAACCGTGAATCTTCAAAAAAACCTGCCTCAAACGCAGCTTCATTCGACAGGCCAGTTCGCCGTGGAACCTCAACCGCATCTTATTGTCTTCCCGCGCTTCTCTCCGAATCTCGGCGCGTATGTACCATATATATAGAGTCCACGTTATTTCAGGATTAACCTGAGGGCGAGCACAGAACCTCGAGAAGCGCTTTCGTTCGACCCTGGTCTCTTGGTACACCGAGAAAACAATTTATTTGTAGTTAATAAATGTTTGTTTCAATATGACGAAATAAACATTTTATTGGATCAAGTAAATATTCGGTAACTGTTACGATATTTATTTGGCACATTAGATCCTCTGAGGCAACTATTTGAATGAAATAAAGATTTTAATAATTAACATATCTATACATTTTCTTGTCTTGTTCCAACAAAATATGTATTTCACTGTAATTGAAATTACATTTATTAACTATGAATAAATTGTTTTCTCGGTATACCAATTTCGTGTCCTCTCTTATTATGTCTCCTCCTCTCCACTCTCCTCTCATCGCTTCTCGACTTTCCAAGAATCTCTCGACGCGCATTACATTCACGCGTAACGCGCTCTCGCAGACGCGGCTAGGTACGTTTCCTATGAAGCGTCAGTCGCGTGCTGCAACGGGTGAAAGGTGCACGAAGTGGTACGTGATTTGAGCAGTGACCATGAGTGAACACGAAATGTTATTGTACCTTCTGTTAGAAGAAAATGAAGATGAAGAAATATTATTAGAACAAAATATTTACAATAGAAATGCAGAAACGCATCCTTTATTTAAGTCGAGACGTGAGGAGGGCTATTTTGCAACACTTATTAATCGACATTTATTACAAGACGAAAGAAAGTTTCGAAAATTTTTTAGGCTCAATATTGCTCAGTTTAATTATATCCTCGATCTGATCAAAGAAGATATTACAAAGGATTCTTTGCAAATAGATTTCCCTACCCTATAACACCAGATGAAAAGGCGTCTAGTGCAAAGGGTTAAAATTATATATAAGCGTCTATACACACAAAGGGGGTAATTAATTTTTACTTACCCGATCTCTCAACCGATTCTGCTACTTCCCTCCAAGCATTGTCTTTCACATTTTGGTTTTTGTAAAGGACATTTGATAAATCGTATAAACAAGGAAATTTGGACACACATTCAACTAATTTTTCGTCTTCTGTAACGGAAAATATAATTTTTGCCTCGTTTACTTGAGTCATCGTGACCAATCGACGTAGAATTTTCAACTGCGGCTGCGGCTATACTGCTCTCCGAGCGGTACAGCCGTGCGGCGCTACCTGTCTGCGATTGACGCATACCGGCTGACGCATTTAAGGAAACGGTCCTATTTGAATCTCATTGGAGTAGTGTGCAGCGGCGGCCGCATTGCGGCCTTAAAGGTACGCGAGTCGTCTGCGTCGCGCGACGAGGAGAGAACCAGGGAGAGCGTGCGGTCTTTTCGCGCGGGCGCGAGACGGAGGGACCGGAGTGACGCGCGTGCTTCGGGAGAACCTCTCCTATTCGACTATGTAGCCTGGGCCCATTGTGAGACCAGGCTCCGTATACCATTAGCGGCGGTTCGTCAGTGTCGCCGAATCGTTGCAGCGGGAGTCTCCCTTTGCTGTTTCGCAGCGCACGGGGGGGAGAGAGAGAGAGAGAGAGAGAGAGAGAGAGAGAGAGAGAGACTTTCGTTTCTCGCGCGGCGATCCCCGGCCGTGCATGACAACTTCGTATCCACCGCGGCCGCGGCTATCGCTCTTAACATCTTGCTTCGTGGTAACCACACGTAGATATCTACATCTCGCATTGGCGTGGAACGGCGAGAGGGTGTCCGCGATCCAGTTCTCCTGCGCGGCACTCGACGCGGACCGCCGGAGCGAGGCCTCGACGCCGGTGCCTCTTCGCCGCGGGGGTCCGCCGTCGAACACGTGTATCTCTCGTCATCGCGGGAATGAATGAATGAACAAAAATGAAATCTCTCCCCGAAAAGGCTAAAAAGAACGCGGCGAAACGCGATGGGCTTCTAATTACGTCCCCCGCGGAGCGCGAGGTTCGAGGGGGCGGGAGGCAGCACTCCCACCCGAACGCGCTCCGATGATTTTGATTCATCTCATCACCGCTAATGACCATCGGCCGTCTCGCTCCTCGCGAGCTTTGATCTTCTATCGTTTACGAATGCGGCCCGCGATACCGGGGCCCGACGCGGCGCTCGCCATGCCAGCAGAGGCTTTCCGGAGCAGGGGCCGCGCGATAAAAAATTACGGCTATATTTTTATCTCGTCTCCGGCCGCGACGCGGTGTACCTACGGAAAACGTGCGCGCTTGTTATCGTGTATCGGTCAGCGCGCGTATCATAATCGTATAGGAGTGCTCTCTATAAAAATACATGTCTACACGCTTAATAGCGAGTAGAGAGATAAGCGTTATAGCTCATTTGCATACGTCGAATATGTACGCAGAAAGACCAAACCCACCGCTGGCCCCAGGAAATTACAGACCGAATATTCCGGCACTCGGGGAAGATGTATTCTCGATTCGCTTTGGGAATCGAGACGGAGATAGACTGGGGAAGAAAAGAAACGGAAATTGTCGGGTGTATTACGGCGCGATACCAGCGCGAGCTGGGTATATTAATTTATGATTTACGGCGACTCCGATACCCCCTCCCTCATTCACTCCCTCCCTTTCTCCGTATATTCACACGTCGCGCGTAACCATTGCGACGTTCATACGTAATTGGTTGTACGAAACGTAAACTCGAGCGTGCATTATATGTATATGTATGCGCTCGTACACACCTCGAGAATGTTGTCTACCGTACGCTCCGGAGGTGCGCGCAAGTCATGGTGTATAGCGATCAGGGAATTCTGGAAAAACTGGAATTGCCAGGGAATTATGTATTGTCAGGGAAATTTGGCTATTTTAGACTGGAAAACCTGGAAAAAAAGTCAGGGAATTTCTTTCTCAAATCTCGCTAGATACGGGTGTAAGTCAGATGCATGCGTGATATAGCGGGGGGGAGGCTGTGTGACCGCTCCTTTATACTCGCGTGCGGTGCAGCTCATAATGTGTACGCTTGTGTATGCACGAGTCGTGCACGCAACACGAGAAATCGAAAACGACTTGCGCGCCACTCGTAAAGAACACGGGGCGCGGGGGTGTAAAATAAGGTACCGTGGCGAGAGGGAGAACGAGCGGCGACCCGACAAACGCGACTCACCTCCATTGTCCCCCTTTATGCAACGAATGATCGCCTGCGATTATTAGAGCGGCCGAGCGCGCGCGGTGCACTTGGTGCACCGCCTTTGACCGCCCCTGCCAGGTGCCTTGATTGGAAAAGTTCACCGCTCGACGCTTCTTCGCAGTCAGGTTCTCGTTGGGTTCATCTGTTGCGATGTAGAATTTGATCTTTTCGTAAAAAATAGTCATATTTTTAAATTCAATTTATTATCTGTATAGATATTTAACCCGATATTTTTTTAGTAGGGCTTCTGATCGTTATTATCAACCATTATGATATGGAGCCATTAAAGTTCGATACACTGAAAAAAAAAAAAGAATAGAAATTATTCTGTTAGAAGGATAATCTGAGTACGAAAGGTAAAATAGATCAAAAATTATCCTATAAAGTATAAAAATTAATTTAAGGAAGGTTAAATTTTAAACCCTGGAAGGATAATTTTGGATCTAATTTAAAAATTAGACTCAAAGCGGACGTATTTTTATCCCACGGAAGGATACAAATTATCCCACAGAAGAGGATAAAAATTATTCCACGTTGGAGAAATATACCAGATGTCCCTGAATTAAAAATTCGACTCAAAGCGGACGTATTTTTATCCCACGGAAGGATAAAAATTATCCCATGTTGGAGAAATATACCAGAACCGGCCAGTTGCAGGTACAATGAAATTTATCTTCGGTCGGGCTTGGTCGGTTTCGGTCAGTCAATCTATATATTATATTTCGGAAAATCTATGCCGCTAATGGGCTCGCAGCTTTGCACCTTTCTCAGAAAGGTTAATTAACGGACGGATCGAAATAAGCCGTCTAGGTCTCTCCGTTTTCGAGTCTCTCCATTGCCAATCAGATGATTCGAAAAATTGGCGGAGTTTAGCATAGCATTTTTTAATGGAATGACTAGCGTTCGTAAACGAGGCAACATTATATTAACCGTAACAGGCCCAAGAAGGGAGATGTTACTCCTCGGCTAGGAAGGCGCATGACGAGTCAGTGCCTCCGGAATGACCGAGTACTTTGTACTTACCTATTTCGGGCATTTCCAGAAGTCCCGTTTGCCCTCGCTACCTGCGGTACGTCCCGGTCAGGAAGACGCACGATGCGATAGTTCAATTCCAGACTTCTCTCTAGCGAGACAGTCGCTAACAACGCTATACGCCTCTTGCGTATCTCGAAAGTACGCCGAAAGCGCCGCGTAGTGGCTAAGATTGGCACAAATGGGTTACACTGTCAACCAATCAGACCTTCCGGCTTGTGCTTAACAGGCAAACCTAAGTGTACATGTGACCACATGTATAGTCGTACACCCCCGTGCCGTGTAACCCAGTACAGCACTTTTTGCTCACCAGGCGAGTAAGACGGCGCCACCACCGATGCGCACAATGCGTATACCCGAAGGCATCACGGTTGATAAGTCCACAGTATTATTTTTAGTAGTTGAATAAATTTACGTATGTAAAAATTGTGCCTGATTAACTAGTAATAATTAAGTGTTTGATTAATTGACCATTTTCTGTGAATCTATTTATGTATTACAATCAATATTGTATTCAACTTATTTTATAATATTAATTGTAATAGGTACATAAATAGATTCACAGAAATTATCAATTGATCAAACGCTTAATTATTACTAGTTAATCAGCCACAATCTTTACATACGTAAATTTATTCAACTACTAAAAACAATACTGTGGATTGGATATTAATCAATTTATTTTGTCATTTTTTAAATGTAAATAAAGACTGGAAACCCCACTAAGCACTTTTCCTAAAGACCAGTCATTCTGCCTGGTTTTGGTATAAACAGGTATTTTTAAATTGCTGATTGCGACAAGGTTCTATCTTGCAAGCAAATCTTACAGCAAGCATAATTCTCGGTACGATTTCTACCTGGGTCAGTAAAAGGAGATAGTTTGATTTTTGTGTTTTTTTTTGTTACGCGAAACGATTGCGTAAATAATAATAATAACAGTAATAATAATAATACTAATTTATACTCACTGGAAGGTTAAAAATTATCCTTTGGAAGGATAAATTTTATACTCCTGTAGAAGGATAAATTTTGGCCATTGGAAAAGGTTAAAATTTATCCTTCGGAAGGATACATTTTGTCCTCCTTTAGGGCCGGTTTTACCAACACGGTATAAACGCGGTATAGCGCTATCCTGAGAATAACCAGCAATAAGCCCTATGGTTATACTCAGTATAGCGCTATACTGAGAATAACCATAAGGCTTATTGCTGGTTATTCTCAGTATAGCGCTATACCGCGTTTATACCGTGTTGGTAAAACCGGCCCTAAGAAGGATAAATTTTGGCCATTGGAAAAGGTTAAAATTTATCCTTTGGAAGGATAAATTTTATACTCCTTTAGGGCCGGTTTTACCAACACGGTATAAACGCGGTATAGCGCTATGCTGAGAATAACCAGCAATAAGCCTTATGGTTATTCTCAGTATAGCGCTATACCGCGTTTATACCTGTTGGTAAAACCGGCCCTTAGAAGGATAATTTTTAGCCATTCCCGATTGGATAATTTTTACTCTATTTCCCTTTCGTACTCAGATTATCCTTCTAGGTATAATTTTTTATCTCACTTTAGGATTAAAATTTAGTCTTTTTTTTCAGTGTACTAGGAATATTCTTGAATGAATATTATAAACACCGTGTATTTATTTTAAATCAACTGTAGAGCTGCATTGTATAAAACACTCATTTAATGGAAATATATCATATGAGGCTAAGCTTACACGTCAGGAAGAAAATTTCAATCACTATTATCTCATTATCCACGAGCTTTTGGCTCATATTTATATAATACTTTTTTGAATAGGAAATTTTTGTCTATAACAAAGTCTTATATCGATGTAGGCCAAAAGTTCATAAATAATGAGATAACAGTGGTTGAAGATTCATTCCTGGCGAGCAGGTTTGGCCTCATATGGTATCTATATGATTTTGCGTGTCAGTTGGGGAAATAGATTAATGTCACAGATCCATGTAAAGCTTCAATTTCATTCTTTCTTTTTAAATTTCTTCCCAATTTTTACTGGATACGACGATACTGTCGTCAGCGACGAATACATCACGAATGCAATTTATTTATACTTATTCACATATTCTAAACACATGCCGTCCAAGACGAAGTTGTAAAGAAATGATCGCGCTCGACTGAAATTGATTCCACGCAGACCCTCCGATGGGAGAAACGAGAAGAGACACGGACACGGGATCGCGAAACGAAACCATATACATACGTATAATGGGTGCGGGTTTAGCAGGGTGCCGATAAGATGAAAGACACCGCTCGATCGATTCCGTAAATCTTTTTCGCGATAACGCGTCGCCATAACCATTGGCAGCGGCTGTACTTGCGTACAACGCTCTTGTCTTTTATTGCCCCCCCCCCCCCCCCTTACAGAGCCGTCGCGCGGCGCGCCTCGCTGAAAGCCACGGCTCTATCTTCGACGCGGAGTTCGGGCTCCGCGATAACGTTACGAAAAATTCGCGGACGCGCTTGGGAGGTGAGTATAAGCGTGTGCGAAAGGTCGGATATATTTAAAGATCTTGAGAGCCTTTCCTTTAGGATCACGTATCTACGCGGGAGGAGAGCACGTTGTTTGTTCAGTGGCGCGCTTTGATCTTTCTCGAGTGGTCGGATGCGCGGAAGTCGAGTGATGGCCACTCGACAGGATGCACACCCGTTATAACCGCGTCAAAGTCTTGGCGGAGCGGCTGCAGCGCGCGGGAGTCACTCGAACAGGCTTCCGCACCCTCCGCGTGTATTACTTTACACTTCAGGTCAACTCTGGCTTCCTCGCACGCTGCTCTTCGGTCTTTATACGTCGTCGTGTCTCGGATTTTGGGGAGTTCTACCGATCGAATCGGCATTTCAAAGCCGATATCTTGGGACTTGAGAGAACATTTGGTTATCGCATAAAGAAATATTCGTATTTTTTAATTCAATTTATAATCTGTATACATATTCAATGTCATGAGAAAAAGAAAATGTCCTAAAAAATAATTATTTGCAAAGTTATAAGTGCGGTTCTCTTTATTGTATTATGATGCCATCGAAAAGCCAAACTCAGAGAGAAATAATTTCGTGTTAAAAAAAATTTGGTCTTTTACCAAAAACATGATATACTTCCAGAATCACGTCATAGTTTTCTTCGTGCAAACAAATACCATTTGATAGGCTCGAGTAATTGTTTTTTTACGCAGAAAGAATTTCTTATCCCAACGAAGGTTTACTTGAATCAAGAATATATTAGATATATTTTTTGACCAAGAATCTGTATTCTTAAAAATTGTTAAGACCATATTATGTTCTTGGCTCAAGAAATATTTTTTTGACACTAGCAGTTATTTCTCTCAGTACGCACATGAGAGACACGTTTATGTCAAGGAACGAGTGCGAGAGAGATAGATTAACAATATTATGACGTATGCTGCATTTCAAAATATTATTTTCCAGCTTAAATACGGCCGACAATGAAAAATGAAAAAATACAGGGTAAATAGTTTTATCTAATTTTTTCAAATCTACGATAAAAACATTAGAGAACCGAATTCTGAGTGTAATTCTTTCCTTTACGAAGATTACGATGGTTCGGAAGAATAACTGACAAAATTGAATAAATAATCCTGTTGTTGGAATTTAGTAGGAATGAAAAAAAAATTAATATAAATATCGAAATCGACAATGTAGTGACAAGACGGCGAAGAGTCAGTCATTGCGCGTTCGTGTAACTTCCGTATACCGCGGGTTTCGAGGAAGCCCCACATTCGTGTAATGTGTACGATGTACGGTACGCGCCATACGGGAATAGCAGCGCAAGCGCACGGTTCAGTAAGCGCGACGATGAGTTACGAGGGGTCGAGGCCCTTTGATGTCCGACAGCTGAGTCCACCGTGCAACGCGCGAGGCCCGCCGAATTCTCCACTTCGCCCGAAAGATCAAAGTTTACGAGCAAAGTGGATACTCCGCATTCGCGTCCCTCGAAAGACGTGGCGAGGAGGCGAGTAGACGAGACGACTGCTCTAAATATAGGCAGAGAATGACGCGGGTACGTGTGTATAAAACAGAGAGAAGGGACCCCCTCTATCTGGAGATACCCCTAAACAGGCACGACCAATCGAACGCCCCGTAGTCGCGTCTCTCGTAGATCTGCTCGACTGCGGTAACTCGAAAGAAAGAAGAAGAAGAAGCATATTATTTTATTTGCTCTAGGGCCGCAGAGACCCTCTGAGAGCACGCAACAAATCAGAACAAATGAGTAACAAACAAAATAACGAAGAGAGTGAACGAAAGAAAGAAGAGAGAGAGAGAGAGAGAGAGAGAGAGAGAGAGAGAGAGAGAGAGAGAGAGAGAGAGAGAGAGAGAGAGAGAGAAAGAGTTAGAAAGGAAAGGGAAAGAGTCGAAGATCCCACGTGGGTCGACGAACCTGTAGGATTGATCTATATGAAAGGGGACCGATAAAAAATTGCCGAAAAGAACCGATATAATCTTCGGGCGCTCGTCTACCACGAGATTTCACACACATATGCTTTCTTTTTCTCTCCGACGGTGAGTGGCGCCAGGAAGTTAAGAAAGGGGGCGAGACTTATTGTTATACGATGTAGAGTGCACTTCGAGATCAGGATTATCTGCTTATACGATTATGTTAGGGTAGAACTCTTTTCGCGGATCGAGATGCGGTCTTTAAAAAAAACAAGGTGATCGTCGCGGAGTACAAACGATCGAAGTATCGCGCGACGTCAAACTCGGCAGTAGGTACGCAGGTATCGACTCCGATTCTCCGTATCTCCGCAACGCTTAATTGCCGACTCGACGATATCTTCCACGCGCATTTTTTCATCGAGATCAACGAACGAACGCGCGCGGTCTCTCTTTCCCGCGGTAATTAGAATAAAAAAAGGTAAACGCGCGGCTTATCCCCATCTCCTATCATAGCTCCATCTCGTTCGCGGCAAGGAGACCCCTTCACGGAGAACAGCGCGGAATATGAACCGCGACCAACTCCTCTTCTCCTCGACGCAGGCCCGCCAGCCGCGTCGGTTCAATTCGCCGTCACTCGCGCGTTCGTCTCGGCCGTCGGACGTGCGCGTATGTCCGCGCGCATGCGCAAGCTGATAGTTTCGCGTCGCGCCGCGGGTCCGCCAGCAATAATTAGCTATCGCGTTTTATGCGGGCAGCCCTGCGGTGCGAGGCATAGGTATGCTGGAAACGTTGCAGCGGCGCGTTTCATCATCGGATAATCAATTAACGTACGGCTGCAATTACCTATACCGGCTCGGCTGGCCTGGCATCTAGTATTTTGATAATTTGTGCTCGCGCGCGCAAAGGGGATTCCTCTCGCGGAACTAAACCAGTACAAAGCGTGCGCGCGTGGCGCGCGGGGAGGAAAAGCGGCCTCGGCGCGGTCAAGAGAACGCGCGATTGCGACGGGATACGATTCCGTGAAAGGCTGCAGCCGTGCGCGGCTTTCGCGCTTCTTTTGCTCTTATCGTTTGATGCGTCTAAAGGGAGGGAGAGAGGGAGAGAGAGTCGTATTACGGCACGATGTAAGAAGCGAGAAAGATAGGAGAAATCGGTACACGCGTCGATGCGTACGCGCGTACGGTTACGGCGTCCTACAACGGCGGCTTCCTTCGAGGAGGTGTACCTATGTATAAGGCGCGTCCTAGAGCGGCGCGGACGAATGATTAAAAGGAGTAGCCGTCAAAGTGCCGTGCCCATCGCGGATCGAATACCTGTGCCGGCCAGATTCTACGCGCGTCTCGAGCATCTCGCAATCGGGTTAGGCTTCGATACCGTGCTTGGAATTACCGTAAATTCTCGATTTCCACGATCGTCTACGCCTGCGGACACTCCTCCCTCCCACCGGCATTTCAAATGCGTGCTTTTTCGAAGGGAGGGGCCGACTTTGGCTATACCTATCTGCTTTTTTTTCCATTAAACGCGCCGAACTCCACGTGCAAACTTATTGTACATAATATGTGTGTATACACTATACATATACACGGCCCCGGCCAGATACAAGCGCAGTCCGCGATGATGTTCGTCAGCTTGTAGGTTCAAAAGCGGCCGCCATAATGTTATTACGATAATAAAACTGAGCGAGCGAGAGTGAACCCTCGGCTATAAATACCTCTCTAACTTGTAAGCACACGGACGATCGCATACAACCCTCGGAGCCTGTCCGTCCTCCTTCCCCACGAGGAGAGGTCTGTACGTGTATATCCCGTGTGCGCTAACTTTCGATCGCTTTCACACAAAATCTCGAACTTTCGCCCGATTCTTCACTGAAAACCACTTCGAATCGACGGGGTCAAGACCTACGGCATTCTCTTCGATTCTTCTTCCTCATAACTCGAGGAATTTTTTTGCCTCGCCATCAAAATCGACTTTTTTTTCTTATATTTGTCTTTCTATCGTTCCTTCTCCGTCTCCCCGCTCACCTCTCTCTCCCCCCCCCCTCCTTATCACTCTTTTAATGCTCCGCTCCGCGATTCATTTACGTATAAACTTCTCGATGAGCTTCGCCACTGGAAATCGGAGCCGATCGTAATTAACTGCTTTTCTCTCTCGGCCTCTTTCCTTCTCTCTCCGTCTTTCGCGAGTCTAATTAACATCATTTATTTCAATACCGACCAGGCGCGTATCCAGGAGTGTCTTGCTTTATTGTTGATCGCCGCGGATGTTCACGGTAACCCTTTATATCGACATCAACGTATATCTAATTACAGACATACACATATACGCGTGTATTTTATCTCGACCAGTGATCACGAAAGGTTTCCACGCCGAAATCGATTCGTCTTAACGCGGTTTCCATGTCGAAGCGCTCTGCTCCGGCGAGTGCCAATTAATTAATCAATTATCGATTAATTATCGTCTCCAGAGAATCGCGAACTCGGTCACACTGCATGTCCGCCGATCTTCGTTAATTCTCTGCGCGCGGTGGCGTTTCGGACTTTTTATACGCATATACGAGAGAGCGTACAGATATAATATCTTATCTGTGTGTGTGTGAATCGGCGATCGTGAAACGGCGGGCCGCGCGATCGATTCGTCTTAATGCAGTTTTCGTGTCGAATCCTTTGCGCTCGTGCCGGCAGGTCTTTTAATGGTGCGCGCGGTCGGTTTCGGACCATCGCCAATTAACTCTTCGTGGAATACGCGGCCGCGTTATCGCTGTATACTGGGATAAGGATAAACTTTATGAATAAAACAAGAAAGGGGGGTTTTTCGGGGAGTTCTCGTGACGATTCGTTTTTTCGTGGGTAGACCCGAACGACCATCACGCGCAATAAAGTTTCGATGGCATACGCGTGGCGCCTTTTAGGCGATCAATGTGTCGCTCAGCGCGCAAAGCGACCGCGATCGCGATCGCGCAGGTGTATGTGCTCGTATGGGTAATACGACCGACGCGTTCGTCGGCTCCGACGTGATGCGCTTATCTCGCCGCTTTACCTTTATTGACCGTCGGATCTGCTTCGGATGGGAATTCGCCGCAGCGATCGGCGCGATTGGAGAGCTCGTTTTCGATAACTCGCGCGCGCGGCGTTTCCGTAAAACAGTGGGATATCATACGTCTTAGCGCCGTAGTAATCTGTACGGTCGTGTATGCGTGCGATGGCCGATCGTATCGGTTGGGAAGATTGTCTTAATTATAGACGTTGATGAAGAGACGCGTTGAATGAAATTAAACGACTTATCGTATTTTATAGTAACTCGTCGATTTCGAGCGTTTAGCGATATTCTTCGAAGATTACTATTTGGTCGATCGCACGGGAAAAAATGATTTTGCCGTCTTGGCAAAACTAGGTTTTGCTGAGAACTCTTTGTTATCACAACAGAAATATCATTTGTGGCAGCAGAAGATATGTTTAACAATAGCAAGTGTAACTGTATCATCGCAGTGAAATTTTTTTTCCGTAAAAATATTTGCTATCCCAGCAGATATCTTTACTATTATTATTGGCTATATCTTTTGTTGTCACAGATAATATTTTCGTCGTGACAGCAAGAAAATCCCTGTAAAATCTAGTTTTGTTAAAATGTAAAAATCATTTTTTCCCGTATGCTATTCGATTTTTAAATTCAAATTTATTTTATTTAAATTACCATCTTAATGTGCTAGAACCACCGAAGACCGGGCAGCGCGAAGAGCGTATTTTAAGTCGAATCAAAAATCCTCCTTCGCTCGTTAATCGCTTCCCTCGCTGTCGTGCGCGCGCCGTACCATCTGAAACCTCGATCCTTCACAAATTCAACTTTTTTCGTCCGATCATTCCCCGCCTACGACGCGGCGCGCGCGCGATCGAAGGAGCGGAAGAATTTTAATCGTACGGCCCTGAGGCGTCTAGATTCTCCGTGCCCTAAGAGGGAAGCCGCGGCTAGTTTGCTAGAGAGAAAACGTAGAGCCCGTTATATACTGTACGCGTATATATATGTATATATGTATAAAGGATATAGGTACAGCGCGGTGAGGGGGACTATACGTTACGTGTGTATACCGCTCGCGGAGAACGTCGACCTCGTATAATCTCTTGGTATCTCTTTCTTTCTTCCGCCGCGGTCACTTTGACAGTCCGGATGCCCGAAGCCGTCCGGCGGATTTCTTTGAAGGGTTATTAAACGCCCTTTGCGTAGGACCCATGTACACTATCACAAGTATGAATGTGTATTGTATGTATACGGAAAACAGCGCCGCCAAACTGTGTTTCTTGGCGAAACACTGGGGTGTAAATTCTCTATACGTACATGTGTAACACAAACAAAAGCTACGTTTGTGAAAGTACGCAAAAGGCCTAAGGCCGCATCGAGATCGCATTGTTCTCCGTTCCCATCGCGGCCTTCCGCGCCTTTTATTCGTCCGCGTTGACGGCACGATTCCATCCCTCCCGCGGTACGGAGGGCGCGCGATCGCGCGGAATCCGTAGGACATTTATCTCTTCTCGAGGGGACTTCCCGCGAGCCGGTCGACTCGAAAAATATCGGACGGCTATTTTCTCGCGCGCGTACTACACTCCGAGTGAGCCGCGCGCGCGGACGAGGCAATGAGAAAAAAAATAATCCCAAGTTCACGGTGAATTCCTCCTCTGAAAATGGCTCGAGCATTATAGCCGGCCGCGTGCATTCTCCACGCTTCGGTCTTCGGGTCGGTCTCTTCGGAGCGAAGGAAGAAAACCGTCTCTTTGTCGGCTCCTCCAACCCTACTCTCTTTCTTCTTCTTCTCCCTCGGCTAGCCCCGCGCCCGCCCACCCCCCCTTCCTTCCTTCCCTCACTCCGGTAAGTTCCTCTTCTTTCTCTCTTTTCGATTCCCTCGACTCCGCTCCTCTCCTCTTTCTCCGGGCCCTCCTCCTGCCCCGCACGCTTCGACTTCCAGAACACGGAGGATCGAGAGACGTGTACCTACCTGTTCGGTATAGAGCGGGAAGGACGGGAGTCCGGGAAAATAGAGAGGTGGAGGAAAGGGAGGGAGTGTGTGTGCGTGTGGTGTGTGTGAGAGGGGGAGAGAGAGAGAGAGAGAGAGAGAGAGAGAGAGAGAGAGAGAGAGAGAGAGAGAGAGAGAGAGAGAGAGAGAGAGAGAGAGAGAGAGAGAGAGAGAGAGAGAGAGAGAGAGAGAGAGAGATGATGATGATGATGATGTAGTTTATTATTCAAAGTAGAACAAATAATATGTGCTCTTGGTAGAGCTCAGTGTACAAGCATGAGTAAGTCCTATAAATACTTAATACTAAGCTATGCTAATTACTAAATACTAAAAACAAAAAAAAATGCTAATAATAGTTGGGCATAAGATACGATTCAATTTAAGCAAGAGCATATGAGGTAAAGCAGGTTAAAATAATAGTGTAGATTGAAATTAAATGTAAATAGGAGTAAGCTTAAGCGCGTATATAAATTAATGCTAGCGAGATTATGTTTGCCGCGGGCAGTGAATTTAGTCAAGTAGTCAAGTAGAGTTATCCGAGTTGAATAGCCACTGTTTGGTTCTTGCTTTAAAAGCGCCGGGTGTGGAGACTTCAATAATGTCCGGTGGTAAGGAGTTCCATAAGTATGGAGCAGATACCGCGAAGGACGACTTAAAGGCCTCAGTCCTATGCATGGGTATGGTGAGGGAGCGATGATGTCCAGTCCGACTTGAGGATCGATGTGAGCTGTATGATAGTAGTTCAGAAAGGAACAGTGGCCGATTTGTAGAGATAGTATTATAAGTAAGCGTGGCGAGGAACAATTTCCTTCGAGACTCGATAGTAAGCCAACCAAGTTCACGGCGGTATTGACTAATGTGGGTATCGCGCGGTAATCCAAAAATATAGCGAATCCCTTTATTAACTAGTCGTTGGAGCTTGAGATTGAGAACAGTTCCAGCACCATTTAGAGCAACCGTACAGTAGTCTAAGTGAGGTAAGATTAAAGCGCTGACCAATATTTTCCGAAGGCTGAAGTTGGTGTAAGGTCGGAGTCGATGCAGTTGATAGTAGGATCGATTGATTTTTGCAGTGACAAAGCGGACATGTTCTTTAAAGTTGAGTTTGGAGTCGATAATCAATCCTAGATTCCTCACCGAGTTGACGAGCGGGATATTAATACCATTGGATCCAAGTGGTGGAAGACTGCCGGAATTGATGGAGTTGATGTAACGCTCATTGCCAAGGATGATCGCTTTAGTCTTGCCAAGATTGAGTTTGAGAAGGTTGTTGTGAGCCCAGCGGTCAATACGGAGTATATCTTCGTTGAGTTTGGCTATACATGAGTTTAGTTCGTGAGGAGGACAATTCAGATAGATTTGCAGATCATCGGCGTATAGCAGGCGTTTAGCGTTTATGATGCTGCTCCCTATATCGTTGATAAATAACGAGAATAAGAGCGGCCCCAGCACTGAACCTTGAGGGACTCCAGCATTAGTATGCTGCCAACTAGTGAGAGCGCTATCGGATGTTTTGATGGCTTGAGATCTGCCCTGGAGATAAGACATGAACCACTCAATAGTCCGCTGGGCAAAGCCCA